>RWGZ01000988.1:365643-398760 GCA_009725065.1 Utricularia reniformis
GGACTTACCATCACCGGGGGAGTGCTTAAATAAGTCTTCAGCTCAGAGAAGGCCCGATCGCATTCTTCGGTCCAATCCATATGGCTTGCTTTTCTTAGCACTCTGAAAAAGGGTAAGGCCCGATCTGTGGATTTCGAAATAAACCTGCTCAATGCGGCTAGTCGGCCAGTGAGCCTTTGAAACTCTCTCTTATATCTCGGAGGTTGCATATCAATGATAGCTTGTACCTTTTCAGGATTAACCTCTATGCCTTTCTCTGAAACATAATATCCCGAAGCGTGGTCTGCTTGATCGGGAACGAAGCATGATAAACGTGATAGGGCCCGAAGCGTGGAACGCGTGAGCCTGTAACCGTTTTGTAACCGTTCGGACCGAACCCCAGAGCCAGCTGGCAGATAACGCTTATATTTACTAAGTTTATCTTCGGTCCTTTGTGTTGAACCTCGGGCCGCTTTTCCTGAAGGTGTAAGTGGGCTATAAGAGTTCCTTTTGATTATTTAAGTCGGCCCAACTATTATCGAGCCTAACCCATTACAGGGCACCTAGTTGAAAGAAATTTTGCATTGTGGCTGTAGAACATTTCTCTAAGTGGGTAGATGTCGAAGCTGTGGCCCGAGTGTAACGACCCTAATTCGTTCCTAGCTGTTTTGATAAAACGTGCTAAATAAAACGAAACATTCGAATGAAAACTTAAAACTTAGTTCGAAAACATTAAAGTTCAACAACATAATTTAGAATGTTCACAAAAGACCGGACTCTATCACCGACAACCGACGACCTCCTTCCCATGCCCTTCTCATATCTCGTCCGCGTCACCAACAAAATCTTTAAAGCGATCACAAAATATTAAAAGAAACTTCATACACGCTACACATTATCTTTTCATTTCTTAATTAAACCGTACACACACGCGTGAATCATTCATTTTAACCGTTTTCTTATTTCCTTCTTCTTTTACCCTTATCATTCCCCTCATACTTTAACATTACTGTTGCCGAGAGTAACATGCTCGGTACATGTCCCGCCCAAGCCAACCGTTAGCTGTTGAATGACTCGACGGGCCATATGCTTCCCTTCCTCGGGTGGGTACTTAGGCGCTACCCTTATTCCAACCGGATCCGTTCTGCCCTTTTTCGTACGTATCTTTCCATCTTAGGAAATTATAGTTCCCTTCATCAGGCATGCCCTACGTTTGGCTAATCGTGTACTAGGCACGATGTCGGGTTCGGTCGGACGGTCCATCCTTCCTCACCCCGAGTCTTATTAACATTTATCTTATTCATTCGTGTCTTTTTCTTTCTTCCTTAATGACCCAATCCCGTTCCCTAAGTCTGAACCTTCCCTTACTATATTGTGTTCACTCCGCTTACCTGTTGTTTTCACTTGTTATAATCTCTGGTGCTTCCCTGCAATCCGTAACATATTTCAGTACTTCATTTTTTTTGACGTTATTATCTTACTATTGACTGTTTGGTTACCGTAGACTCTTCGTATCTTTCTCCTTCATGATCCAACGTTGAAATGCGACGAAAACACCCTAATTGTATGATTCTACGATAAAGCTATTCTGTTCCTGAAATCCGCGACAAAACGACACACGGTTTAGTTTTTTCGCGATAATTCATCAAGCTCTGCATTTCCGCGACAATTTCTCTCTTCGAAGAATCAGCGATAATTTTCAACGTTGGCAAATTTCGCGATATTTTTCCACGTTAATCCTTTATCCGCGACAAAGTTGCTTACCAAAATTTCCGCGACAAAGTTGCTTACAAAAATTTCCGCGACAATTTGTACAGCTCTTGAAATTTCCACGATAATTTAGTGCTTTGGTGTTTTTCCGTACGTTTTTGTGGTTTAGTGATAAATGACTTGGTTTTTGGGCCTTATAATTTCTATTTATAGACATTTTAACTTCTCTAATTCACATTTTGACCCCTCTCACTTTTCATTTTTAGCCCTCCTTTATCTTTTGCTTTACTTTTCAATCTTTTCGTTTCTTTTATCGTTCTTTCGTTCCCGTATCCCTCGTTATTTCTCCTCTAGACTTTATCACTATATTCCCTACTATCATTCCGACATACCTTTTTCCTGGCTATTACATCCTTCCCCACTTAATTTGAGTTTCGTCCTGAAACTCGTGCGTACCAATCTTCCATTAAGTCTCTTGCTCTCTGTCTAATCTCTCGTTCCATTTCCCATGTAGCTTCCCTATCTCCTTGATTGGACCATTGTACTTTCACAATGGGAATTTGTTTGTTTCTGAGCTTTCTTTCCTCTCTGCCTAGGATCTTTACTGGATCTTCCTCGTACGTTAGTTCCGGGGTTATCGCTATGGTTTCCCCCACACATTCTTGAATTCCTTCAGTCACCCTCCTCCTCAGTTGGGATACATGGAACACGTTGTGTATCTCCCCGATTTCTTCCGGAAGCTTCAGTTGGTATGCTATGTTTCCGATTTTTCGTTCCACCTCGTATGGTCCGATGTACTGAGGACTCAGCTTCCCTGTCCTAGTGGTCCTTAGTACCCCCTTAATCGGTGATATCTTTAGATAAGCATGATCCCCAACCTTTAGCTCTAGGGGTCTCCATTTTGTGTCTGCCCAACTTTTATATCAGTCATGTGCCGCCTTAATGTTCTTTCGTACCTCGGCCACCTTTTCAATGGTGACTTCCACCAATTCTGTTTTCGTGGTCTTTCTCTCTCCCACCTCATCGCAACATAGTGGTGTACGACACATCCACCCGTACAATGCATCATACGGGGCCATGGCAATGCTGCTCTAAAAACTATTGTTGTATGCGAATTCCACCAGAGGTAGGAAATCTCCCCAACCTCCCTTAAACTCCAATACACATGCTCGTAACATATCCTCCATAATATGGTTGGTTCTCTCGGTCTGACCATCTGTCTGTGGGTGGTATGCTATGCTCATCATTAACTGGGTTCCGAGTGATTTCTGTAAACTTTGCCAAAATCTAGACGTGAATCTCGGGTCACTGTCTGAGACAATATTTACTGGAATTCCATGTAACTTAACTATGTTATCCACGTATATTTTGGCTAGTCTATCTACTCCGTAGGTTGTCTTGACTGCTAAGAAATGAGCCGCCTTTGTAAGGCGGTCAACCACTACCCATATCGCGTCGTTCTTCCGTGGGCTCTTGGGTAATCATACCACAAAGTCCATGCCGATGCTATCCCATTTCCACTCTGGAATCTCTAAGGGTTGTAGCTCGCCTCCCGGGCGTTGATGTACGGCCTTAACTTGTTGGCAATTTTTGCATTTGGGAACAAAGTTTGCGATCTCGTTTTTCATTCCATTCCACCACGAGTGCGTCCTTATGTCCCGATACATCTTAGTACTTCCTGGGTGAACTGAGAAAGCCGAACTATGTGCTTTTGCCATAATCTTCTTCCTTAGCTCCGGCCGGTTTGGTACCCATATCCGTTCATTTATTCGGATTAGCCCATCGCTTACTTTGTTTATCTCTGATTTCTCGGTTCTGTTTCCTTCTTTTCGCGTTACGGGTTTATCGGGGTCTGATATCTGTGCTTCTAGTACCTCCTCCAGTATCCCTGGCTTCGCGGTAACAGTCCCTAACATGACTGTGGTCGACTCTACCACTTCTTGTTGTAGATTCTCCATTTCCCTTACTAACGTGTTTGCTAGCACGCCATGAGTCTTCCTGCTCAATGCATCGGCTACCTGGTTTGCCTTTCCGGGGTGGTACTAAATGTCCATGTCGTAATCTTTTATCAGTTCCAACCATCTCCGTTGTCTCATGTTAAGCTCCCTCTGGGTGAATAAGTACTTCAAACTCTTGTGGTCGGTGAATATCTCGCACTTAACACCGTACAGATAATGTCTCCAAATCTTCAGTGCGAATACCACCGCGGCTAATTCTAAATCGTGTGTCGGATAGTTCAACTCGTGTATTTTCAATTGACGGGATGCATATGCTATAACTTTCCCTCCCTGCATCAGTACACACTCGAGTCCTTCCTTCGATGCGTCGATGTATACGTGAAGTCATATCCAGGTGTGGGTAATACCAGTATTGGTGACGATGTCAATTTCGTTTTGAGACATTCAAAACTCTCTTCACATTTCTCATCCCACGTATACCTCGTTTTCTTTCGAGTCAAATTTGTCAACGGTTTAGCAATCCTTGCCAACCCCTCGATGAATTTCTGATAGTACCCGGCTAATCCTAAGAAGCTCCTCACTTCTCGAGCATTTGTCAGTCTGGGCCAATTCATGTCTCTATCTTGGTTGGATCTATCGTCACCCCTCCTGCTGATATCACGTGTCCTAGAAAAGCTATGCTGTCCATCCAAAATTCAGACTTGCTGTATTTGGTATACAACTTCTCTTGTCTGAGAGTCTGTAATACTATTCTCAGATGTTGCTCGTGTTCCTCCTGGTTGCCAGAGTAAACTAGGATGTCGTCAATGAACACCACCACGAACTTGTCTAGGTACTGACGAAATACCCGATTCATCAAATCCATGAAAATTGCTGGGCATTAGTCAATCCAAACGGTACTACCGTGCATTCGTAATGGCCGTACCTCGTTCGAATGGCTGTCTTCGGTATGTCTCCTTCTCTTACTCGGACTTGATGATACCCTGACCTCAAGTCTAGTTTTGAGAACACCTTCGCGCCTTGTATCTGATCAAACAAGTCGTCGATCCTAGGCAACATATACTTGTTCTTTATCGTGACCTTGCTTAACTCCAGTAGTCGTAACACAGTCTCAACTCGCCGCTTTTCTTTCTAACAAATAACACTGGTGCTCCCCAAGGGGAGTTGCTTGGTCTAAGAAATCATTTTTCCAATAGCGACTCAATCTGTTGTTTCAGTTCCTGCATTTCTCTGGGTGCCCTTCGGTATTGGAGATCGGTTGTGTTCCAGGGAGTAGTTCTATTTCCATTTCCACTTCTCTCTGAGGCGGTTGAAGCGGTAGCTCGTCGGGAAATACATCACTGTATTCACAAACCACTGGAACGGACTTCAATGGTGTCCCTTCCTTCTCCGTCGTGACAAATGCTAGTCAGTTCGATCGATCCTTATATTCCTCATCCTCATTCATAATCGGTTTTCCGACCATGTCCTTTCTCCCTTCCCGCGGCGTACTAAAAGTGATCGTACGTTCCCGACATCTCACATGCGCATCGTACCTAGATAACCAATCCATTCCTAGTATGGCATCGAATCCCATATCCCCTAACTCAATCAAATCTGCCTCTGTTCGCACTGTGTCCACTTCCACTGTGCATCCTTTATAGATTCTATTTGCCTCCATGGCGTCGGATCCCGGTGTTTTTACTTTGATTTTAGCGTTACTTCCCATTATCCCAAACCGTTTCGCTAACTTCTCCGACACAAACGAATGTGTCGCCCCACAGTCAAATAATACGAAAGTTGTAAAGCCGTTAATAAGTAGTGTACCTGCCACGACGTCTTCAGCCTCCGAGGCCTGTTCCTTGTTTACAGCGAACACTCGAGCATTTCCAGTAATCCTCTCCCTTGCCCTGTTTTCGGTTACCCCGGTTTCGATCCTCCTCCTCTTCGGGCAATCTTTGGCAAAGTGTCCTTCCTGGCCGCACTTGAAACAACTGTTGGTTCCTGCTCGGCATTCTCCAAAATGGTTCTTCCCGCATTTGGCGCACGCCGGCCTGATCGGGGGTCCTTGTGCCGATCCGAAACTCTCCGTAGTGATCTTTCCTTTCCATTCTCCCCGTCCCTGAACTTCGTTCCTCGCAGAGCTTCTGGTGCGTTCCTTATCCATTCTCCGCAATCCTCCATCTACTCGGACTGCCGCCGCCACCAAACTCGAGAATTCTTCGTCGTCGCGGCCATACATAGTCAGTTTCACCTTTTCATTCAGCCCTTCTGTAAAGCGGTGCATCTTTTCCTGTTCACTCCCCATGATCTCGGGGGCGTACCTGCCTAGTTCTATGAATTCCTGCATGTACTCCATTACGGGGCGGTTTCCTTGAGTCAATCTGTCGAACTCGGCCCTCTTATCTTTCTTAAGTCCCTTCGGCACGTAGTAATCCAAGAATGCATTCTTAAACTTCTCCCAAGAGATGGGTCCATCCTTCAGTAGTGAGGCCGACACGCTCCCCCACCATCGGGCAGTGCTACCGTCGAACCATAGCGGGGCCAATCCTGCCCTAAGCTCCTCTGGGGCTTCGATCAGCTCGAACTTCTCCTCAAGGCGGATAATCCACGCCTCCGCGTCCCCCATCTTATCCCCCGTGAAACTGTTCATCCCAGCCTTCTTTAATGCCTCGTTGTAGTACATTCTACCCTTCTCGGGTCTTGCCACTGGTTCCATTTGCACGGAGTTTCCCCTCTCCGTCTGTCCCTGTCTTATTGCGCTAACTAGGGAACTCGCCATGGTCTGGAACAGATCCCTGAGACTTTCCTGGCTAAACGTGAGAGGCGTCGATGAATCCGCAACCGGAGTCTCTGTCGCCGGTGCCTGTTCTGATGCATTGCTATCCTCCTCTCGGTTTCCATGCGCTCTCGTCCTAGGCGCCATTCCTACATTAAGCTTTCGTTATATCTATGCCTACTCATGTCATCCGTTACATTCTATGCCCATCCCTTCCTATGGTCGGTTGTCCTCCTACGAGTTTCCTAGACTCTTCTACGTAGGACCGCACCGTTACCGGTTTAGTAACGATGTTACGCTCTGATACCATTTGTAACGACCCTAATTTGGGCCTAGCTGTTTTGTTAAAACGTGCTAAATAAAACGAAAACATTCGAATGTAAACTTAAAACGTAGTTCGAAAACATCAAAGTTCGACAGCATAATTTAGAGTGTTCTCCAAAGGACCGGACTCTATCACCGGACAACCGACGACCTCCTTCCCATGCCCCTCTCATACCTCGTCTGCGTCACCTACAAAATCTGTAAAGCGGTCACAATCTATTAAAGGAAACTTCACACACGCTACACATTATCTTTTCATTTCTTAATTACACCGTACACGCACACGTGAATCATTCCTTTTAACCGTTTTCTTATTTCCCTCTTCTTTTACCCTTATCATTCTCATCATACTTTAACTTTACTGTTGCCGAGAGTAACATGCTCGGTGCATGTCCCGCCCAAGCCAACCGTTAGCTGTTGGATGACTCGACGGGCCATATGCTTCCCTTCCCCGGGTGGGTACTTAGGCGCTACCCCTTTTTCCACACAGATCCGTTCTGCCCTTTTTCGTACGTATCTTTCCATCTTTGGAACTTATCGTTCCCTTCATCACGTATGCCCTTCCTTTGGCGAATCGTGTACTAGGCACGATGTCAGGTTCGGTCGGACGGTCCATCCTTCCTCACCGCGAGTCTTATTAACATTTATCTCATTCATTCGTGTCTTTTTCTTTTTTATTTAATGACCCAATCCCGTTCCCTAAGTCTGAACCTTCCCTTACTATATTGTGTTCACTCCACTTACCGTTTGCTTTCGCTTGTTATAATCTTCCCGTGCTTCCCTGCATTTCGTAACAGATCTTAGTTACTCGAATTCCGACGTGATTATCTTATTGTTAACTATGTGATTACCGTAGACCCTATGTGTCCTTTTCCTCCCACGATCTGACGTTGAGACGCAACGAAAACACTCAAACTTAGTATTTCCGCGATAATTCACTTCTTCCTCAAAATTCGCGATAATTTTGTTCTAGAGTTAAGATTCGCGATAATTTTGTGCTAGAGTTAAGATTCGCGACAATTTACACTTCAAGCATTTTCGCGATAATTTTGTTCTTCACTCATTTCCGCGATAATTTTGCCCATGATCATTTTCGCGACAATTTTTCACAGAATCATTTTCGCAACAATAATTGCCTTTCCAAAAATCTGCATAATTTTCCAAAGTGTAAAAATTCGCGACAATTTTCAATGCTCAAATTTTCGCGACAATTTCCTTCTTTCGCGACAATTTCCGGATTTTCGTAACTTAATGATAATTAACTCGTTTTTAGGCCTCCCCACCCCTATTTATAGACATCTTAACTTTCCTAATTCACACTTTAACCCCTCCTTTTTTCATTTTGACCATTCCTTTATCTTCTTTACTTTTCGTTTCCTTTTTCGTTCTTTCATTCCCGTATCCTTTGTTATTCTCTGTCTAGATTTTTTCCCACTACATTCCCTACTATTTGTTCCATTATACCTTTTTCCTAGCTATTACATACCACATATAGCATATAAAACATGTAAGAATTAAACACAACGGAAAAAAACAATTTCAATAACACTTGGGAATTCATTTTGGTTTTATAGTACATGTAACATATTTGGTGTTGTATAGTAATCTAAATAGTTTATCTACTAAAATTCTAGATTCAGCTCTAAGTCTTAAGTAAGAATGTAAAAGAATCACTACTGAATTCTTGTGACCTAGGTTTCTCTTTAATTTTTATACATGTGTATTTGAGTAGCTAATTTCATTATTAAAACCTATTTCAAATTTGTTCCTTTTGAACTGTTGGATGAAGCAGTCCTGGTTAGGACTATTTTACACTTAGGTCCTAGAGGTTTAGGTCCTAGAGGGTTTGTATGATTTCATTGAAGGTATTCTTCCGGTTCAGGAGAGATTGTATTGACAAATTTCATATTTTTCATGGAAGATGACAAAGACACTCTAGGTTCACTTGTTTTTTTTGGTTCTACATTAAAACCTTGACCCGTTTTGTCATAAGAAACTCTTTTGACTCTGTAAGATCTTGTTAAGACTTAGGGTGCATGGATTTTCAGTCATTGAAACCAAATTTCTTTTTGTTGTTTCTTTTAATAAATATTCATATTTTGCTTCAAGTTCTAAATACTTCTTAAGCAGTTTGGCAAACTCAATTAGCAAATCACTACAATTTTTACAATTATCAGAACTGACCTCACTATCAGAATCAGACTGATTTAGCACAACTAATGTCGCATTCTCTTCACCGAGAGAGGTATATCCACAATTTTCAATTTTAGTTGAAGAGGTGGTCTTCATCAAGCAGAACCTAAAGAACATACTTCTTCTTTTCAGACTCCTGTTTTAAAAGTGGACATTATGATTTTATGTTACCAGGTTTATTAAAGTTAAAATATATTATTTTTTTAGGTTTTTATATTTATTGGACTTCTTGGCTTTTAGTAGACTTTCAATTCTTTTGACAAGTACGGCTATTTCCTTATCTGAGTCATTTTCAGAATCATATTTCTGAAAATGATGTTCAGATTCTAGATTCCTTAATTAGACTTATGTTTTTTCTTAGAGGATGATTCAACATTTAGGGCAAGAGAGAAATTAGAGCTTTTGTTCTCTAATTGTTGCCTACTCCTAGCTTGCAATTATTTAGTTAGCAAAATCTCAAACATTTCATCAACACTTAAGACCTCTAAATCATTAATTTGTTCTATAGTTGTTATAAGAATCTCTCATTTGTTATTTAGGCTCCTAAGGACTTTAGAGTTCTTTTCCTCATTAGACATATAATGACCTACAGATTCCATTTCATTTACTAGAAAAATAAAACGCTACTGTAAATGAATCATGCATTCATCAGGTAACATAGAAAATATTTCAAATTCATGCTTTAGCATATTAAGCTTAGTTTTTCTAATTCTAGAAGTTCCTTCATACAAGACTTCAAACTTAATCCATGCTTCATGTGCATTTGAACATCCAGACACTATATTAAATTCATATACACGTAATGAAGAAAATAAGCCACTAAAACATCTGCATTCAACTCAATTGCAACATCTTTTTCAACACAAATTGATTTTGATTCCATATCTGGGATCAGACCAGTCCCTAAAACCACATATCTTTAAATTTTCAAATCTTGATTAAGGAAGGTAAGCATATTAGTCTTCCAGTAACCAATGTCTTTACCGTTCAACTTTGGTGTTTATTTAATACCACCATGTTTTACCTGGGTTACTGTCCTTAGGTGTACCATCCTGTATATCACCAGACTTAGTCATGCTCTATAAACTATGAAACTAACACTTATCACGTATGATGCACAATACAGTAAAGAACATGCAAACAATAAGTAATTGACAACTAGGAAAGCAGTGAGCAGGCACAACTTAAGTAGTGTTTGCAAAGTACTCCACTAAAAACTGATTATTTAGTAAGTACATCGCATCTCCACCACTTGTTGGATATTTGAACTAATATACATGTTTTAAAAGGACTTAAACGACTTAAGTTGCTAGTTTGAAAAGCAGTAAATAAAACTCAAGATTTATAGTGGTATTTGATCCCGATTCTTATCTTAGAATCGATCGTCTCAGCAATCCACTATCAGTCCTTTAGTTTCAATTAACACAAAAGAAACTTAGTAATGTTCACAAAAATTAGAACACCACTAACAACAAGCACAAGATAATGCGATACAGTAAACACTCAATTTATTTGTAATGCATAGTTATCACCCACAGTCATGTAAACGACTGTTACCACCAGATCTGAGTCTTGAAGTAAATGTTCCTTCCATCAAGAACGTCGTCAAGAGTCTCAAGAACACAATCAACACTCAAGATCTCAGAGACCGTTCAAGTTTNCTTTGAACACTAAACACATTTCAGATTTTTATTTTAAAAAAAAACTCATGTGTATCTAGAATAATCATCTATTATTACCACACCAAGATTTTCCATTTAGGCTACACGGTTTAATTTCCCCAAAAAAGTCCATATGTAATTTTTCTATAATAATAGAGGAGTTAAGGTTTAAAAGATGCCTAGTTTGTTTTGCTCTAACACACATGTCACATTCATGCTTATTCTTAGTAATCTTATTTTTGATTCCACGAATAAGATTTAACTTTACTAATTTCTCTATTAATCCTAAGTTAGCATGTCCTAATTTCCTATTGCATTCAATAGTAGATTCAACAAAAGTGATTAAACATGGTTGCACATTTTCATATTTTTATAACATATAAATATTCTTAATTCTAGGCGCTCGGAAAATTACAGAATCATGCTTAGTCACACAACATGCATCTTTGCTGAGTGAAACAATGAAGTCATTATCACATAATTGACTAACACTGTAAATTATGCTTCAGGTTATCAACTAGCAGAATGTCATTTATGTCAAAGTTACCAGAAATAAAAAAATCAATACCTAAAATGGTACATTTAGAGTTTTCCCCGTAGGTAATTCTACCGACTCTAGTACTCTTAATTTTACATAGCATGCTCATGCTTCCAATCATGTGCCTTGAGCACCCATTGTCAACAATCAATGCCTTTCATACTGATATGTAATAACAGAATTCAACCACATAGCACATATGGAAAATATAAACAAGTAAGAATTAATTACGGCGGAAACAATTTCATTAATACTTGGGAATCCATTTTGGTTTTATAGTACATGTTGTAACATATTTGGTGTTGTATAGTAATCTAAATAGTTTATCTACTAAAATTCTAGATTCAGCTCTAAGTCTTAAGTAAGAATGTAAAAGAATCACTACTGAATTCTTGTGACCTAGGTTTCTCTTTAATTTTTATACATGTGTATTTGAGTAGCTAATTTCATTATTAAAACCTATTTCAAATTTGTTCCTTTTGAACTGTTGGATGAAGCAGTCCTGGTTAGGACTATTTTACACTTAGGTCCTAGAGGTTTAGGTCCTAGAGGGTTTGTATGATTTCATTGAAGGTATTCTTCCGGTTCAGGAGAGATTGTATTGACAAATTTCATATTTTTCATGGAAGATGACAAAGACACTCTAGGTTCACTTGTTTTTTTTGGTTCTGCATTAAAACCTTGACCCGTTTTGTCATAAGAAACTCTTTTGACTCTGTAAGATCTTGTTAAGACTTAGGGTGCATGGATTTTCAGTCATTGAAACCAAATTTCTTTTTGTTGTTTCTTTTAATAAATATTCATATTTTGCTTCAAGTTCTAAATACTTCTTAAGCAGTTTGGCAAACTCAATTAGCAAATCACTACAATTTTTACAATTATCAGAACTGACCTCACTATCAGAATCAGACTGATTTAGCACAACTAATGTCGCATTCTCTTCACCGAGAGAGGTATATCCACAATTTTCAATTTTAGTTGAAGAGGTGGTCTTCATCAAGCAGAACCTAAAGAACATACTTCTTCTTTTCAGACTCCTGTTTTAAAAGTGGACATTATGATTTTATGTTACCAGGTTTATTAAAGTTAAAATATATTATTTTTTTAGGTTTTTATATTTATTGGACTTCTTGGCTTTTAGTAGACTTTCAATTCTTTTGACAAGTACGGCTATTTCCTTATCTGAGTCATTTTCAGAATCATATTTCTGAAAATGATGTTCAGATTCTAGATTCCTTAATTAGACTTATGTTTTTTCTTAGAGGATGATTCAACATTTAGGGCAAGAGAGAAATTAGAGCTTTTGTTCTCTAATTGTTGCCTACTCCTAGCTTGCAATTATTTAGTTAGCAAAATCTCAAACATTTCATCAACACTTAAGACCTCTAAATCATTAATTTGTTCTATAGTTGTTATAAGAATCTCTCATTTGTTATTTAGGCTCCTAAGGACTTTAGAGTTCTTTTCCTCATTAGACATATAATGACCTACAGATTCCATTTCATTTACTAGAAAAATAAAACGCTACTGTAAATGAATCATGCATTCATCAGGTAACATAGAAAATATTTCAAATTCATGCTTTAGCATATTAAGCTTAGTTTTTCTAATTCTAGAAGTTCCTTCATACAAGACTTCAAACTTAATCCATGCTTCATGTGCATTTGAACATCCAGACACTATATTAAATTCATATACACGTAATGAAGAAAATAAGCCACTAAAACATCTGCATTCAACTCAATTGCAACATCTTTTTCAACACAAATTGATTTTGATTCCATATCTGGGATCAGACCAGTCCCTAAAACCACATATCTTTAAATTTTCAAATCTTGATTAAGGAAGGTAAGCATATTAGTCTTCCAGTAACCAATGTCTTTACCGTTCAACTTTGGTGTTTATTTAATACCACCATGTTTTACCTGGGTTACTGTCCTTAGGTGTACCATCCTGTATATCACCAGACTTAGTCATGCTCTATAAACTATGAAACTAACACTTATCACGTATGATGCACAATACAGTAAAGAACATGCAAACAATAAGTAATTGACAACTAGGAAAGCAGTGAGCAGGCACAACTTAAGTAGTGTTTGCAAAGTACTCCACTAAAAACTGATTATTTAGTAAGTACATCGCATCTCCACCACTTGTTGGATATTTGAACTAATATACATGTTTTAAAAGGACTTAAACGACTTAAGTTGCTAGTTTGAAAAGCAGTAAATAAAACTCAAGATTTATAGTGGTATTTGATCCCGATTCTTATCTTAGAATCGATCGTTAGCAATCCACTATCAGTCCTTTAGTTTCAATTAACACAAAAGAAACTTAGTAATGTTCACAAAAATTAGAACACCACTAACAACAAGCACAAGATAATGCGATACAGTAAACACTCAATTTATTTGTAATGCATAGTTATCACCCACAGTCATGTAAACGACTGTTACCACCAGATCTGAGTCTTGAAGTAAATGTTCCTTCCATCAAGAACGTCGTCAAGAGTCTCAAGAACACAATCAACACTCAAGATCTCAGAGACCGTTCAAGTTTAAAGCGTGAAAAATCTGATGTCTGGTTTTTACCTCACAACTACAATATCAGTCGTAGAACCACATGGAGAACAACGTTTTGACATGCAAGAACACAAAGCTCGTAACACAGAGTTACACAACACATAGAGAGATCAACGAAAGGGAAGAGAGGAAATGAAACGACACAAGACTCGGTTAGGGTTTTGATGCTATATTCAAACTTAAGAACCTCGGCTTTTATATACGGGCTGCACCGCCTTACTGTTACACATGTACAGCCCAATGTTAAAGTCCATCAAAGGGCCAAATTGTATATGGGCTTAGCCCATTAAAATTAGATCAGCCAATCGACCTGTATCACATTACAACAAGAGCGACAGCAGGGCTCCCCACAGGTGCACGCTGTCTTAATCGACCTCATGATGCATTTCTATGTAAAAAAATGAAACAAAAACTTTTATTTAACAAAGCAAAAGTTAGAGTTTCATTTAATAAGGGCTCACATAGAATCAATAATAAATGCGATAAACCTCGTGCCGCTCGATCAACATTGATGCCCTTTACTTTACATCACATCACCGCTACTGGCCTGCGGAAACACTTGTATGAGATTTAAATGGGTACTCAAAGATTAATAATTAAACTTTGACCCCAAATTTTAATAGTTACTCATGGCATGGGCGCTGCCATTGGTCGTAACCCCCTCGACCGCGCCGTGTGCCTTAGCGTCCTACACAACACACAACTAGATCAACCTGACTTCACGAGCACCCAATCTCGACTACGAGTCATTAGGGCACGCGGTGGCTCGCACATACGTGCCTCATCAATGCACGACCTAGGCTTATCTTGTCTGGAGTCTCCACTAGTGATGACTCGTGCTGACAACAGCGGTCCATCAAGGATCCGAGGCAAGTTTGGTCATCCTCGTCCTATACTGCGGTGCCTTCGGTTCTCTTAGCCTTCTAGCCTCGATCACCTACATCCTCGTGTCATGTTGCAAGCAACACGACCTGTTTGGCTCCTACCGTGGCATGCCACGTTACCATTTGAGCTTCCTTGACCAAGGGTCGAATCCTGCCATCGCATGTGCGTGGCTCCATCCTGCGTACCCCCAACACAAGTCTTATCTGATGCAAGTGCCGAGCACACGTATTGCAAGGATCAGGCCCTGTCATGCCATCTTTCGCCCCTCTCCGAGTCCTGATCGCTCCTACATCCCTTATTGTTGGCGTGCCCAAGACTGCCCTGCCAACGTGTCTTTGCCTCTTCCCAGTACGAGGCCCACGTCTACCACAGCCCAGTTGCCTCTACCTCGCGGTTCCCTCCGCTCCTACTCCATCAAAATGATTTAGGATCACATAAACTAAATACCCCTTATCTTTCTGTCTTTTTCAAGCTCTTTGCTCCACCCCGGCTCACCTATGCGATTGCGGTTTTCCCCTCTAAATGCTTGAGGCTACCCCTTTATATAGACAAAACATCTCTTGCTCTAGCCCGACCTTAGCGCAACCGCACGTGGCCTTGGGCGTTTATCGGGCTTAGTTATGCATGCCTCGATCAAGGCATTGACTCAACTATGCATGGTCATGCCGCAGCATTGACTCGGTTGCGTCTAGGTCGTGTCGTGCCTTGACGATGCTCTGACTCGGTCAAGTCCAATCATGGTGTGCCTTAACGCATCATTTATTCGGTCGTGTCCACTCTTGACGTACCTTAACGAAGCCTTGACTTGGTCGTGTCCTGCTCGTACCGTGCCTTGACATGGTGATGACTTAAGGCACACTCGTTTGCCTTGGTCAAGTGATGACTTGGTCACACTCAATTGCGATATCTTGCCTTGTCACTTATCTCTTTCGTGCGAGTTCCCACACTTAGCTCATTATCTTTAGTTTTCCAACTTCTTAACTTGTTGGCTATCCTTTCTTATTACTTACCAATCATTTGACCCCTTTATAATGCAACCTCCTATTCTCCCCTTTTAACTATTATCATAGATGTTACATACCCGCCAGCATAACGAACGAGCTAAGTGCGAAATTCTATAAACATTTGGGATAAATAGTAGAAAAAAATCAAAGTTAGATGATTAAAAATGAAAAAAAATATTTGAGATTAAATTTGTTAAAATCATCAAAATATGAAAATAGACGTAATTTTCTCAAAAAAATTCAAGAAAGTAAAATCTTGTTAGGCTTTCACATCATTTAAATAACCACTTATATAACAACTTTAAATATTTGTATATTACAGAACTACTTATAAATTTCATATTTTCATTATATTATTCCAAGTGTTCCCAATCAAATTAAAAAAAATAGCATTGACGTTCTTATTTGAAGGTGTTTAATATGAAATTATATTATTTGCAAATGATAAATAATTACATAAGAAAATATTTTCGAAATTTCTTGGAAGAAGAAGAAGCCGTATAGACGAGTAACCCTACTCCAACACATGCAACCCAAATCCCAACATCGACAGCTAGCCCCCATCGCGTCTCCAACGTGGCGAAATCCTTACCGTCTATATTAGCCTCCAAGCTACACTCGCTGCAGCAGCAGGCATCTGATTGCACCTCCACCTCTCCCTGCTCAGGGATCTCCTCCAATCCACACCACCCTCTTCCTCTTCCCTTCCTCCGCCGCATCGCGGCCACCTTCTCCGTCATCAACCCCGCCGTCCCCTCCACCGAAACCTCAAAACCCATCATCCCCATATCAATAAAATCGTAATTCCTATCAATTACACACTCACAATCCATCTTCCAATTCCCGCCTTCATCCTTTCTGAAAATCCCTTTCACCACCTTAATCCCTCCAATGTAAATCTCAAACATTGTGCCTTCATAAACCACCATTTTTTCTCTGCTCCCATAAACAGACCCTTTTCTCCATTCGCGATGCAGCGTAACGAATACAGGTGCATCGGGTCGGATACTTGATCCGTTTATTTGCAGGAGAGCGCCATTAATGCGAGGAAGAAAGTGAAGGGTTAGAAGATTTGGAAATTCTGGAGTTTTAACAGTCGCCGGTGATAAGATTTCAGTGTAAAATGATCTGATTGTCAAGCCATTTCTTTCATCTGGCACAAAACCCTTACACATTTTCCCGTGATGCGCTGCAGTTTCTTGTTTTGAAGATGGAAAGGGTATAAAACTATAAATAACTGTTCAATAGGAAGAAACCAAGAAAGCATGATAAATAATTGACTTTTTTTAAATAATATAAATATTCACATGTTTATTTGTAAAAAAATAACTAAAAAGGAATATTGCATGGTTGAAGTATTTAAATTTATCCTTCTCCGCACTCTTTATTTTAGACCGTTCTTTTCTTGTTTGATTGTCACATGTGATTTTAAATTTGGTTTTGACTACTTTTAATTTTAAATTATGAGAAATCTGTTTTTATAGTGATCCGACCCATTTGATTTCTGAACACATGTATATCATAGATATATTGGAAGGTGTATAAAAAATGAATTATATTGATCCTCTAATTATGGGTATGATATCTTCCTCCAAATATGTTACAAGTCAATTTCAATACTTACACGTTCCCCAACTAATTAAAATAATGTTTTGAATCATCCATGTGTTATAAGTTTAACACAAGTCATCAACAAATTGATTTTAAAATTCAATAATTTTCCCAAAAAGCAAAAAAATATTGATCCACAACCTATAGCCTTATCCTATGCTCTTCTTTATCCCATTTATCCCAAATTAGTCGCATTTTTATATCTCGTTATATTATATGTTACTAACACCATACATTATTTTGTGCGATAATGGTTTAAGGGTCCGATATGAAATCACAAATTAAATTCAGTAAATTAAATAATTCATCCTAATTATTTTTAATACTAGTGAATTTGCGACTTAATGTAGTAATATCATATTAAATACTTTATATTATAAGTTCAATAGTGTTGTAGTTAGAAAACCATGGGTACCAACAGTCGTACGGTTCGTAATAAAACGAACTCGGTTTGAATTTGTTTAAATGTGGGAAATGATTAAAAATGAAAGTAAAAGTTAGGCACAACGATTTTAAAGTGGAAAACCTGGGAGAATGGGAAAAAACATCATGACTAAGAGCAGGAAACGTTCTTAACCGATTCATTAATCAAACAATTCATTACAAACAGAAGGCTTATGAAAATAACAAGGGAAAATAAAGCACTGAGAATTTCGGCAGAGTAACAGTCTATTCTTGCGCGTCCAAAAGGTCCTCTTGAGCTTTTCTTCTAGCTCTGTATTTATAGAGGTGGAAACGCGTGTGGATCACGTCCCGTAACCCCCTTTGACAATGTCATTTTCTCATGCTGGGAAACGTGGTTGGGCCCGAAGCGCTAACTGCGTGAATAGGCCTGAAGCGTGAGATGCGTGGGCTGTAACCGTTTTGGACCGATGTGAAGAGTCGGTCCTCGAGTATTTCTGATTACGCCTAACTCCAGCTTCGGTCATGAAATACTAGTGGGCCTTCGGGCCGATTATTCTAAATATGTCAGGTTAAGGATCCTAGGTCACGCGAGTTCGTCTTTTGTCATCTTGGTTGGCCCAATATGATTGGGCCTTACCCATTACGGGGTACCCGGTCCTGGAGCCCACATCACTAGCCCCTCGGTCTTGGTCGCCATCGTAGAAGTGACGCAAGGTGGATTACATGATGTTGTTTATGTATGGGCAAACTTAGGACCGGGCCCAATTGTAACGAGCATCCAAGGGCCGATCCTATACTTAGCCAATTTGAAACATTGATTTTGAATTTCAAAATATCGTAACGGTTATTTTCGCATTACTTTTATTTAAATGTTAATATCTAGACCTGTGCATTTCCGTATTGTGTTACCTGACAGGCGTGATGAGTGCATACGAACTACAACAGCCTGCGGTAATCCTGCGTACCATCTTGCGATTGGTCAGGAAATTACTATTTAAATCGGGGTCTTGGGGACTGTTCATCCCCACCGCCATTCGCGAAAAAATCAATTGCGCAAACAACACTCTGCGTCTTCGTTCTTGCCCACATTCCAACCCTTTTCAACAAATTTTTCTTAAGGTAATAACCATGGCTCCTCGTAAAGTTAGATACCCGACCATGTCTGAACTGGACATCGAAGAACTTATGTCTAGGTTTTCGATTCCCGCTCATTACTCCATCTCGAAGGGACAAGAGGATGTTCCCTGTTTCCTTCCAGTGGAAATAAATGTTCCAGTGAGTGCCATCCCGGTTAGTTACGCCTCCCTGAAGTGCGGGTTGCGTTTTCTGCTACACCCGTCTGTAGCGGCAGTACTTCGGGAGATTCATTGCCCTACTTTTGCTTTGTTTCCGGGTAGCTACGTGTATATAGTGGCATTTATTTTTTATTGCCACGAGCACGGGGTAGCCTCAACCTTAGAACGCTTTTTCATCTTATTCTTGGTCGGGTCCCGAAGGGGTAAGGGATTATTAGGATGTCGTATGTTGTATTATATAGCGTCGCGCACCAAAGAGTGCGCTATAGTTGATAAAGAGGAGTCCCTTCACGAGTGGGAGTCATGCTATGTGTGGATAACGGTCCCAAAAGGAGGATTTGTTTAAGGTGTGGCCCGTTATAACCCACCCACACATAGGTCAGTTGGACCAAACTTGGTTCAACCCTTCTCGTCGAGACATCGCAGACACATTAGTGATGTTTCCTTCTCCTGAAGCACGTCTTAAATGGGTAGACTTGCTTCGGGATGAGAGATTGGTAGAAATAGGGGTCGCCGTTAGGACCGAAGCCCCAGCTCCAAAGCGGGTATTTTCCTGTTCAGACTCGTCTGAGGTATCGGGTATGGAGTTTGTTTTTGCTTAGCTCTCATNTATACTGAAAATCATAGTTATGGCTGCTTAACTATGAATGTTATATGCATAATGAGAATGATGGATTCGTCACAGGTACCGAGCAGTAACAAGCGCATACTATCGAGGTGCAGTTGGTGCAATGCTTGTATACGACATGTCAAAGCGACAATCATTTGATCACATGGCACGATGGTTAGAGGAGTTACGAGGACATGCTGATAAGAACATGGTGATAATGCTTATTGGGAACAAGTGTGACTTAGGGAATTTACGTGCAGTTCCAATTGAAGATGCTCAGGAGTTTGCTGAAAGAGAGAATCTTTATTTTACAGAGACATCAGCACTTGAAGCAACAAATGTTGAAAGTTCATTTATGAGCATTCTCACTGAAATATATCGAATCATGAGTAAGAAGACTCTTGCTCCAGGTGATGCTTCTGGTTATGTTAAATCTTCATCGTCTCTTAAAGGGACGGCCATTATCGTTCCTGGCCAAGAAGAAGATAATAAATCCAACGGTGGATGTTGTTTCTCTTAGATATATTTTGTTTTCTTTATATGGAATTTTGTGTGGTTTTAATTATATCATGCAGTACAATAATATTATTTCAAAAATTAGGTTTATAGTTTCATTTAATTTTAAAAATGAATGTATTAAAAAAAAGAGTTCATATTCTATTTTTGTATTTCTTAACCAAATTAAAAATTAACTTAGAATGCGAGATCAATGCCACATGCATTGAAGCTCTTTGGGCATTTGAACTCGTATTTATGTGGTGGTTGTGGTAAAGAATTAGAGACAATGCAATATGCACGGAGACACAATGAGTTTGAGATAGATTTGAACAATTGGCAAGTAGCGAAATGCGTCTAAATATTGATGAGTATGGAAGAATGGCCCAAAATAAGTTTTGGGATATGGGTGCAAGATGCGAAATAGATTCCTTGCAATGTTATATGTAGCTCTTTGGGTAATATGGGGGCGTCATAATGCCTAATAGTTCGAGAAAAGATGGAATGATGTTAATGATATGATTGATAAAATTGTTATGATATCTTATCGATGTATAAGGACACGCAGAGGACGACATTATTCTAGAAAAAAAGTGGCATGAATGGCTTTTGTTGTGGTTAGAAAATCAGGGATACCAAGAGTCGTCCGGTTCGTAATAAAACGAACTCGGTTTGAATTTGTTTAAATGTGGGAAACGGTTAAAAATGAAAGGAAAAGCTAAGCACAACGATTTTAGAGTGGAAACCCATCGGAGAATGAGAAAAAATCACCTGACTAAGAGCAGAAAACGCTATTAGCCGATTTATTAATCAAACAGTTCATTACAAACAGAAGACTTATGAATATAACAAGGGAAAAGAAAGCGCATAGAATTTCGGCAGAGTAACAGTCTATTCTTGCTCGTCCAAAAGGTCCTCTCGAGCTTGTCTTCAAGCTCTGTATTTATAGAGGTGGAAACGCGTGTGGATCACGCCCCGTAACCGTATCTGATAATGTCGTTTTCCCATGCTGAGAAACGTGGTTGGGCCTGAAGCGCTAAATGTGTGAATAGACCCGAAGCGTGGAACGCATGTGGAGGCTCGGAGTGTGGGATGCGTGGGCTGTAACCGTTTTGGGCCAATGTGAAGTGTTGGTCTTCGAGTATTTCTGATTACTTCTAACTCGAGCTTCGGTCCTGAAATACCATTGGGCTTTCCTTCGGGCCGGTTATTTCAAATATATCAGGTTAAGGATAGTTGGGTCACGCGAGTTCGTCTTATGTCATCTAGGTTGACCCAATACGATTGGGTCTTACCCATTACGAGGTACCCGGTCCTGGAGCCCTCATCACTAACCCCTCGATCTTGGTCGCCATCGTAGAGGTGACGCAAGGCCGATTACATGATGTCGTTTATGTTCGGGTGAACTTAGGACCGGGCCTGGTTGTAACAAGCGTCCAAGGGGCCGATCCGATACTTAGCCAATTTGAAACACATATTTTGAATTTCAAAATATCGTAACAGTTATTTTCACATTACTTTTATTTAAATGTTAATATCCAAACCTGCGCCCTTCCGTATTCTGTTACCTTACAGACGTGATGAATGCATACAGACTGCAACCGCCTGCGGTAATCCTACGTAACATCTAGCGATTGGTCAGGAAATTACTATTTAAATCGAGGTCTTGGGGACTGTTCATCCTCACCGCCATTCGCGAAAAAATCAATTGCGCAAACAACACTCTGCGTCTTCGTTCTTGCCCACATTCCAAATCTTTTCAACAAATTTTTCTTAAGGTAATAACCATGGATCCTCGTAAAGTTAGATACCCGACCATGTCTGAACTGGACATCGAAGAACTTAGGTATAGGTTTTCAATTCCCGCACATTACTCCTTCTGGAAGGGACGGGAGGATGTTTCCTGTTTCCTTCCAGCGGAAATGAATGTTCCAGCGAGTGCCATCCCGGATAGTTACGTCTCTCTAAAGTGCGGGTTGTGTTTTCCGCTACACCCATTCGTAGAAACCGTACTTTGGGAGATTCATTGCCCTACTTTTGTTTTGTTTCCAGGTAGCTACGTGTATATAGTGGTGTTTATTTTTTATTGCCACGAGCAAGGGGTAGCCCCGAACTTAGAACGTTTTTTCAAGTTGTTCGTGATCGGGTCCCGAAGGGGTAAGAGATTATTAGGATGTCGTAGGTTGTATTACATAGCGTCGCACACAAAAGATTGTGCTATAGTTGATAAAGATGACTCCCTTCACGAGTGGGAGTCCTGTTATGTGTGGATAACGGTCCCAAAGGAAGATTTGTTTAAGGTGTGGTTCGTTATATCCCACCCACGCATAGGTCAGTTGGACCGAACTAGGTTCAACCCTCTTGTCAAGACATCGCAGACACACTAGCGATGTTTCGTTCTCCCAAAGCACGTCTTAAACGGGTAGACCTGCTTCGGGAGGAGAGATTGGTAGGAATAGTGGTCTCTGGTAGGACCCGAGCCTTACTTTCGAATGGGGTATTTTCTTATTTAGACTCATCTGATGGATCGGGTATGGAGTTAGTTTTTGCATAGCTCTCATTCCCTGATCCTTATGTATTTCTTTTGCAGGTTCGACAGAGACAATGCCGAGCTCGAGGTTCAGACGTACGGATGTTGCTTCGGCTCGCTTTACTGGGGAACAACAAGGAGCAACAGACAGCACGGGGATCTCATAATCAGCGACTGGGGGCACGCTGGTTCCATCGGGGTCGTCATCGGGAGGGAACCCCCGATCCATACCACCTGTGCAGGCACAATAATATTGCACTGCACAGGACAGCCCTCCACAGGCAAAGGGCCCGCGCTGCGGGTTTTAGGAGTAGTGGAGGAGGTGATAATGGCTAGGATCCGCTCTATGAGCTTATAGAGTCTCTACTAAATCGGGAATCGCTCCCCATCAGTCCTAATACGGTTAGTTTGTTGATGCAGGGAGTCATTCCCATGGATAAAGTTCTCCAGGGCCCGAACCTTAAGGCGAATGTCTCCTTTGCACCGGTCCCCTTGGGTAAAAGGAAAAGGGTGGTCGAAGCAAAAGCCCCGAAAACCTTGACGAGGCTCAAGAAAGGAGGGGTGCTCCGGTGCTGGCACCGAACAAGGGGATCGTTTTGAAGGACTTTGCCTCAGGCCCCAAGAAAATTCCGACTGGGAGGTTGCCTTGGACCTGCTGAACATGATCAAGAAAGGGAAGAAGATGGCCTCCTGGATGAGTGTCTTCATAGAAGACTTCCGCCTTCATGGGGAGTAGAACCTGGACAATGTTCAACCAGACATGTACGGGGAGGAAATGATCGAGGCGTTCCCCGACCTCGCTATAAGGGTAAGTTCTTCAGGTTTTGAGGCCTGAAGATATAGACATTAACATTATCCTTGTGTACAGATGCTGAGGAAGGGCTTTACAACCGCAGTCACCTTTCAAAAGAATCAAAGTGACCAGGTGATCTCCCAAACAGTCCAAGATCAGCATGACATGGGCAAGAGGTAAGTTGAGATAAAACATGGAGAGCTGGTGAAGATTCGGGAGGAGCGGGATCGGCTTAACAACGAACTGCTAGGAGCGGGAACGCAAGTCTCCCTCCTAACAGATCAAGTTTCCAAGCTGGATAAGAAGTATCAAGCAGCTCAAAGGAAATGCAGGCCAGGCTGAGGGAAAAAGATGAGGAAATGGGTCACGTGCAAGCTCGAGCCCAGGAGAAGAGAAACAAACTCAACGAACTTCTCCTTCGGGTCCAAGAAGAAAAGACGAGCTTGGAGGAAGACCTTGCTCAAGCCCGCGCCACGAAAGAGAGTTCAGTTCGGGAAGCGGTTCTTGGGTTCGCTCGGTCCCCGATGTTATTTGCTTTGGCAGATAACATTCACGAGACGTACATTGCTAAGTACCTGGACAACATGCGGGACCAGGTTACAAAGCAATTCGGGCTCTCCTCTGAAGACGAGATATTGAAGCTGATCGATCCTTTGGAGAAAGATAGGAATTTTCAGGCGATTCCTTCCTTGGAAGAGCCGTGTTGGAGGACGATCCCTTCTTCCCCCTTTTCGAAGAAATGGAAAGAGCGATCAACCAGAAGGTTGCCGAGCAGGAAGAAGAACTGAAGCAGCTTGCAGCCCGGATCGGACCGAAGGATAAGGAAGGAGGGGCAGATTAGATATGATTATTTATGTATTTGTCCCCCGTTCTATTCCTTATTCTAAATAAGAAATTTTTCCCTTTTCATTTTCTCTTTTCAGAGTTAGAATATGGTCGTTAGAACTGAACTGAACTTTTATAAATAATAAATCTCGTTTGGTGCAAACTCTTTGTTCTTAATTTTGGCTAAGTATAATATTGGGGTTGATTGGTGAGCGCGAACTCTTCGGTCCCCGATCTTACCTTTAGCTTAGGTTTGGCTGGGGTCAATCATATTGGACTTATGACGTATATACGGACCGCTCTTATCCCGTCCTTAGGATCATGACTAAATTGGAAAGGCGTGGCCCCGGTTCACTATGAGTCACATGGTAAGCTTTGGCCAAGCCCTGGTTCTTTTTAAGTCTCGTGGACTGCGTTGGCCAAGCTTCGGTTCTGCATATGTCCCAAGTCGGGCCTAAACTTGTATTATTTCGTGCTAGCCCTTATTCGTTCTTATGTAGCACATTTCAGAGGTATAAGGGATGTTTCCGAAGAATGAAAGCCTTTGAAGCGGATGTTTAGTTCGTAGTGAGTTCTAGGAGCTTCGCATCTCATCCTTGGGACTAGGCAAGCGCATGAGCATTTGACTCCTCAGAGTGGAGCGGTCACTGTCACTTGGAAGCCTTACGGATGAGTAGCTTCGGTCACCAGTCCAGACTCGTCCAAAAGATCCGGCTCCAGGGTCGGTCCATCATTTAATTAGAAACAGTTTATATTATACTTGTATGTATCCTGTTTATATTTAGAAGAATATATTTGGGCTAGAACTATCATTGACAATAAAAGATTTACAAGAAATATCGCTTAAGATTCATGATGTTCCAAGTTTGGGGGATCTCATCACCGTCCAATGTTTTCAATTTGTAAGCCCCAACTTCCAATTTCTTTAGAACCCGGTACGGTCCTTCCCAATTTCTGTCTAGCTTTCCGACGTTCCTCTAAACTCTTACATTTCTAAGGACGAGGTCGCCTTCAGAAAACTCCCTTGGTAGGACTTGTTTGTTATGGACTCGTTTCATAGTACGCTGATAAGAGCACATCCGTGCGTAAACCACAATTCTCTTTTCCTCAATCATCTCGAGATTTAATTATCTTCTCTCGCCATTCATATGCTCATTATATTGAGATATTCGAGGTGATTGGATGGCACCTCCATTGGGCTGACTGCTTCGGACCCATACACCAGTGAGAACGGTGATTCCAGGGTCGTTGAGTGGGGTGTAGTTCGGTAAGCCCATAAGACCTCATAGATATGTTCGGGCTATTTTCCCCGAGAATCCTCCAACTTGGTTTTCAATCCTTTCAGGATGACCTTGTTAGATACTTCCGTAAGTCCATTAGTCTAGGGATGAGCCACTGATGAGAAATATTGGGTGATACACAACTTGATACAGAAATCTCGAACGGCCTTTCCCCGAAACTGGGTCTCATTGTTTGATACCAAGGCCCGGAGAATCCCGAAGTGGCTGACAATATTTATCCATAAGAAGTGCTTCACGACTTTCTCATAGATAATGAACACTGCCTCTGCTTCGATCTACTTAGTGTAATACTCTATTGTCACAATACAAAACTTTCGTTGTCCTACTGACCGAGGAAAAGGTCCTAGGATATCAATTCTCCATCTGTCGAAAGGACATGGTAATGGGTTCATCGATAAGGAAGCCCCAGGCAGTTGTGGAACCGGAGAATGATATTGGCATATATCGTAGCGCTTGGCATAATTCTTGGCATCTTCAAGTAGTGTCGGCAAAAAATATCCGTCTCTGATAATGCGATGATATATAGATCGAGCCCCAGAATGAATATCATATATCTCTTTATGAACATAAATCATGACGGACTCAGCCTCAATAGGGGATAAATATCGTAATAACGGTCCCTTGAAACTCATTTTAAACAGTCGCTCGTCGCTCAGGACGTATCTTTTGACCAGGAATTCCATTTTTCTAGCCTCCGACTTGTCTTCACGAAGATAACCATTAGTTAGATATTTGATAAAGGGGTCCATCCAAGTAGATTCCCCAAGAGATTTAGTAGCATCGATATTTAGGTCCTGGAGTTCATGGCATAAAGCTCCGATTTCTTCAACTGATTGTTCGGTCACCGATATCTCGACCGAAGATCGGTCTTGGATATGGACCGATACAGTGCCCGGTCGTACTTCGGGTATACCCGCAGCCAATCTGGCGAGTGCGTCGGTAACCTTATTTTGTTCTCGTGGCACATGATCAAGAGATAATTCGCTGAACTTTTTAGATAATTCCAGAACTTTTGCACAATATAGTTTCATCATGGGCTCATGTGTCTCAAATCTCCTAGTGAATTGTTCCACCACTAATTTGGAATTTGAAAACATTCGCGCTGACGGCAACTTCTGATACTGCTATTTACAATCCCAAAGGTTTATCATAAGTTAGACTCACCATTACAGGGGGAGTACTCAAGTAATTTTTCATATCCGAGAAGGCCCATTCACATTCATTGGTCCAGTTTAGATGACTCGTTTTTCTTAATACTCTGAAAAAGGGCAAGGTCCGATCCGTAGATCTAGAAATTAATCTGCTTAACGCAGCCAGACGGCCAATAAGCCTATGGAATTCTCTTTTGCTCCTCAGGGGTTACATATCAATAATAACATGTACTTTCTCAGGATTAATCTCTATGTCTTTCTCTGAAACGTAATATCATAAGAACTTGCCACTTCGAATCCCGAAGCAGCACTTGTTCGGATTCAGTTTGAGTTTATATTTGCGGCATACTTCAAACAGCGAAACAAATAAGAAATATGGTCTTCATCATGCATAGACTTAACAATCATATCATCAAAATACACTTCCATCATATGGCCTATCAGATCTTTAAAGATTTTATTGACCAACCTCTGGTATATTGCTCCAGTGTTCTTTAAGTTGAATGGCATAACCACATAACATTAAACGCCATTTTTTGTCATGAATGATGACTTCTTCTGATCTTCTTCAGTAATGAAGATCTGGTTGTACCCGAAGTAGGCATCCATGGTACTCATCATTTTGATGTCGGCCACATCATCCACCAAACGATCGATATGTGGCAGAGGGAATGGATTCGACTCACAACTCTTATTGACGTCGGTGAGGTCAATGCACATCCACCACTTCCCATATGCTTTGGAGACCACCATCGGGTTCGCAACTCATTCAGTATAGTGAATCTCTCGGATAAACCCGGACCGTAGCAGTTTGTTCACCTCAGCCCGTATAACTTCAATTTTTCTAGGAGAATAGGGTCTCCTTTTCTGCCTAATAAGCTTAGCTCCGGGCTCACTGATGATCCGATGTTCACACTCGGATCGGTCAATCCCCGGGACATCGTCCGGGGTCCAAGAAAATATGTCTACATGGCTTCTCAACAAGCGGACCATTTCTTCTTCAATAGTCGGGGCCAGATGTGCCCCGATGCGTGTAGTTTTGGTCGAATCCTCTTCAACCAAATTAATCAGTTTGAACCCCACATGTTCTATTGCTTGTCTCGGGTGCGGCAGCTCTTCGAGCAAATTCACCTAGACCTTCTTTGGGGGGACCAAAATATAGCATTGTCTTGCTATCTTTTGGTCACCATTTATAGAAATAACTCCATGATCGGAGGGGAACTTGAGCATCATATGATAAGTAGAAGGGACCGCCTCAAACTTACTGAGACCTGTCCGTCCAATAATAGCGTTGTAAGCCAAGTCGACTTCAACGACAATGAATTTCAAGATTTCTGATCGGTCCCTAGTCGGATCTCCCAAAGTGACCGGGAATAGAATTTTCCCACACGGGATAAACTCCTCTGATCGAATGCTAGAGGGTTATATTAGCAATAGGAAGATCATGAGCAGTGGCTCCCAACATCTCGGCTACTTCGTGTTTCATAAGATACTAAGTTTTGGTATCCACCAAAATCCTGTGGACCTGATGATTAGCAATAATTCCGGTGATGATAAGAGGATCATCACACGGGTCAGTGATTCCTTCACGATCAACAACAGTGATGGTTATATCAGGATCTCCGTAAGAAGAAGACCGCTCAGCCGCGTCATATTTCACCAGCTCTAAAGATTCGGAACTCTCAACAGAGTCTCCGCTTGATGCTCTCTTTCGGTCCCGGACCGATTCATTGATGCGTATTCCTCTGGAGATAACATAAATATCTCCGATCACAGCTTGTTCTGGTGGGGTAGCCTCATTAGTCGGAGGTTGTGCTCCCACCGGAGTAGGGGGAGGAGGTGAATTCTCCTGCCCCCCTACTTCATTCTGCAGGGCCCTACTGCCTCGGCCCCGCCATCTTCTTCTTCGGTCATTGCCACCGTTCTCTTGACCGTGCTGGTCATTGCCATCTTCTTCTTGTTCTGGCGGAGGAGACCTTCGGTCCTCCGTCCTATCATTGTAATTTCGTTGCTGTCCTCGATTATCCCTTCCCCTCAGCCTGTGACAATCGTCACCTTTATGGCCCCTTCGGGGAGATTCATCATGCTTGCCTTTATGATCATTTTGATCGAGCCTCTCCTTATTCATCACCGCTACTGTCTCCTGCAGCAGCAGACACTTCAACGTCGAATGATCGCGATTTTGATGCAACTCGCAATACACCCGTTTATCTTCCCACTTCGGGGGAACATTCTTCTCAGTTACATCTGCTACTTCTCGCGGCTGCTTCTTAGGGTACGAAGCCCTATGATCACCTGTGGATTCAGAATTTCTCAGAGGCTTCTAGAAGTTCGGTCCTAAAGTCTCATCCACCTTAATATATTTATTGATTTTTTGAAGAAGCTTACCCAAGGTGGATGGGGGACTTTCACAAGGTTGGCAGATAAGCCACACGATCCCAGTACTTGCTGTAAGATATCGATCTTATCTCTGAGCTCCAATTTGATACCCCGGGTTGTTCGGTTGAACTTCTCCATGAAGGACCGAATGCTCATTTTCACTATGATATACTTTAGTTGATATAGTTCATGCATGCTTCGAGGCGGTCCTACATTTGGTACGAATTGCTCAGAGAAAACCAGTATGAAGCCTCTATACAACTGTATGGATCAGGCCGGCAAATTCTTAAATTAGGTTCGGGCATCGCCTTGTAAACCTGCCGCGAATATACGGCACTTGAGAGAATCAGAGGCCCGAACCGTACCCATGCGTAACTCGAAGTCCGCGACGTGATCAATGGGATCACCATCATCTCTAAACGTCGACAACCCCTACGGGTTGCGATAATGTCGATCTGGGACTGCCGCCTAGATCTCCTCCAAAAAATGGAGCATCAGGTCTCCCAAAGCGGTTGAAACACCGCCAGATTACTGGGATAACGTTTGGGCGACATGCAGATTATGCCACCAATCGTCATCCTTACTCCTATTAATAGAGGCCTCCATGGCCCTATAGAATAAACCAGGATTTCACTCCAAGTCGAGCTCGAAACCCCTCTGTGCGCGCAGAGCTTCCAACTCCTTGGTAAGCTCATCGATACATTGTTGCATGAGCTCCTGGTCAGTCCCAAGAGCGGGAGTTGGAACTCTAGTTGGGGGAGGAGGAGTAGAACGATATCTTGGCCTTCTCATAGTTACTCCGCGTCTTATAATCTCCTCTTCATCGGAGCTAAGCTCTACAGGGTCACTCTCGTACCCTCTGTTTGTGAGAACATGGCTTGTTATAGCCAGTGGTTCTGTTCCACTTTTCTCCGACGTAATCTCCAATACCACCTTCCGGAAAACAGCCTCCAGATCCTGCAAAGAGAATGTTGGGGCTGGAAGACTGTTGGGAAGCACGTCACTATCATTTGTCGAAGTTCTAGTCGCCATGCATTTGATTATCATATCCCAGGGAGAAACCTCAAATGGGGATTAGAAAATCGTCTCCACGGACGGCGCCAAACTGTTGTGGTTAGAAAACCAGGGGTACCAACAATCGTCCGATTCGTAATAAAATGAACTCAGTTTGAATTTGTTTAAATGTGTGAAACGATTAAAAATTAAAGGAAAAGCTAGGCACAACGATTTTAGAGTGGAAAACCCATCGGAAAATGGGAAAAAACCACCTGACTTAGAGCAGGAAACGCTCTTAGCCAATTCATTAATCAAACAGTTCATTACAAACAGAAGGCTTATGAAAATAACAAGTGAAAAGAAAGCGCAGAGAATTTTGGCAGAGTAACAGTCTATTTTTGCGCGTCCAAAAGGTCATCTCGAGCTTGTCTTTTAGCTCTGTATTTATAGAGGTGGAAACGCGTGTGGATCACGCTCCGTAACTGCCTCTGACAATGTCGTTTTCCCTGTGAAACGTGGTTGGGCCCGAAGTGCTAACAGCGTGAATATGCCCAAAGCGTGGAACGCATGTGGAGGCCCAGAGCGCGGGATGCGTGGGCTGTAATCATTTTGGACCGATGTGAAGAGTCGGTCCTCTAGTATTTCTGATTACGCCTAACTGCAGCTTCGGTCCTGAAATACTAGTAGGCCTTCCATCGGACCGGTTATTTCAAATATGACAGGTTAATGATCTTGGGCCAAGCGAGTTCATCTTTTGTCATCTGGGTTGCCCCAATACGATTGGGTCTTACCCATTACGGGGTACATGTCCTGGAGCCCGCATCAGCTCTATAACTCAGAAGAGGCACTGCGCAACTCAGTCTCTGGTTACTAATGGAAAATCTTTTACTCGAATATCATGTTTAGATCAGTTAATTTGATGTAGTTTTATTTGTTTCAAAAAAATAATACAAAAAAAAATTCGGGATAAAAAAACTTAGAACGTAAGATCAATTTCTTAAAAAACTTTGAAAGATAACTATTAAATTTCTAGAGTTTGATCAATATCATGTGAAAGTGTGTTCGGATATAACACATGGGAAATAAAATATCACATCGTAAAAGATATAACACAAATTATTTATTATAGTCAATCATTCTTCTTATAAATCAATTCAGAATTCTTCTCACTTCCATGGTGTAACATTATTCATATTTCAACACATTTCCCTCAAATTCAACTAAGTGATAAGTTGTAATTAGCTATTCAAACCAATAGATTACCAACCGATCAATTTCATTAAATTGTACTAACCTCCGACAATATCATTCAAGATTTTATGAAACCGTTATGATATCATGCTAAATTTCTAGAGTTCATTTACATATATAACATATAATTGGATTAAATAATCACATAAAAAACTTGATAAAATCATTTATTATTATCTATAATATTTCTTATAAATTAATTTAAATTTATCACAATTCGAGTATATTCATATTTCAACATGAACCATATAAATTAATAAAGTGATTAATTTTGTATTTTAAAACTCGTTCTAGACTACTAGTTTGATATATAATTATTTGATTTTATATAATTTAGAAAACAATATTGGTTAATTTTTACAATAGTTAATTTTTTGAGATACTTTAATATAGTTGATACGTGTATGAACTAAAGAGATACACGTCATTACTAGTATTTGATCCAATAAATCATTTGGATTATTTTATAGCGTTGATTTGTTATTACTGAAAATGTATTAAAAGTAAATGGCACAAAGAGATTGTGTGTATCTCTACTGATTCTCCCTACCAACTCCTAAAACAAAATATATTCTTCTGTCACAACTTTGATCTCCCTCCTTCATTTATTTGAAATCAACGGATGAGATCAACATAAAAACTCTGTTATAACGAACTTATTATAATAAATTTAAACTATTTAAAAACTTTTTTAGGCATTGTAACTTAGAATAAACTCAAGTAGAACTTAAATCTTAATCAAATTAAAACTTGAATCATTGATTCTAATTTGAATGTCATTTGCATCGGTTTATTAGAGGGGTTTATAAGAGGTGTTGTGAATCATTGTAATTGATTTGTTTAATTTTTTTAATGGCACGTTTTGAACATCGTTTGATAAATAACGGTGATGTGATATGATTGTACTGTGCTGTGAGGTGAACTGATCGTGATTTTTTAAAAAAATGTTTTTGAAACAGTTGTGCAGTGACCGTGATATCATAAAATAATTTTTTTGTCATTATTTTTAAATAATTGTGTATAACTTAAAAATTATATTTCATATTATTTTATGATAAATTATTTATGTCAAAAACTAGATTTTTAAATTATTATATATATTTTTATAGTTTGAACATGTAATTGATAAAATATAAGAAGTTATTGATTAAAATTATTTTTTTAAAAAAACTGTAATTTACCAATGGTAAAATTGATATTTGAAATGTGCGGTCATTGTGTTAAACCAAATGTGAACTCAATGCAGTTTTCTGATATCGCACGAATGTATTTACTAATGATGTTTGGTTAAAATAAATTATAATTACAGTACGTTCATCGCATCGGGCGGTGCATTGCCCTTCTAAACAACACCAATGTGTAGTCTCTTCCTTCTCCGAGCAAACTCCTTCTTCATGCATGATATTGATTCGATTTTATAAATCTAATATAAAATTAGAGAGAGTCCGAAAAAATTATGAGTGAAATTGGGTGAGATTAATCCGTCTTAATGAAATTGATCTGTTATTAACCGTCATTTTGAATTATAATTGATGGGTATGTATCATAGTAATTGATTTGTTCAAATTTGTTAAAGAATGATATCATCCTCTTATATGTAATATCTATGCATACTCCCTACGTAAATTTAATATATTTGTTTTAGAACTTGAATTGAACCTCAAACCAAATTGTCTTTTGGATATGTGGGCATTTAAGTAGAAATGCTTTAAAATAATGGATAATATTGTCTTTTGACCATATGAATGAAATAAGAAGTTTGAATGGGTTTTTGTCTTTATAATATTTTGTAATGATGTGACAGATGATTATAAAGAAAAAGGACAAAAAAACTCCTATTATTCCCTTGTTCCACCACATCTCTTCTTTATTTCTGTTCCTCA
>RWGZ01000989.1:0-212020 GCA_009725065.1 Utricularia reniformis
CAACATAATATGCTTAATTTCAACGACATCAGGGTGACGAAGCAATCGGAGTAGCTTAATTTCTCTGAGAATGCGAGTTGCTTCGGATACATGCTCGAAAATATTGGTGATCTTCTTTATTGCTACTTTTTCTCCGGTGTGAGTATCGACTGCAGCAGCTACAACACCATAACTTCCCTTACCAACAACCTCTTGGATTTCATACTGATTTGCTTCACCATATTCGGTGATGAAATCCTTGAAAGGCATCTTCTGAAAGAGAAAAAAGACGCACTTCTTTAAGAAAGCGTTCAAAGAACGAAAATACCCGATTAAGTGTTCGGATAACAGACTAGTGAAGCTAAGAAGCTAAGGCAATTCAAGCAAACGCCATGTTTTTTTTCTGCATCACATAGTTGAGATCTCACTGTTTATAAATAAAATAGGAATTACAGACATGGTGAGTCGACACAAAAGGATTCCTTAACCAGAAAAGAACTTTTTATTACATAAAAAATCACGAGCATTCACAAATTAAACGATCAAGATGTAAAACAGAGATTCTTTTATGAAAAAGGTATTCTTTATAGCACTGAATGGCTGAAAATAAATATTAAAATTAGCGCGTGCCAGGTTGAAAATACTAGGTTCAAATCTGCAGCTCATTTATCTATAATCTATCAAAACAAACAAATCATGCTATGCTTACTTGAATCATTATGAAGAGAAGCTCTAAACTCCCAAGTTTCTTTAAAATGGCTCGTCCCCAGATCACCAAAATATGGCAGACAAGCACAAAATACACTCTAAACGGGTTTCACTTACAACAATTCCTAAAGGCAGAAAGGGATGACTTCAGAAACAATTTTTTTTTTAGGAAAATCCTAGAACATGGGTATGCATAAATGAGATCCGGTAATGCCGTAATCCCTGAAGAAAATAAAAATGGAAGAACTGCTATAATAAGGAAGTTAAATCCTCTTCAGTTTTTTCTATCCAAACATCAGACTTGAAAGATCTCAAGGTCTGATCTTTTCGAGGTTCCCGCTGTTCTTGAGATGTAAAACTAAAAGGGAAGAAAATAGACCCAACAAATTCTAGTTCCATAAAATACTATTCCTGTTGTTCGATCTAGGCTTGAAGAAATAAAGGAATGGTAAATGAAGGAGAATGGAAATAAGATCTGTAAAAGCGAAGCATTAGTACCCACAGTCGGAATCGTTCCTTATTCGTTCAAATTTCACGTAATCATCGGCCATTTCGTATGTAGGTGCGATGAACAGCCATATTACTATATTACAATAATGTCCCTTGTTCTCATCTACTTCACTCCTCGGTAGGTATTCCATCATAACTGGATTTTAGTTTTTGTTCACGTCCTTATCGGATCGGATTTTTTTCCTTTTAACAAAGATTATGTCTTAAAGCTGTTATTTTAAGATTGATTTTATAATTATCCAGAATCAACCATTGTTTTAAATTTTCGGTATACAGGAAATTTCAGACGTATTGGTCGGTACGGTTTTCGGGTTGGGTCGGGTTTTTACCGGTTGGATCGTGTTTTTGCGGGTTGGGTCAGATTTTATATTAAAAAAATAAAATATAAATATTTTATAATTTAATTTATTTTAATATTCCGGTATATATCCGGTATACCCGAAACGTATCCAGTATACCGATTCAATGAGCTTGTCCGGTATACCGACCGGTACCGGTATTTAAAACATTGGAATCAACAGTACAATTTTTTGCACAGACTTATATTAGCTCTTGAACACGTAATACGTGAACGTTTAAAAACGGTAAAAATGAGAACATGTTAATCCTAAAGTGTCCATTAGGACACGTAGGATTTAAAAATAAAAATTTAATAAAATATGAACAAAAACAACAATATGTATAACGGAAGATAAATAATATGTCATATATTACAAATATATGAAATAATCATATAATTAATTGATTAAATTAAATATGTATTACAAAATAAAACAATTAATACTAAATTATAAAATTAAAAATAAATTAAAAATATAATATATATTAGAATAATAGACACTAGTATTATATGTCAGACACGTGAATGTGTGTCCGACATATGCAAAAACATGAAATTTTAAAAATACAAAATGTCCGTGCAACCTAGTATTAGATCAAGTAGTACTCTCCAATTCGTTCTAACACTTGACATTTGATACAAAACGATATTGTTTTGATTTCAACATTAATTTGATTGATTTTTTATGGATATGTGTTCGCACGATGTTGTTATCTAATCGATCTACTTTTGTATTATTCGCACAAGCGATGTTAGAGTGGAAAATGATTTTTTTTGGGAAATAATTATGATCAATTGGCTACATTGGTTTTTAATGAAACTAATTTTTTTTATAATAAATTGAAAAAATATTTGTAATTGTAGATCTACATTTTATGCAACTTTCAATAAATTTAATTATATTTATTTTATCTTTATTTGATATTATATTATTTAAAAATCGAAATGAGTCGAAAATATGACTATTAAAATTTATTGAGTTGAGTCGAATTAAATCAAATCGAATCTTACTAAATCGGTCTAAAGAGTTCGTGCTGCATAGAATTTTAAGTACGTCTTCGACCAAGACAAGTGTAAAAATAAAAAATATACATAGTTCTTTATTGTTAAATATTTTATAAATAGTGACATTATAAACATAATTAATAATTCAAATATACTATAATAATGCTACCATAATAGAAATTAATTTGTGTTTTTTTTAAATGGTTGATAATCAATTTAAAGTTGAAAGAAGATAATATTTTTTATGTGGAAAATTGGGAAATATTTATTGAGAAACCAAACAATTTCAATACTTAGGAATTGATTCTATACATATAAGGGAGAATTAAAATGATATTTAACCAATATTGTCAACATTTTGCCCGATATTAAATCGGTCAAATAAAAGGTTAAAATGTTTAACCAGAGGTTGACTCGTATCGTGATTAAATCAGATATAAATGTATATTAATTATATATTTTCAAATTTAAATTAAATTTGACATATTCCACTGTTTTTTTTTGTTTTAGGTTTTAACTACATTCTCCTTAAACATCATATTATATTCTCTATTTATAGCGAATATTTTCTAACAAGTAGCCATTTATATCTATGTTACAATAACAATAAGATTAACTCTAGCCAAATATTTGACTAGGACACTTCTGGTCCAACAGTTTAGGCATATATACGAGTTGACTCAATATGTTAGAAATTTTTTTGATTCATCAATGTGTTATTCAACGGGTTAGAAATTTGGTTTAATTTGTGTTGACTTTATTCAAAAACTCTTCAATGTTAATCCTAAAAAACATAAATAATAATCTCTTTGACCCGTGAAAGTTGATGGATCGATTTTTGCGGCTTAGCCCATACTCATTTTTATGAGTATGTACATAGGTTGATCCATTTGTATGGGTTGAGACGGTCCATACTCATTACTACATTTGAGTTGGAACTCAGATAATAGTGAGCTATGCTTTTAGGATTCATGGGAGCGAATTCGTTGAAGTTGCTAAACGGAAGATTTGAAGCGAAAATTTTAGAAGAATCTGATTTTCGAAGCGGTAATATACTTTGATATAAGTATGTAATTGTCATAATTTAGAAGAAAAATTTAAAATTTATTGTTTGAAATTAATATTTTCATTTACTTTTTTTTATAATTTCATTTTTATGGGTCTTATCTATTATAATCTAAGAACACTATGTTACTCAAGAAATATTATTCATTATGTTTTAAAAGAATACATCATGTCATTTATTTTTCCATATGGCGTTTGGGGACATAAAATCGGGTCTAACCATTTTAGCTAATGTTTTCATATCGGACGGTATACCGCCGGTACGTCAAATATCGGATTTGATCAGTATTTTTTAGTACCATCATATATTGGGCATTAGATTCGATTTTCGATAATTTCGGGTTAGACCATAAAAACCAATTAAATATTATTTTTTAGTACAATAAAATAATATAAAATTTGGTACTGATCAACATGCTTTCAGGTATGCCGATCGTACCGCTCCAGATAAATACATAGTTCAGGACCGATATGAAACATTGATTATAGATGCTTCCATAAGCTCTTAGTAACTCGGTGCCTTTTGAGGGATATTAGAGGAAAAATGGAGTGGAAGAAGTACAATAAAATAAAGTAAGAAACAATTATCAAACCTAAATATGTGTTAAAAATTCATTATATTTTGAATAAAATCGTAAAATTCATGGTTAACGCAATGTTTTCATACCGGTTCGAAATTACGTACCGGTCCGGACCGGTATAAGCGGTACGATCGGTATACTGGACGATATACCGGTCGGTACCAAATATTATTTTATTTTATTTTTTTAAAAAAATTAATATTTAATTAGTTTTTCAGTATCAAACCCGAAAAAACTCGGAAATCGACTCTAATACCCGATACCGGTGGTATGAAAAAAAATACCGGTACCAAACGAAATTTGACGTATCGGTCGATATACCGGCGGTATACCGTCCGGTATGAAAACACTGGGTTAACTATTCAACCGTAGTTTCAAAATATACGTTTAAACTAGATTGCACGGGTGCTTGGATTTTTCAAAATTAACGTTTTAAATTTTAAAGAATGATTGATGTTTTTGAATAATTCAATTAAGAAACGAACCATTTTTCATATGCAGTTCGAAATAGAGGTAATGGAAAGCACAGCATAAAAGGATATAATTTTGGATTCCATAAATAAAATTTGAAATTTAGAATTAAATAAAATGGAGACTTTCCGTTCAACATATAAAGAAAAATCATATTAGAAATGAATGATCAAAATCAATTACTTATTAATTGAGTGGTGTTTGTAATTGACCCATAATTTTTAAAATGGTGTAAAGGTGGTACCCCTAAAGTTTGTAAATTGCATACAAAACTCTCGAAGTTGATATAATGTACACGGTTGGCCCCCAAACTTTTAAATATTGTAAACACCGTGCCCTCAAAGTTTGAAAATTGTGTGATTGACCCCTGAACTTCCGAAACCGTTTATATTTAACCATTATGCTCGTTCATATTTTAAATGTCTAATAGTTTATATTTGACTCATTAGCCTTGAAAAGATGTTATGACTATGTCTCCAAACTTTGAAAATTTTAAAAATAACGCATAAATTATCAAAATCACTTATACAAAAAAAGAGGAAAACTGTTACTATTCACTCGAGGGTCATTTTCTAACGGTGTTGAAACTTCAAGGGCTTCTCACTTAATTTAAAAACTTTGAGGATATCGTCTTTACACTATTTTAAACATTATGAATCATGTACGCAATTTTCATTAATTACTTTCATGAAATATATATTCTCAACATACAATATAAGTTTCGAAAAAAAAATATAAAATTACTCTAGATGTGAGTTAATATTACTTTAGAATGAATATTATCCCGTATTTTAACAAAATATATAAAGTTTATAAGATATGAAAATCTCAGAATTTGATACCTCAAGATTAAATTTGTGTGATAAACGTAACTCCAACATTATGAATAATTAAAGAGATAATGTAAAGAATCTCCACTCTTTTAATAATGGTACAAATTAAAATAGAACGTAATACGAATAAAATTTAAAATAGGATTTCTTATCAAAATAAGGGAATAAAGAATATAAGAACATAAAATTGCATGTGGCAAACTAATCCACAATATTTAGTTAGCAAGGTATTAATTTAGGATTATTTATAATTAATTAGTATTTAAGTTGGTCATTCTTTGTCGGGGTCTTATCTAATAAATCCCTGAAATCTGATCATTATTTATAATTAATTAATTAGTATTTAATGTTCATTGAAATCTTTGTTGATTACCTCAAAATTGCTTTTGAATGCATTATGAAATTTATTCTAATCAGTTTATAATGAAAAAACTAATTTAATCATAGTTATTATAGTGGTTTAAGATTTAGGATATTTTAGTAATTGTGAATTAAAATTTATCATATATTATGTTTAAATCGTATAACTAAAATTAATTCACAATTACTAAAATATCCTAAATCTTAAACCACTATAATAACTATGATTAAATTAGAGAGAATAATAATGATTTTTTCTTTAATTATTTATATAAGAAGAAAGCTCAATTATACACAAAAAGTTTCTTTGCAATAGTAGTACTTCCAAGAGAGGATAAATAGTCCTTTGGTATCTAACCCTCCAATTTTATGTGTTCTGCAAATTCATTCTTTTTTTTCCAAATAATATTTCTTTATGTATACATCATTATTTTTTTATTTTTAATATTAATATCAATATTTTTATAAATAACTTTCATCTAATCCATACAACAATGTCCGAACATTTATCATTTTTATTTTTTGGTATATTATGTTTTTTTATGTAAATACTAACTTATTAACCGAGAGCTAATAAATTTTATAGATAGTTAGTTCAGTTTTATTTATTAAAATCATAATTAATGTTATCGATAATATCATTTTGCACATATAATACATAACAATCATAATATTATCGATAAAATTATTATACTAATCTATTATAAATGTTTAAATCTTATAATTATTTTAAAATTAATTTTTTTTTAAATTGAGGAAAATCCCATATGTCAAAGAATTTGATCCTTTGAGCGCCTAGATGTTGTGGATGGCCTAAGGGTAGGGGACTAGAAATTAAAAAAACTCACAAACCAATTGGAAATAATATAAGATGTTAGATTTTTGAAGAGTATTTTATGATTTTCTTTAGTTTTCGAGTTGAATTGAATTTCAAATAGTAGATTTAAAATTGGATACATGGAGACTATTTTACAAAAGAATACACATGAAGAAGTTACATGAACAATGAAAAGAATAGAAAGACGTGCATATTTTACATGTTATCATCTATCAATGGAACACTTGAGGAGATGCATAAAACTCTCCCTCTATAAAATTTGGTCTAAGATCATCTTCTTCACTCATAAATTTTAAAGGAAAAGTAACAAGAAATCCTCTTACACACTTTAGTTTCTTCATTGAATCCATTTTTACTTCATTTTCACTACATACTCCCAAGGAAACATTCTGTTTCCACTGGCTCGTACTTTGTCTCAGCGCCCATCTGAAATCATGTCAAAATTATCAACACCAACCCTAAAAAGTGAAACATTCTACTGTAGAAGAAGAGTAATTGATGTGTCTTTTCAATGATGTTAAATGAACTGGGCTACATACACACTCTCTCGTTCTATTGAATCTTAAATTTCTACACATGGGATAACCGAGATTGTAGGTAGAAGAAAGTACAAACCTGGAGTTGATTTTATCATTGGGAATGCATGAGAAAACCTCTTGGTATATTTTTGTATTCAGCTGCAAATTTAGAAAACCAAAACCCGTATTAATCGAAATGGAGTTGTGGTAATGTATGAGATGTAAATGTACCTCAGCAGTTTTCAACAACAAGTCCCTGTACGTTGTGTCGGAAATAGGATCTTGTATTCGAGAAACCTGTGAATTTTTGTTATGAGACAAAGCAGATGATGACATAATATTGTTAATCACACACACCTCTTCAGGATGTAGGCCAAGGTGTTCTGCCCACAATGAGACTCTAAGACTAAATGCAAATTTTCCTGCATTCCATGGATTCCCACACATTGATGAATCAATGAACTCTTTGTCTTCAATAAGGATAGCTATCTGTTCGTGTATATAAATCATGAAAGAATATTATCTGGTTTTCACTTTAGAGAAAAAATTAAATATGTAATGCAACTTATTAACATTGATATTTTCGGGATACCGGTCATGGACAGTGACATTCAAATGTTCTTGTCTTATGGAACAGGCACTTGTATACGTAATCAAGTCTTAAGGTTGTCAAAATATACTCACCTCGGAGTCTCTAGAACCCAGCAAACTGCGATCGTTTATGTTGGATGATCCAATCAAAGCACAACGATCATCTACTATCATGATTTTGCTATGTACATACACCTGTACAATGCAAATGGATGGTTCAGAGGCCTTTGTGAAATATATGCAAGTTTTTTATAGCCAAAAAGGATTTGAAATGGCTGTAAACAAATATGGTGAAGATAGTTTAAACTAAGATGAAAAGAGGGCAAAACCTGACTGGTAACCATAGGACCATCCTCGAAAAGTCGACCATGAGCCCTCAAACTGAAAAACGCTATGAAATCATGTGCTATAGGTCCCAGCGTGGAGAAGAGTTTTTGCAATATTGAACTTTCTCCCTTGCATATGGTACGGTATTGCCAGTGCATTAGGGCTCGAACAGTAGCTGCACGACCATCGTCAACGCCACCCTGTTATACCAGAAGTTATCATAAAATTCAGATAGAGAGGGAAATAACAAAAGAGAAGAAAATTGCTACCTGGAATCCAGGCAAGAGTGGGATGACTATAATAACTCTGAAGCACTTCTTTTCTGTATGTGCCCTCATTATGCGGTTGTATAGCGATTCAAGAACACGGTTCTGTATAACTTCATCTTCCGCCAGGCCTGATATAAAAAACTGATTCTGGAAGATGAAGTTAGTTAGGAAAATGCACAGTAATTTATAAACTCGCGTATTTCTGATCAGCCAAAAAAATAAAAAAGGAGCTTCTGACGAAATGAAGCTGGAATACTCTTGTAAACAAGTATTCGTCTTAGGATATTAGGAAAAATCCTACCAGATGAATATAGATCAGATTAATAGACCGAACCTCAATATATATGAAAAACTCGGCTTCCTCAATGAGAGTACAGTAAGCTCTATGAATGCTGTCTTCTGTTTGGCTAGTGCCAGCAGACCACTGGCTGACACTTCTCACAACTTGACAGTTGCATAAACAACTATGGCCAATCTGTCCTGGAAAAAAGGAGAAAGCTTGCTCTTGTGTTTGCCAACTGGAACTTTCGACTTGAAGCTCGGGATCTGATATTTCTTCACATAAAACTTAAACTTTACGAAGTTGATGGAAACTAAAATTCTTCTGAGGAAATGATATAAAAGATAAATTATCACTCAAACCTGTATGATCAAAGTATGTTGAAGAAAAATTTCCTGAATTGCTTTCAAAAGCAGAATTGTCTATACCATTTGCATCATAAGGAATGAGTAGTGGAATGTCTTCTGGAGGAGTTTGAGGACAAAAGGAATCCTTCATGCTAGTTTCTGTAGAGTGGTCTATGGAAGTATTTCTTTCAGCATTAATAGCTTGACTCTTTCCCAAATAATGAGGTAAAACCATGTGGTGGTGAGGCACGAGTAGCGGTATCTTCTGTTCATTTGGTGCTTTGCTTCTCTGTATTCATAGAAATATGTCACTGAAGGACATGCAATTAGCTTACTCGATGAATGAACAATGATGAAAACAAACCTTTGCATGGTTCCAACGTTGGACAAAATGTCTGGCGATATCCCTGCAAGGGGGGCCCCAAACAGCACAATGCACATCATGCCATGGCATCCGAGGATATTTTTTCCTGTCCAGTTCATCTTTCTCAGTATCTTCCCAAGAATTTGGCTCTGATTCTCTGAAAGAAGTTCAGCAGAAATAAAATAATTTGCAAAAGCTTCTTGGTGGGCTGCTATTCTAAATTAGAGCAGTGTGAAATTAGTTATCCATGCATTTATTTTGATTAAATTTAAGTTTCATTCAATCCACAAGACGCCACTTCAATGTCGTTTCAATACAATATAACGTCCCAGGATACAAATTAACTGAGCTTTTGAGCCAGTGCAACTCCAAAGTTTCAAATGAAAAAATCACAGTTACTTGTTCATTCTGTAGAAACTAACAAACTCAAGTTTATATCTTTCGTCGGTATTATCCATGACTCACTTTCAGCCCAAATCCAACATGCAAGGACAGATGCAATATTTTTAGTACCCACCTATTAAGCTCAAAGTTTTGAGTGACATGCAAGTTTGAAAAGTGAAGATAAACATACCTTGGGTTATAGTAGTCCTTTCCCGGCCATAAACTAGGAGGGTAATCACTGACTTTGTGCTCACATGTGTCATAGCGCCCAAAGCATAAATCCAGTCCACCAATAAAGCAAATCTTGTGGTCAACAATAACAAGCTTTTCATGGTGAGACCTATATGAACCAGTTGTAGTTTATTACGAAGAAAAACCAAATCACTTATTTCAAGATTCAAGGCGAAAATCGTTATATCACCAATCAAGACCTTACCATAAATAGACTCCTGTCGACAAATGATTAGGATATCGGAGAACTTTAACATTTTCATGAATGCTTAGCAGCTTCCTCTTACTGTACAAGCTATTAATCTTCAAAGCAATAGAAACTTCCTTGTAGAGAAGGATGAATATCTGAACAAAATAAAATAAGAGAATAATAAAATAAAATCAAATGAATCCAAAAAACATTCCAAAAGTTAAAGAATATTCTCCATCGTCTCAATGGCCCACTGCTGTGAAAGACATAGCTAAAGTTCCCATGAAGCAAAGCCTATTTAGAATCTTGAAATGCAGGACTTTTTTTAGGAAAATATGCCAGAATATGCATCATTGACGCATTTAAATACTTCGTTGGCATTTCATAAATGCATGCATGTTCAGATTTTTTTATGATCGAAAAAAATATGACAGTTCAAAATAATTGAGGCAGAGACCATACATATATAAATTTATAAGAAATATACCTGAACCCCTTGCTTAGCTTTAGTTTCAAGTAAAGCATCGAGTCGGGAAGAGCTGTTATTATGAAATGGCCTTCTTAAATACAATTCAGGGCAAATCCACCAACCGGTCATGAATATCTGCCATTGCTTAACGTTAAGACATTTGAAGCACCAAAAATAACCTTACGATAATTTTGGGTACAACTTCAAGGAATCAAATGTCTCTGAATCATAAGAGTATATTGGGCTTGCAAATGTACTATTTTTATATCAGTAAACATCAAGCCATGATAAATAGATTTAGGTTTATGAATGGATTCAAGCATTTTGTGAGGCAATGCTAATTGCTAAATGCATGTTGTTAAAACTTTGTAGGGTTGGGAATAACAATTTGTTATTCCTGTAAAAATGAAATTTTCTTTTCACTAAATAAACAACATTGAGAGAAATTGAGCAGACCATACTTAATGTTTTGAAGTCTAACCTCTGTTTTTGCACTTTCTATTGCTGTAGCAATTGCTTCGAATGATGCTTCGCCATCTATAAACCATTGAGCTCGACTTCCGTCTTCAGCTAGCCCTCTAATAGGGGCAAATGAATTGAATCGGTGAGTTAAGCACCAACTTTCTGAACCCTTTATTCCAACAGAATTAATAGCAGAAACCCAGCTTTCAACCTTAGCTTGGCTTGTAGTTCTCACATTTATGCTTCGAGTTCCAGATGAAACCTAAAATATCATATTAAGGGTTTCAGGACACAAATGAGTGGCCACTTTTGATAACCTAGTAACATGTAACTCCCAAAAATACGTGGATTAATAGATTAAGGGTTCAATCAATGGATGTAGCATGAGTGGATGTTTAATAAAAAGAAGTCACAATTATTTTTTTAAGTGGAAATTTTTTGAAATGGTTGATTCACATGCTATCAATATGATTTAGCTCATCTCAGACAAACAAAATGTACCTGAAACATATGTCGCAGAGGGTAACGCTGCTTTAATTCTTTGGCCAAACACACTTCATTATCTTCCACGGGATTTGAGGTTGGCAGGATATCAAAGACAACTATATCCAGTAGTCTCGTGTCAAAATGATGTTTAACGAAAGCCAAGAAACTTGGTTTCATAACAAGCCAGACCTAAATTTCAAGAAGATAATATTATCAGCAAACTAATAGCATATTTAATGAAATAAATAATTATAGGAATACTTAGATCATGGGAGCTGTGAGAGCTGTCACCCAGTCAATTATCAGCATCTTATCAAATTCTAAAAGAAGCATGAATTCGATATGAGCGCATATCCAGATTTAAAAAAAATGTACTGGAAAGTTTTTGATAAACCCCTAAAATAGGCAGCATACAAAATGAATGGTCGTGTAATATGCATTTTCCCATCAGAAAAACGAGAGTTCCCATTAAATACGTTTACCTTTTGCCAACCTTTTCCACAGCAGTCAAGGAAATTCCCTAAGAAACAACATGAACATGTTTTGCTCTCTGAAAATCTTGACAAATGTTTAACCATCACATAGCCTTCTTTAAGTTTTGGACCATAATCTTGTTTAAATGACAAGATAGATACCTCCAGGAACTTGCACACCTTGGATTAGAAAAGGAAAAAATAAGCAAGACACATACACAGAGCTGATAAATAAGAAAGGGTTGGAAACAATTATCCAGTATGGCTGATGCAGGGCTATCAACAAGACAATGCTCAGAAAATAGACTCGTTTGCTCTTCAGTTCGATTTGTTTCAAGTGAATGCTCATGATATCAAAATGAAAAAAGTAAATAATGAAGTGACAGAGGAAAGTAAATGAGTTCTTTACAACTAGCTGAATGGAAAATGCCTATGCACACAAAAATACTTGATTTCGCTCATCACCTCAGAAGAATTCACTACGTCCAAGTCACCCAGGAAATGGGTCAGGTAGCTTTGCATAGCTGTTTTTGCTTTTTCCATAATTGTCTGCTGGTCACCAATAGCTGGACGAATGATTGGGAAGGCAGCTTTTGATGGAACATCCCTGCTAATATCATTTGGAAGAGGAAAATCCACTAAATCCATCTAGGTAACTGAAAAACTAAATTTCAGAAATGTTCACCTGCTTTTAGCGCTATCTTCATTGTATAGTGGAACTGCTCCATCATCAGGGTCCTCTTCATAACGCATAACTGTTGCATGATCTCGCAATCCAATATTATGTAGCCAATCTGCAATCTTCATAGAAACCAACAAAAGCGGAAGCCTTTTAATGTAGAATTCTTATTGCATTATATAAGGATGTGATGATCCACCATATTAATAATGGAAAGAAGGTAAACTGGATATTCAAAATTGTCAAAAATAGAAACAAACCTGCTCTTGCCTTTCATGAAACTCTTCAATCAATAATCGCTTCTTCAATGCCAGGTGTAAATAGACAACCTGGGATGCTTTCTTCGTCACTCTCCATTTGTGCTGTCAAGTATCGTAACACATAATAAATATATCAATTGAAAAATCATCTCATTAATAAAGCTAGAAAAAAATTGCACTCCAAATTTATCAATAATTCATAAAGCAGAAATTTTGCATATTTTCAAACCAAATCTACCTCCTTGTACTGCAGTTCAATAGTGTAAGACAATAACAACGGAGATATGTCACTAGCATCTGGCAACGAAACCTCAACAATGGTTGCAGTTGGAAGCTCCTCAAAAATCCTGATCGGAGTAGCTACTTCCCCTGTGAGCTGCAGAGACTGAGAAGACGAAAACTTTAGCTGACCACCACTGGAAATGAGCTTTTCCGTCGACATCAGTATCACCAGACACACTCGGCAGAAATCACACAAACTTCTGCTTGCATGGCGTCAAAACTCCACCGCTAGACGTGCTTCACTTCAACAAAGCTCATGCTCTATTTCTCACAATATAATTAGTGTAGAATTAACCTTGGGAAGACGGTCGATCGAGTTTACCGCGGGAAGAATGATTTCTCGTCGGAAACCCCTTCAGATGGAGACACGTAGGAATTGCCGCCGTAAAATCACCCGATCGGAATCTCCGGTAATTAAATACCCCAATTGTCCATTGAAATTGACATATGTCCAAAACACATACCAACCCTTGATCTTGCAATATAATTTGAATGGGTAATTACGTAAATTCATATATATGGAGCCACATGCTCCGAGCATCAACAACAGAATATTCATAAAATCCAATTTCATCTACCGAAATGCGAATATCCATCAAATTCAACAATAAACAAATATAAATTGAAACTAAAAGTAACTTATACTTGGAAACCGTCTCAATCATTTAAAATTATTTATAATAACTTTTTTCAAATTATATATTATAAATCTAAATATGAATATCATATATATCACAATTTTATATAATGGTAAAATCATATAGAGTATATTATTACTCCATATAACTTTATGTCTCATAATTGATACTTTAAACACAAGTGGAAATAACAATCAAACATTAAAATAATTGAGAAAATTGTGATATTTTTATAATTTGTCCGTATAATTTATAATGATATTTTTAGTTATCAAACTTTAAGATTTTGTAATATTAACAAAATCGATCATCGAAATTTGATTTAACAACAAAATCTCAATTGAAAAAATTGAAATTTGACCTGTCAATTATGTCATACAAACTAAATTTTAGGATTAATTTTACTAAAACTTCAAAATATGAGATTGATTTTAACATATTCATTGTATGGAGATTACAATTGCTAGAATCATAAAACTTTAGATATAAAAATACTAGAATCATAAAACTATCCAAACCAAATTTATGTCTAACCCAAAAATAAATATTTAACAATAATAAATTGCATTGTTTTTATGATATTTTTTAAAGAAATATATTTTTATAATATTACTATTTTGATTTAGAAACAAACAACCTATTGATGCATTGAAAATGCTTGGTATGGTAGTTTAAGTTAAAGTTTTAATTTAGGGTACATTTTGATTTTCCAAATGGATCCAAAAAATCAGGAAAACGATCAATAAACTTTAATTTAAAATACAAATTATGAGTTAAGTTGATGTTTGAATATAAAAAAAATTAATCAGTATTTTCTTAGTAATTAAAATATAAAATTTAATAAAATCACAATAATTATAATAAAATCGAAAAATAACAATTTCATTCAAATCCAAATCCAATATTCAAAATATCAAAGTCAAATTTGAGATATTAATATAATTAACTTTAAATTTTAGAATATTAAAATAGTAAACAAACTCGATCGACAAAAACTCAACCAAATTACAAAATTCATAGACCTAAATTCACTTAAATCTAAAATACGGTAGATAATTTTTTGACTTATTCGGTATTCAATAATTGAAATTCGATTCGGTATTTACCAAATGAACACCCCTACTTATTTATAATTAAATAAATCTTATTTTCTATAAATACAAAGGTAAATAGTACTTTAGTATTCAGAATATATTTTCATAACCATTTTTTTACGCAACATCATTTTTATTTCACTATTCATTATTTACCATGCGGAACACTTGAAGAGATTCACATTCTATAAATATATTCTGAAAACACATTTATATTCTCATAATACACACAGAACACACCCAAAGTAATAAAGATGATCTATGTAAGAAGCAAGCAAATGATAAGAGTTTAGTTAGAGTTAGACCTGAATGATCCAATTCCTGCAGCGGCAATGAACTCTGGCTAAAGAAGCCATGTAGTCGTCGGAGCTGCAATCCATCGACTTTATAACTTTACACAGACAAAATCAAACTAAATTGCTGCACTGTAAACTAACCGTGAACCATATTCGGATTCGCAAGCAGCAATTATCTGCAGTTTAGCTTCATTGGGCTTGTTCTGCAATCAACAAAAAACACTTACTTTTGGCAATTGAGATGAATAAGGTATGTTTAGAATCAAACCTGTGATTCGTAATATAGGCCGGCGTATAAATGTGCATAGAATTTCTCGTTATCCCGCTTGTTTGTGAAAGCCGCAACAAGCTACATTCAAGAGTAGGGGTGAACATTCGCTACCAAATACCGAAATATCAATATTATTTCGGTATCGATACTGAAAGACAAACAAATAGTTTTCTGTTTACACAAAAACATCATGTCATCTCATATATCGTAAATCAAGTTCACGTTAAAACATTTAATCGAAAAGCCAAGCAATGGCCATATTTTTTCATCTCCAAGTCAAAAAACAACATTGAATTCTCTAGTAACTTGTATTTAAATACAAGGTCGGAAAGTAGACATGAAAACAATCATTATGAAATCAACTAAATACCAAATACGAAATATCAATTACCGAAATAACAAAATTATTCAATATTCCGAACTATTTGATCACACGAGGGGAATAGTTAATTCGATTCTGCACCTAGGAGGCATTCTGATAAACTCAGAAACTTAATGTTCACTGATCCAGGAACTAGGACACAGTCAATAAGAATGAAAGTTTACCTGCTCAGGATCACCACCGCTTTTAAACATGCTGTAAGCTTCCCGCATCACAGGCCGTGAATCTATCCCGACCTTAATTCAGAAAATAAGCACATTTTGAATAAGAATCTGTTTATCCCTATCCATATACCAATGAAGGTTCTCGTTCTCAGTACGATTATATACCTCGAGAAACCGTCTTCTTGATTCATCAACTCCATAGAGTTGAGCTTCACAAAGAAAACACCATATTGACTCCTCTGTATCATTTGGATTCTGTGCAACATCTAGTCTAAATTGCTCTGCACCTTCTTCATACCTAGAGATAATGAAAAATACAATCACAGAAGGGGTTATCAGAAAACTAACAAAAAAAGGTTCAGGATAAAGAGAAATAAATGCCTACCTATCAAGATAGTACAATGATAATCCTCTTTGCCAAAGAACTGATCACCTAAAAATTTAATTCTAATCACAATACAAATGAAGTAGCAAACCCGTGACTGGAAACTAGAACAGAGTTCTGGGTACAAATATTAGACATGTATTCAAAAACTTACATGCTCTCTGACGAGAATCGAGTTCAATAGCCTTGTCGAACTCAACTAATGAACCAAGAACATCACCCTTAAACACAAAATAAAGCTCTCATTTAATCAAATGAAGGAAAAAAAACAGAGAAAATCAGCAGTCTTGCCTGTCTAAAAAGAAGCATTCCTCGTCGAACAGCCACTACTGCTTCACGGGGAGAACTGCCGCCAGTTAGCGCGTCCCATAGCCCAGAAACAGATGGCAGAAAAACCCTTCTCGAGAGAGATGGAACAATCGAACCAGGGCTGCGAATTATGGAAAGAGAAATTCCCAAAAAGTGAGACACATTGGCACGTTGTAACCGATTTTTGCGATTACCAGAACATCTCGGTAAAGAGGAGGTCAACAGAAGGCAACAAGATATCCCATTCTTAACTCCGAAGCTCGGTGCCGCCGCCATTTACTGACGCCGGAAATAATGTCCAGATTATGTGGATGTGGTGGACTAAGACCGATCAAAACGTTTCAAGCGACATAAAATTCTATGTTTGCAACTTAAGTCTAATATTACATTGTAAAATATTTGATCTCCAATACTTTTCATAAATCAATCAAATTCACAATAAATTCAGATATATAAAAATTATTTTATATATATATAAGTAGATACAACGTATACAATCTCACATTAATCATTCTTCGGTTGAGATTTTCTTGTTTGAACTTCATCAATGCTTGATATTCCACGAGTTTTTTTATTTTCATTTTACATCAATATCACTGATTTTCTTTACATAATAAATTTAACACTGACAACACTCAAACCACTAAAATAACAGTGATTTACGTGTTGTCAGTATTTTTATTGAAACAGTTTTTTTATTCAAAAGATTTTTTTATTGAGGACGGCAGTTGTGGTTGACTAAATGAAGACGAAGATACAGAGACTGTATGACTGTCAAGGGTTTAAAAACAATGGAAACTCTTCACATAAATTCTATGAAGTTCCAGCAAAAAACTCAAAATGAAATTTTTAGTCACGCTGTATACAATCGCTCCTTTTCCAAAACGTCTTCTCTTTTTCGATGCTTTTCTTGTTCGTATCTTCTAGCCATATCTGTTAGTTCTCTACTCTGCTATTACTCTTATTGAACCCATTCCCGTGCGATCCCTCACCTTTACATCACGGGCAAGGAAGAGCAACGACGTTTCCAAGGAATAAGACATAAGATAACATCTCCTCAAACCTATCTGATTTGAGGCTACCTTCATTGTAAGTTTGATTTCTATATGGAATATCCTTCTCCTTGCAAGTATTGTTATCTGTTAGCTTAAAATGGATTTTACCGATTACTTTTATGTTAGAACTCAAATGCACATACACGGCAGAATGAAATAGACAAAAAAAACTTTTACGTGGAACCCGAGTACCGGGAGAAAACCACGGATCAACACTGATCAATCTACTATCACCAAATAAACAACATATACAGTTCAAGAACTATCTCGTTTTTGAAACACTGATATCGAGCTCCCGTGCTCCCTCTGCGTTTTCCCTCTGGTGATTCTCTGCCTGGTGGTGATGATGACGCATTAAGTGCGGCTGGTTGTGTATAAATACACCCCTAGAAATGGGCTTAGGTTTAAGGCTCATTTCCCCCTTTTGGCTACCGGTCGGTATCAGACCATCTGACCCCGTCGGTATCTAGGTCATCCAATAACGTTTGGTATCTTCCTTTACTTCTAACCAAATCTCGGTATCTTTCTTCGGCTGACGATGGGGTAGCTACCACCGAAGTCTCCATGTGCTCTAAGGTTGGAACTTGTGAGAACGCCATCCTGTCGACCATGCAGATTTTCCATCCTGTGTCGACCTGCAGTCTGTCGATCGACTGTCTTTACTTGCAATACGTCGATCGTCTGTCTTGATTGCAGTCTGTCGATCGCGCTGTCTAGACTTGCAATCTATCGATCGTCTGTCACGACCTACAGTCCGTCGATCGCCTCTACAGTCCCGTCGACATGCAGTCCCATCGATCGCACCCGACCTACAGTCCGTCGATCGCCTGTGACCTGCAGTCCGTCGATCGCCTCTGCAATCTTGTCGATCGTACCTAGAAATTTGGTGTTCCACTCAACATTATCTTCCACAGAACCTATTTTTTCCTTCAAGTTGGGTAAAATATTGGGAGACATACCAGATTAATCAGATTAGTGCGCAAAGTTGGAGTGGGTTTCAAATGTATTCACCGTCTTTTCATTATTGTGACAAGTTTATCATGTTTGGGGGAGATTTTTAATGTACATAATAGTGTTAGATTCCTCAAAATGTGCAAAAGTCACTGAATTTAAAGCATGTCTAAATAACACCTATCCAAATAAAATTACAACTATAGCACTGAATTTGTCATTATAATTTATTGTATATTATAATTATATTTAGTTATTGTAGATATTTCTATTTTTATCACATTTATTATAGCATTTGTCGAATAAAATAATAAATTTTATATTTATGTTAAAGCACATAATATATGTGTAAATTTTAATGAAATCTATGCTACTCAATAATATAAAAATATAATGTCATCTTGATCAAATGAATTATATAGGTTATAATAAAAACCAAATATTTTAAATTTATATTTAAGTAGAATATGATTTATATTTTTCATTCATATCTAATTATAAATTTGAACCGTTTTTATTAATATGAAAAAAACAAAATGCAAATACGATTTGATCGTTATTCTAAAACATTTCCATTGTTTCTGAAATTGATAAAACAACAAATGCCAACTATTTAGTTTAGGCTTCACATTATATTAAAATAAAGAAATGTGACCTACATACAAAATCCAAAAACAAAAGAACAAAATCAATGCTATAATACCAATGTATATTTGACAAGTGTTATTAAATTAATAATTTAAAAAACACTATTAATTGTTAACTATGTTTAATCTGACACGGATATTGTAGATTTTTCCTCATGTTTGGGGCTCGTTGTGAAGTTTTTCAGCGTTATCAAGAAGTTCATTGGAAAAATACATTTTCTCTTCACCTCAAAAACAATGTCAATTCAGTGCTATCTTATCAACGTACATCACTGCCATACCCACAAAAACAGAAAAATCAGTGGTATTACGAATATTTAAAAAAAATCAATGACAAATTTGACACTAATAGTGTTTGATAATGTTTTTTAAAAGATGATCTGCAACTCTAGGTTTTGACAACTCTAAGTTCTCAATATTCGAGATTCTCTCCCATCAATTTCAAAGATGATTGAAATTAAAAGTATTGTTCTTGGCTTTCGTGAAAATGATGTAGTCTTGCAAATTTGATCATCATAATTTGTAATAATATATTTAATCATGAAATTTTAACGTTTTGGTAAATTTTATTATGTAAATTTGAAACATTTGACAAATTAAATTCATAAAATATCAAAATCGATACCTAAAATTTGATTTTGACCTAAAATATTAACGGTCAAATTTGAAAACTTAAAGAACCCAATTATATCATATAGACTAAATTTAGAAACTGATTTTCTCAACATTTACAAAACTGGAGATCAATTTTGACAAATTGATACTTTGAAAATCAAAATTGAAAACTTTAGAGTTCAAAATTACCAAAGCCATGAAACTATGGAAATAAAATTTACGTATCACCCTAGCCGACATTACAAACAAAGGCGTAAAGGCCACATTATATGGTTTTTATTTGTTAGCGTAACCTGCATTGCAAGTAGGCCTCCAAGTCCCAACACAATATCCTGTTTACATTCATATTGTTCCATATCGCAGCACCATAAAACCAATTCAACGAGACATAAATACTAAAAACGAGCCTCAAAGTTTACGGAAACCCGAGCATCAAGCGATAGAAATTCAGCAATTGTAGCTTAAACATACTCACTCAGTTCAGCATCACCATCCACTCTACGATGGATGATGATATTGAGACGAAGGTGGCATCATCTCCGATCCATGTCTCATTCGACCTGTTCCAGTTCGTGGAGGTTGAAAAGGTGCCCATATAGAATCTCCATCGACCAAATTCAACGGAAACGAATGATGCTGATATTCTCTTCCCCAACCATGAAAACGAGTACGATTATGATTCTCACCAGATGAACTCGACGTCATGAAATAAAAGCCACCGCCTTGATCAGTTGATGATTGTGGTGTTGCTTGAGCCATTGATCTTCTTCCACTTTGTATAACAGGGATTGATCTTGCTGGTGCAGTATTGTTCAAGTGTGCTTGAAGAAGCACACGGTCACGGGGCCTGGTAATATTACCTGAGAAATGTGGATGTACCGGGGTAGGGCCTCGAATACTAGAGCTGTTGCACAACACGTGAAAACAATTACTACTTGTCGTATTTTCGCTTCATGTATTTTAGAATGTAAACGAATTCTAACCTGTGACTCATGACAAAAGGATGAACACCAGGTCGGGGAATATCGGAGTTGTTCCGGGATGTTCTTTGATTCAAAGGGGGTAATGAGGACGGGTCTGGGCCGGTGACTCGGGTATTTGTGGGGAAAGGAGAAGATTGATCCCAAGGGGGGTAATGTGGATCCATTGAATGGAAAGCATATGAACTAGGCGCTTCACTTGGGCCACTCCAGTGAGTATTGAAGCTAGAACTATCTGAAGAACTTCCATTTGATACCGGAGGCGGGTGAATTGGTCCGAGATAAGCAATATATGGGCATGGATGAGCTGCAAATTTCATTACAAAAAGAAATCATACGCTTTGAGTATTAAATGCATTATCGGGATTTACAAACGTGAAAAAACACTAGAATCTTACATGCATTTGATGAGAACTCTCCTTCACTGCAGGGTAAAACAGGAGGGAAAATGAGAAGATAAAACAGCACGAGAAGAGATAAAAAATAACGAGCCAATAAACTCCGAAACGACTGCAATAAAATTTGATGCACTCTAATAAAGTAAAATTGTGCTTACTCGAGAGACGAAGGAAGGTTTGTTAATCCACTGAATGGGCACCAATGAACCCCAAATGACTGCAACAAAATTTCTCGGTGAGTAAAATAACATCATCATGATTAACAAAACTGAAACAAAAGGGAGGGCTCCAGCCCGACCGATAAACTAACAATCCCGACAATTTTTTGCATCCAATGCCACATTGGGTATTCGTGTGAAATTAAATGACCAATTTTTACAGAATTATAAAATATGAAATCTAAGCTATCTGACGGTAGGTATAAAACAGAAGTAAATTTGAAAAATAAAGCAGGCATTATCACAGTGAGTTAATATTCCAAGGCAATTGATAAAGATAGATAATCACCATCTCAGCATAGTTAAAATCATAAAGATCATCATCATGGGACAAATCCTCCAAGTTAAAGTCTGATACCCGACGAGAGCCATTTGAATATAGCCAGTGTCCCTTCTCAGTGTTCCTACAGTTAGGGCATTGCATTGCACCCTTTGCATTAAACGCAGAACCGATGCAGTCTGCAAGACCATAGAAGTTCACCGAAACAATAAAAGAAGTTTTACATGTTATAACAGAAGAAACAAGGCATCATACTAATGAAACATTGCATCTCTTGACATGTTTGTTGGAATTATAGAGTCTGACCGAAATTACAACGGGAGAGCGTGAATGAATGGGATTAAGGGGAGGAAGCCGCACATTTAAAAGACTTGATCAAGTCATTATGTGATGACATTCATCCCTTTATAAACCTAATCAATCCCATTTCTCTAACAAATGTGAGACAAATTCAACAATGTTTGCAAGTGAAAGAATCATGAGAAAGAGAAAAATGTACATGAACGCAGGACATACATAAACACAAGCAACGCAAATGATAAAAAAGAGCAAGCTTGAAAAGAAGCAGCTACTTAAAATTGCATTTTTCATCGTTTGGTTCTCTGGGTTGCCTCAGTGTAACTTTTTCAAACAAACGTGTATTGTTACTTCGCACAATTTGCAAATTTCCTCAGGTGAAAAATAAAAAAATGATGTTGAACCCAGCAAAACAATCACCAGATCTTGAAACTAGAGGAGCTCCATGAGAAAGGGAAAAAAAATCAACCGCAAATGCATTTCTTGAATGAAAGACGTCCAGTATTACAGATTTACCATTATCAAGAGAAAATCAACATTCGGCAATCGAAAAGAGAATTCGGTGCTCACCCAGATGAAATTGATGACCACACTGAAGCTTAGCCCAAGATCTCCCACCGACCTCCATCACCACATCAAAGCAAATAGAGCACGACACCAAAGACGATGCCGCCTTACCTCCTCCGTCGCTATCATCGAGAAAGTTCGATTCACCCAAACCCATTGCCTATTTCGATAATCGCAGCTTCTTCGAAAAAACCAGATCCAACCTTGCTGCGATATAATCCCGAAATTGCTTCACCCAACTCAATCTCCTCAAGATCAAGACAAAATGAAGACACAAACTTTAGCTCAGATTCTGGGAGGTAGCGAAACATGAAACCGTTCACCAGACCTTAATCTCCATTTTTCAATGAATTAAGGATTAGAATCTCGCTGTCCAAACCTTTGCCATTTTCTGTGTGTTTTCCCGAATATAAAATTTTGGGGAAGTAGTTAACCGCTGAGAGAGATCCATGGCAATCTTATTTGGACGGCCAGGATCGAATACAATCGAATGGCATCTGAATCTTCAAAGCGTATCTTTTGGGTAAGGTTCAAATCCAACCAAATCGAGCTCACCACGAATTGAACTCAAACTTTAATTGAATTTTTTTAACTAATAATATTATAATTTTATTTTTTATTGATTTTTTATTTAATTTGACCTCCAAAACCCCAATGAAAATCAAATCAAAGATAAAATTGTTTTTTTTTGTTAAACTTATTTTCATGTAACTCCTATTTGATTAAATTTTAAATTTTGAGTTAGAAATATCAATTATATAATTAAATATAGAGAAAATACATAATTATTTAATTTATTTTCATTTTTTAATTCGGTTTAGTCAGTTAACCGGTTCGATCGATCGTTTTACTGCACATAAAATGCACCATCATTAAACCCGAAAGAAGTTGAACGATAGTAACAACATCAAGTGACACTATTAAAATCAAGATAACTAAATTTAACAAATTAATAAACTTCGAAGACCGATACGACTACTACATATAAACTATGAGGACTAATTGTGTATTAAAAATTTGCGGATTAGTTATGAACTTTGTGTATCAAATTCGTCAAATTTTATAAATTTTAGTTATGAACACTGAAAAAATTCAAAGTTTTAGAGATTATAAAGTGTAAATCAAATTTATCAAAATAATCATAGTTGATTTTATATAATTCTTTTATTTAATATTTTTTGTATGTGAAAATGCAAAGATCACCATTTGATTTTAACATTAGTGAATATAACCAACTATTGAGAGTCCATTTGAACTCTCTCATGATTGTTTTCTTATGTTATTTAGTCATTATATTGTATTTAAATTAGTAAATATGTTTATGATATCATTAATTATATACATCTTCAAAATATTACAAATTTAGATATTTATATATTGTGGATTGTTTCGACCTGAACCCTAAACCCTAAACCCTAAACCCTAAACCATAAGTTCATTGGTTCGATCTAAAATATCGATTTAAAACATAGGTGGCTGAAATTCAATTAGAAACCAATAAAATACAAATCAATTCTTCGGTTAGATTATTCAATTGACTCACTTAAAACATGTGATTTTGACTACAAAATTGTATAGAATAATGTTAGATAAATATTTTGTATTGTATAATATTTTAATACTATAATTTACATGATCGTACATGAAAAATTACTATTTAACAATTAAATAAAGGAATATAAAATAATATAATAAACTCCTAAGCCATATGTCACTCACAGTGATGTAAATTTAAACACTAATCCAAGTTAAAATCCATAATTAAATATGATATATCATTTTTAATGGATATAATGATTGTGAATTTTTTAAATATATTTGATAAAATTATGGTCTTATAATCGTTATTTATATAAAAATACTAACATACTTTTATACACAAAAATAATATATATACATTATAATTGTTAGAATTAACTCCTATGTTGCACGAGTGCGAGTTGTGAGATTCGTTAATTTTTTGTGAATTTGATTAGGATGCATTAAAAATTCATTGATTAAAAAAATATAAATATATTATTTTTCTACAATTTATTCGATAATCAAATCATTTCTATTCCTAACATAATGAATTATTTTAAATTAATTAAAATAAATTTTCTCGTTTTTGTAATTTTGTATATTAACGCACCAAGTGCACCTCCCACCCAGTGCACACCAGGTGATTAAATCGTGATTTTTTAGGATTTGAGTATCTCATCACACTTCTTATTTTAATTAGGGAACAAAAAAACTCATTATATTCATAAATGAAACTAAAGAATTTACATGTAATTCTCAAAACACATATTATTTGAGAATTAATGAAATAAAATGCATCATCAATTATTAGTTTGGTTCATTGAAGAAACCTATATTCGCTCATTCATAAAGTCAATAATAATCTTAGAGTACCATAAATAGTAACTATATTTGAATTTTACAATCAATGAAGTCATATCCCTCGTTCATAATCGATACTAATGATTTTTCTAATATATCGTTAGTAAATCGATCACATATCTTACAATAAGATATTTGTATTTTTCTAATAATTGTGATACTATCAAACAAGCAAACATACTTTTTATTCATATTTTTAAAATTTTATTTAATTTTTTTGTTTATAAATTCATGTTTTAATATTTTATATTTACATTTTGCAATTTTGAATGAAATTTCGTTTAAAGTTTAAACTTGTGTTATTCCATTTTATATATTCATTACTAATTTGTATTGAAAATATTATATACGTTCTAGATACAAACATATTGAAATTAATTTTAAGACATAAAAATAATTTAATATAAATATTTTATTCATTAATATAGTATTTCCCCAAAGTAGATGAACGAACTATCATAAAACAATATTTTTCCATTAAAATCATACAGATTAACAAGGAAAGTGTTGTCTAAATGTAACCAAAATTAATAGCATAACCGATATTTTATTATTCTTCAAACCATAAATAAAAAACATTACATGATAATAATTAAATACTTTATCATAATCTCAGCAATAGCAATGGCAATAATGATTTGGAGGATTGTGATGAAAAACCTTACAAAATCCTCCTTTTCCACACTCACTTTCAAAGCACAACTTATTACATCTCTCGTGATCCCATGCCGGATCACACGATCCGATATGATTATCGTAGCAACATTTTAGAACCATATCCGATGATGCCGTAGGAGCCAATTTCGCTGCACCAAATAAACCCATAAATAAAATCAAAAAATAAAAAAATTCGTCTAGTAAATTGTAAGAAATGTTGTTTACCATATGAGAAAACAAAGAGGAAGAAGAAGAAAATAGGGAGTAACTTGAGAGAAGCCATTGCAATTTGCAATAATATTTTCTTTTTTTTTCTTAAGGTTTATATATTTGCATGGCTTTTGTGTTTGTGTATATATAGAGAGGGTTTGTGGGAAGATATGGTAGATAAATATAAAGAAATTTACATGTTATTTTACCATGGAAATAAGTTATTAATAATTAAATCTTGCTACATGGAGAAAGGATTTTATTTCGTTAGTTGATTGGCACATTTATGTATTTTCCGTATTCAATATTACTACAAATTTAATTTTGAGTAAAATTATTTAATCAAATTTGGCAACCTAAGAAATTATAGTAAATTCAAATATACATTTTTAATTATTTATAATAATAATAATAAATTAAAGAGGGAACTCCCAAGTCCCAATATATGATATTGCATGTACTATGGGTCTAATTAAACAGAATAGAACCAAACTTAAATATTTTTTAATCTTTCATTGAGTTCAAAAACTAAAAAATATAATTCGAGTTTTGGGTCAGGTCGGGTTTGGCTTGAATTCAAATTTAAGGTTCCAACTGATTAAAAATAAAAAAATACATATTATATAATAAATACTATAATAATATAAAATTTTATAATATTATTGGATTGCGAACTAGTTTGACTCGGTTTGGTTAAAAAATTAAATTAAAATTCAATTTTCAATCTTCGTACTTTTTACAAATTTGATTCTCATAGTTTGTAACGATATATTTAGTGTCATAAATTAAAGTAACGATATACTTTTTAACTTGAAGTTTTTAGTAACTTTGGTCTTCCAAATTTACAATATTTGATAAATAAGATACTCAATGTCGCAAAATCAATCTCAATTATCAAAATTTAAAATTTTGGTAATCAATTATGGTATACACACTAAATCTTGTGGACTGATTTGTCAAAAATTACAAAATATGATAACAAATTTTAGATAATGAACCTTCAATTATTGTAGATAAATTCTTATATGGAAGTGTTAAAATGGTGTCATAGTATGATATAATTAGTTAATCTATTTTTTATTTGCCAAATTAATAATATTAGCATATGAGAACTTACCTTAAAATGACAATAGTATAAAGAATTGTTACCATTTTTGTTTCTTTTTAAAATAAAATTACTAAAATAGTTCAAAAATATAATTATCATCATGTGTTAAATTTGATTTACTAATTATCACTAGAAACTGGCAGCATGTCGCTTGGAACGAATCGGCACATATTTGCGAAGTTGTATAATCCAATGCATGTTGTCATTATAATTTGATTATGTGAATTTGGGGTGTTTATCGTTGTTTTAAAAGCCGGTACCGGCCGGTATACCGGACAAGCTCATTGGATCGATATACCGGATATGTACTGGATCCGTACAAGAATATTAAAATAAATTAAATTATAAAATATTCATATTTTATTTTTTTAAACCAAACCCGACCCGACCTGTAAAATACCCGTATCGTCCGGTATTTTGTCAAAATACCGGCCGAATCCGGTACGCCCGAAATTTCCGGTATACCGGACATATATATCGGAAATTTAAAACATTGGTGTTTATTTAATGTTAAGGCGAACGTGATTAATCATATTTGGCTATTGTCCTCCAATTTATAGGTGGTATTTATGAAATTGTAAATACAATATACTATTAGAACAAAAATATGTATTTGCATCCCTCTAATTTCAATTAAATACATATAAGACACCTCAAGTTATTATTATAGTTTATCATTTACTCTCTAATGATGTTATTAATATTTTATGCATAATTTTCGAATTTCAAACTTTGTATATCTTTTCAAACCATGGTTTAAAAACTAGTCGAACCGGTGGATTGGAAATACTTTCCGAATCGGTTTGAACAAATTTAATATAAAAATAAATAATAATATTAGTAAACAAGATAAATATATTTAAAAATATATTTTTTTACAAAGAACTCTAAATAAATTCTTAAAAAATATAATTAGGTAATATAAAAAAGTTGTTATATATGTTTAAAAAAAGTTTTTAATATAAATTCTTAAAAACCAGTTTTGAGTGAAATAAATCGGTTTAACCAGATTTTTTAGCCCCAAGATCGGTTTTTAAAATAGTTGGCCAACTGTTTTAAATCGGATCGGGATAATGAGTGATTCCCGGTTGAACCGGTCAAACCGACCTGTCCGACCGATTTTTTAAGACCATGTTTCAAACTATAAGGGTTTTATTCTAGATTGCACGATTCGCTCGTATTCGTGCAACCTAGCCCACTCGATGTGCATCGGTGCATAAAAATTTTTAAAAAAATTTTTAAAAAATCAAATAAAATATATTTAAATTAATTTGTATAACATTTTATGCAATCTATTACATTAGGCTACATGTAACCTTGTCTGCGATCAAAACCATTTCCGTCGTATAAATCTCTCTGCACATCATCATTCCCTCACATCTACATTATATTCTCTTTCAACTTCTAAAACTTTTCACTCATCTACATTATTTTTTATTTCTCTTTCATCCACTACATGTTCTTTTGGTACCCCGGACAGGGTCAGAACCAAGCTTGGCCATGGAAGCTCAAACAACATAATCCGAACTTGGAGGCCCAAATCCAGCCCACGTGAGTGAAGGACCCATCCAGATCTTGTGGCCCGATCGATTGTTTATAGCGATCGGTCCCGATGTGTAGGGCCCAGCTTCTTGCACGCGCCAGACCGATTGGTCTACATATTACAGGCGCTGCTTCGGGCCATTCTTGCTCATCCCATGCAACGACAACCCTGGACAGCCTTGTCAGAAACGTGGTCCGGCGAAGGCGTACGAGCCACTAGTGGACAGAGAGTAGTCGGCTAGTAGCGCCGAAAGGTCTAGCGCCATGCAGCTCTGTGAAGCCGTTTCCGGCGGCTGTTCCGCCTGACATTAGCCGACCTAGCCGCAAAGGACAGGCACAAAACGATACCCTACTGTACACAGCACAGTGGGAGTATAAAAAAGACACTTAGAGTGTGAGAAAAAGGATCTTCTTCCGTTTTCTCCTTAGAGCTTTCGTATAGAGAAGTCTCTTTCAATTTATTTTCGATTCTTCTCATTCTCTCGGTTGTCTAAAGAACAAACATGACTTGTATGATCATTAATTTGCTTATTGAACCGACTAAGGGCACTTTCTTTAGCCCTTAGTCAAGTGGTTTTTTCCTCGGTTTCGAGGTTTTCCACTCTAAAATCCTTGCGTCTTTTCACCTTTGATTCATAATCGTTCTCCACACATCAAACAAATAATAACCGAGTTCGTCTTGCAATGAACCGGTCGACTGTTGACACCCCCGGTTTTCGAGTCCGTGGGGACGAGTTTTTAATCCCCATTTGAGGTCTTTACCTAGGATAGGATAATCAAAGGCATGGCGACTGGAACTTCGACGAACAATAGTGACACGCTTCCCAGCAGCATTCCAGCTTCAACGTTCTCTTTACAGGACCTGGAAGCTGTTGTTAGGAAAGTTATACTGGAAGTTACATCGGAGAGGAGTGGAATAGAACCACCGGCTATCACAAGCCCTGTTCCAGCCAACAGAGGGTACGAAAGCGACCCAAAAGCGCCGAGCTCTGATGAAGAGGAGATTATCAAGCGTGGAATAACAATGATGAGGCCGAGATACCAATCTACTCTGCCTCCTCCAGTTAGAACTCCAACTCCCGTTCTTGGGACGGACCAGGAACAGATGCAGAGATGCATCGACGAGCTTACCAGGGAGTTGGAGACCCTACGAACGCAGAGGGATTGCGGTCCAAATCTGGAGCGTAATCCTGGACTCTTTGATCGGGCCATGGATGCCCCGATCAGGCGGAGCAAGGATGATGACTGGTGGCACAATCTGCATGTGGCTCAGGCGTCATCCCAACAATCTGGAGGCGTCTCCACCGCACTGGGAGATTTGATGCTCTCGTTTTCTGAAGAGATCTGGGCGGCAGTCCCCGATCGATACTATCGTAACCCCAAAGGGTTACTAGTATTCCGAGGCGATGGTGATCCGATTGATCACGTCGCGGATTTCGAGCTGAGGATGGGGACCGTTCGGGCCTCTAACTCATTGAAGTGCCGCATCTTCGCGGCAGGGTTGCAGGGCGATGCCCGGACCTGGTTCAAGAACTTACCAGCCCGATCCATACAGTCGTATGGCGGATTCATCTTGGCTTTCTCGGAGCAGTTCGCTCCAAATGTAGGACCGCCTCGTAGCAGGCAGGAACTATATGACATGAGGTATATCCCGGCGAAGATGAGTCTCCGCTCTTTAATTGAAAAGTTCAATCGAACTGCCCGGGGTATCAAGTTGGAGCTCCGAGACAAAATCGATATCTTGCAGCTCAGATTCACAAGTACATCAAGATGGATGTACATCAAGATGGATGAAGCGCTGGGAGCGGGATATCGAAAATCTGGCGGGAATTCTGATCCTGCAGGTGACCATAGGGTATCTTACCCTAAGAGACAGCCGCGAGAAGTTGCGGCTGTGGCTGAAAAAATCGTTCCTCCGAAGGAGGACAATCGGGTTTATTGCGAGTTGCATCACAACCGCGATCACCCGAACCTGAAATGCCCGCTACTGCGAGAGATAGTAGCGGTGATGAACAAGGAAAAGCCCGATCATGACGATCGGAAGGGCAAGAGGGCTGATTCTCCCCGAGCGGGCCATCAAGGTGACGATCGTCACAGGCCAAGGGGAAGAGACAATCGGGGTCAGCCCCGACATTACAACGACCGGGCGAGAGACCTAAGATCTCCCTAACCCGAACAGGATAGAGGCCAGCACGGTCAAGAGAACCATGGCCAGGGCCGAAGGAGGAGATGGCGGGGTCGTGGCAGCAGGGCCTCGTGAAATGAAGGAGACACGAGGGAGCAACCATCTCCCTCACCTGCCGAAGTGGGCACCCAACCCCCCCAAATGAGGAGGTGCCCAGGGAGAGAGAGGTCGCCGGAGATATTTATGTTATCTTCGGCGGAATAAGGATGAACGAGTCGGTCAGGGACCGAAAAAGAGCAGCGCGTGAGGAGTTTCCCGAAAGCTCCGAATCTTTGGCGCTGGTCAAGTACGAATCGGCTGAGCGGTCCTCAACCTTTGAGGGAGAAATCATTTTTACCGCAGCCGATCGGGAAGGGGTCACCGATCCATGTGATGATCCTCTTATCATCATTGGAATTATCGCCGATCGACGGGTCCATAGGATTCTAGTGAACACCGGGGCTTCATGCAACCTGATAAAGCGTGAAGTGGCGGAGATGCTAGGAACCGCGGCCCATGATCTCCCGATTGCCAATATAACCCTCTGGTCGTTCGACCAGAGAAGTGTTATCCCGTGCGGGAAAATTCTTTTCCCAATCACACTAGGAGAACCGGGCAGGGACCGATCGGAGACCCTGGAGTTCATAGTCGTTGAAGTCGATCTGGCTTACAACGCTATCATTGGACGGACCGNCGAACCCTTGGGGTTATATTTGGCCGTGTCAGAAGCCGCAGTCAGCGCAGCTCTGGTGACCATTGGGGACGATATTCATCGGCCCGTTTACTACGTTAGCCATTCCCTGGTACCAACCGAAACCAGATACACAACCTTGGAGAAATTCATGTTGGTCTTGCAGAAAGCTATATCAAAGCTTAAGCACTATTTCGAAGGCCGCAAGGTTTATGTGTATACTGATCAGCCTTTGAAGGCAGTTTTGAGTGAGGCGGATTCTAATGAGAGGTTGGCCAAGTGGAAGATCAAGATCAGCTCCATGTATCTGGAATTCGTTCCCCGAAGGGCGATCAAAGCTCAAGACCTCGCGGATTTCGTGGTCAAGATGACCCGATCGCTCATATTTCTGAACCAAGAGGATGACCGGTGGGTCATTTATGTTGATGGATCAACCTTCGGGGGAAAGGGAGCGGGCATCACCCTTACTACACTTCAAGGCGACGTTATCCATTCCGCGGTCAAGTTCTTGTATTCTGGAACGAATAACGTGGTGGAATACGAGGCCGTTTTGTCGGGGATGACCTTAGCTCAAAAGATGGGAGTTGCTAAAGTGCGAATGTTCTCGGACTCCAAGTTGGTGGTGGAGCAATTCGCAGGACGATTCGAAACACATGAGCCAACCATAAAGTTATATCATGCGAAGGTCTTGGAGATGACAAAAAAGTTCCGTGAGTTCTCACTTGATCACGTGCCTAGAGAACAAAACAAGGTGGCCGATGCGTTAGCCAGATTGGCTGCAGGCTTACCAGACGTTGGTCCAGACACAGTATCGGTCCATATTCAGGATCGATCTTCAGTCGAAATTTCTGTGACCGAACAGTCGTTTGAGAGAGTGGGAGCTTTATGTCATGAACTCCAAGACTTAAAGATTAACGTTGTTGACTCCCCAGAAGACACCACGTGGATGGCCCCTTTTGTCAGGTATCTGACCAGCAGCCATCTACCGGAAAACGCATCAGAGGCCAGGAAAATTGAATCCCGGGCGACGCGATATGTGCTTAATGACGGACACCTATTCAAGAAAAACTTTGAGGGTCCGCTCCTGTGATGCTTATCCCTTTTAGAGGCTGAGGCCGTCATGATTTATGTTCATTAGGGGATGTGCGAGATACATTCTGGGGCCCGATCGCTATATTATCGTGTCGTTAGAGCCGGTTATTTCTGGCCAACGCTCCTTGAGAATGCAAAGAAGTACACAAGACGCTGCGCTGCTTGTCAACACCATTCTCAAGTTCCCCAATTGCCAGGGGCATCTTTGTCGATGACCCACTTCCTTGTCCATTTGACAGATGATGGATTGATATCTTGGGACCGTTTCCTTGATCGGTCCATCATTGGAAGTTTTGCATAGTGGCGGTTGAATATTATACAAAGTGGATCGAGGCTGAAGCGGTGGCTATTATTTCCGAAAAGGTGGTGAAACAATTCCTATGGAGGAACATCATAAGCCGCTTTGGAGTACCTCGAGCTTTTGTATCTGATAATGAACTTCAATTCCGCGGAAAAGCCGTTCGGGATCTTTGCGTCAAATTGGGTATCGCTCAACACTTCTCATTGGTAGCTCATCCTCATACCAACGGATTAACGGAGGTCTCCAACAAAGTTATCCTGAAGGGACTAAAAACTAAGTTGGAAGATTTGGGGGGAAAGTGGTCTGATCACATCTACGAGGTGCTATGGTCTTACCGCACCACTCCCCGTTCAACGACCCAGGAATCTCCATTCTCTTTGGTATATGGGTCCGAAGCGGTCAGTCCAGTGGATGTAGCCATAAGATCACCTCGGATAACCCAGTATGACGAACATTTGAATGATGAACGAAGATCCTTGTACTTGGAAATGATTGAAGAGAAAAGAAACGCCATCTATGCACGCATGTGTGCTTATCAATGAACAATAGAGCGAGCTCATAACAAACGAGTTGTGCCCAGGGAATTCTCAGAAGGCGACCTCGTTCTCAGGAATGTAAGAGTTCAGAGAAATGTTGGGAAGCTGGACAGAAATTGGGAAGGGCTCTATCGGGTCATGAAGAACCTGGGTGCTGGGGCTTATAAGCTAGAGAATCTGGATTGAAGTGAGATCCCCAGAACTTGGAATGTTATGACATATTTGGTAACTTTGAACTTTAAAATGTTTCTTATGAATGAATAAGTTACAATGGATGCAATACAAAGTATTTCTAGCTAAGTGAGTGACCTATCTTGGAGTTGGATTTTCTGGACGAGTTTGGACTGGTGACTGTAGCCATCATCCATAAGGCTCCCAAGTAGTGTGACCGCTCTGACGAGTCAGTTGCTTCCATGCTTGCCGAGTACTTAGATGAATCGCATACTCCCAAAACTCACTACGAACTCAATTTCCTCTTCAAACGACACTCATAACCTAGAGGTACCCATTGCTCCATTACGCTTAGTCCATAAGCAAGAAACCAGGACAGAGTTAACCTGTCAAATGACAAGCCAAAGCGTGACATGAGACTATTTTAAGAACCGGGGCTTCGGCTAAAAATTTGTCATGGGACTCATGGAGAACCATGGCAACGTCGCCAAAGTTATGATATTTTATTGGACGGATTCAAGTGTGATCTCCTGGTATAGTTGGGATTCCCTAACTTACTAAACTTAGTAGGATTCAAAGTTAATTGGTGAAGACCGTTCGGTCCATATTTGGCTTAAGCCCCGACCTTAGACTTGGAGTTAACTAATGCAAGTTGTGCAAAAAGACGAAATCTTATTCAAAATAGAGTTTACAAATGCAGAAAGGAAAGGACTGGGAAATTTGAATTCTAATCTATTTGTCATTCTTCCTTATCTGCTGCGCCGGACTTCTCTGCAATCTATTCCTTGAGATCCTCCACCTTCTTCCCCATTTCCTCAACTATTTCGTTGACCGATCTCTCCATCAGGTCAAAGAGGGGATAGTTGGGATCATTCTCCAATGGGGGCTCGTCTAGTTCGGGGATCTCACGAAAGTTTCCATCCTTGGTTAAAGGGTCAAGCGTCTCCCAACGTTCATCTTCGGGATCCAGACCAAACTTGCTAACTATTAGGTTCTTCATATTGTCCATGTATTGTGAGACGTTCGGTCCGTAAATGTTTGCCACTAAGGCAAACATCAGGGGCGATCGGGCAAAACCCAACAGGGCTTCCCGAACCACGCCCTCAGTTGATCCTTGGACCATAACCAAGTCTTCTTTAAGCGCTTCTCGCTCTTCCTTCAAGGCATTCTTTTCATCATGGGATTGCAGAAGAAGCCTGTTGCTTTTGTCAGATATCTCATGTATCTGACGCTCCAGCTCCAAAACTCGGGCCGTGGCGGAGTTTGCTGCTGCTTGGGCCTCTCCCGCCTTAGAAGCAGCTAAGGACAGCTCAGTACCCGCTCCAAGCAGCTCTCCATTCAAACGGTCCTGATCGGCTCTAACCGCTTCCAGCTCTGTCTGTTTGATTTCAACTTGCCGCTGAGCTAAGGCAAGTTGACTTTCCAGCTCTTCAGATGCCGAGGAGATGCTTCGGCTGAGCTAGACGGCGGAAGCGAGGTCTAAGGCCCTTCTATGTGCCTACAAGAGCCAAATGAGATTAGGAACATATGCCCGATCGGGGCAGCATGAGCTGAAAATAACTTACCACAGCTTGGGATTCCAGATATGCTGACACCAAGCTGGGCAGCGCGCCATCAATACCGGGCAGATTTTTCTTCCCCAAGAGCCGGTATTCTTCAAGGGCGGCATCCTTCCATGAAGGGGAGACTCTTTTCGGTCCCCGGGCCTTGAAAACGGAGACCATCATCTCCTGGATAGCCCCGCGAATAGCCTCGAGGTTAGACGAGGACGGGGATGTCTTCTCCCCGATTGTGACCCCTTTCGTCGGGATCGGAATTGCGGGCCTGCTCACAGTTGACCGCAACCTTTTATATTGCTTCGGGGCCTCGCTTGCTCGTTGACGCAGAGACTGAAGGTCTCTGTGCCCTATCTTCTAAACTGGATGAGGGGCGGACATCTTCCACCCGCATGGACCCCTGTAGCAATAACCGCACGACGTTAAGATCCAGAGGGTAATTATTCCCTATTCTGTACATGGCAGGAAGGCCTAATGAGCGTATCCTCTTAGAGATAACCTCATCCACCTCGTCCATTGATCGGGGCTCTGGCCTGTGGCTGCTGGAGCTCCCCGATGATCGTGAAGGCCCCGCTGCTGCGCTGGGCTTGGGTTTTGACGACTGCAGCTGAGCCTCCTTCTTGGCTTTTGAAGCATCAGCCACTGCAGCAAGTCAGTTCCAAGACATTGTTTCAGTGGAATCTGCAAAAAGAAAATAATGAGGATCAGGAAATATGAATTAAAGCAAGCAAAATCGTACCCGATCCTTCTGACTCACAGGAGTCAGAACTGGAGAAGATACCCTTCGGGGCAGGGGCTCCTTTTCTTCCTGCTACCCCGATCTCTAATAGCTTCTTCTCCCGAAGGATGTCAATTCTTTTCAGACGACGTTCGGGAGGAGGAAGCATTGCCAAGGTGTTTGCAATATCTGGGTGGGATGGGTTGAACCGGCTTCGGTCCAACTTCCCGATGTCTGGGTGTGTTGTTAGGAAGGTAACATTCAGCAAGTCCTCCCTCGGGATGTCTATCCAGACATAGCAAGATTCCCATTCATGTAGGGAATCTTCCTTGTCTACGATAATACACTCATTCATTTGGGTTGCTATATAATATTGCTTGCGACCTCCTAACAACCTTCTGCCCCTACGGGATCCCACCAGGAACAGGTTGAAAAAATGAGGGAGGGTTGGCTCTACCCTCTGTTTGTGACAATAATAAATAAAGACGATAATATATACGTAACTGCCCAGAAAAAGAGCAAAAGTCGGGCAGTGAATCTCCCGAAGAACGGCCGCGACGAAAGGATGAAGGGGAAATCGCAAGCCTGATCTAAGGGAGGCATAGCTAACGGGTATAGCGCTAGCCGGAACGTTCATCTCAGCGGGAAGGAAGCATGGAACGTCTTCCTTCCCCCTCCAAATGGGATAATGGGCTGGAATAGAAAACTTAACCCGAAATGCTTCAAGGTCCATGGTGGTTATATGAGGATACATAGACCTACGAGGTGCCATGGATGGTTACCTTAAAGTTTGCAAGAGATTTGAAGTTGAGCAACGGTTGAGTAAAATCGCCAGAGGCTTCCAAAGCCGGAGGAGGAGCAGTCTGTCGCAAAGTGTGATAATGGCTACACAAGGTGAAAATCCCGACTTTTATATCACGTACTGCTCAATCACAGGGTGACACGTCATCTCTGCAGTCTGACAGTCTGTCCCCCCCTTTGGAATACGGAAAGACGTTAGCTATTGCAGAGCCCAAAATTACGTTTCTACCCTCAACTGCTATGGATTTCAAATTTGAAAATCCACATCATGAAATGTCTAAGTGCAGGATCGGTCCCCAAGGACGCCGTACAACCAGTTCGGGTACATGTCTCCGTCGTTGCGATCGGGCACTTATGCACAAACGATCTCAATCTGTTGATCGAACCCCGATCACCACCACGGTGGCGACAGAGTCCGAGGGGCTAGTGATGAGATCCCCGGAACCCGGTACCCCGGACAGGGTCAGAACCAAGCTTGGCCATGAAAGCTCAAACAACGTAAGCCAAGCTTGGAGGTCCAAATCCAGCCCACGTGAGTGAAGGGCCCATCCAGATCTTGTGCTCCGATCGATCGTTTATAGCGATCGGTCCAGATGTGTAGGACCCAGCTTCTTGCACGCGCCAGACCGATCAGTCCACATATTACAGGCGCTGCTTCGGGCCATTCTTGCTCATCCCATGCAACGACAACCCTCGACAGCCTTGTCAGAAGCGTGGTCCGACGAAGGCGTACGAGCCACCAGTTGACAGAGAGTAGCCGGCTAGTAGCGCCGAAAGGTCTAGCGCCATGCAGCTCTGTGAAGCCGTTTCCGGCGGCTGTTCCGCCTGACATTAGCCGACCTAGCCGCAAAGGACAGACACAAAATGACACCCTACTGTACACAACACAGTGGGAGTATAAAAAGGACACTTAGAGTGTGAGAAAATGATCTTCTTCCGTTTTCTCCTTAGAACTTTCGTATAGAGAAGTCTCTTTCGATTTATTTTCGATTCTTCTCCTTCTCTCGGTTGTTTAAAGAACAAACATGACTTGTATGATCATTAATTTGCTTATTGAACCGACTAAGGGCACTTCCTTTAGCCCTTAGTCAAGTGGTTTTTTCCTCGGTTTCGAGGTTTTCCACTCTAAAATCCTTGCGTCTTTTCACCTTTGATTCATAATCGTTCTCCACACATCAAACAAATAATAACCGAGTTCGTCTTGCAACGAACCGATCGGCTGTTGAACCACAACAATTGATATACAAAACAATGAGAATTTGGAAGCATCGTCTTTATAATTAACACAATTATTAAATGTATTTCTTACGGTATATAATATATGCTTCAATTTATTTCTTATGAGTTGTTGGTTTGTGTATTGTTTGTCTTTTGAATTTTAAGTTTCATTTTTTATATATAATATGTTTTATTTGTCTTTTGAATTTGAAATTTCATTCATTATGTGGTAAAAAAATCATATAATTCTCCTTATAGAATTAATATGAAACTCTAATTTGTATAATGCTTTAGAAACTATTAATATATTTCATTTGTTTACATCTTAATTCATATTTAAGTAATATTTTTTGGATTTTCTATTTTGAATTATATGTATTTATCTTAATATTTTAAATTTAATTAATATTTTAAATAATATTAATATTTAATATTAAGCTTATTCTAAAAACCGATTTGAATCGATTCGACCATCCGATTCGACCAATAGAAGATATTTCCAGTTCAACGGTCTAACCGGCTTCAAAAACTATGCTCTTTCCTCACGAGCCCAAAAAAAATTGCCAACGTTAAGGATGGCCTTATAGGTAGCCTTATGCCATCCTCAAACATGTCTACCCAAAAACTTCGGCTATTTTGGTTAAATAATGCGATTCGAAAAATCAAATATTGTTTTAGGGCGAATAGCGGACGCCGTCCGCGGAAAGCTGACGTGGCCAGCTATAGCNGTTTGGATCGGGGGGTTCCCGGACCCCGAAGGGACCAGCGTACCCCCGTTGCTGATTCACTTCCTTCAGTGCTGCCCGATGCTTCCCTTTGTCCCTCAGAAGGACGGACCGAAGCAGCTGCCATGCGTTTAAAGCACGAGCTCGGCATTGTCTCAGTTGAATCTGCAAAACAAATACATAAGGATCAGGAAAGATTAAAATATAAACAATATATCATACCCGATCCTTCTGATGGATCTGAACTAGAAAAAACCCCCTTCGGGGCTGGGGCTCCGGTCCTACCCGCAACACCTATTTCTATCAATCTTCTCTCCCGAAGCAGATCTATTCGCCTAAGGTTGGCTTCGGGAGGGGGGAACATCGCAAGCGTGTTTGCAGTGTCCGTGCGGGAGGGGTTGAACCTACTTCGGTCCAACTGACCTATGCGTGGGTGGGTTAAGCGCGGCCATACTTCAACAGATCCTCTTGGGGGACTGTTATCCACACATAGCAGGCCTCCCACGAATGGAGAGATTCCTCTTTATCTAAAATTGCGCACTCTTTGGTGCGCACCGCTATATAGTATAACTTGCGGCAACCCAACAGATCATTCCCCTTTCGGGATCCTACCAAGAACAGATTAAAGAAGTGTTCTAGGGTCGGGGCCCGATTCTGTTGGTAACAATAAAAAATAAACGCTACTATATACACATAACTGCCCGGGAACAACGTAAAAGTGGGGCAGTGAATCTCCTTAAGCACGACCGCTACAAAGGGATATAGCGGAAAACGAAGCCCGTACTTTAGAGAGGCGTAACTGACCGGAATGGCCGATGCCGGCACATTCATTTCCGCCGGAAGGAAACAGAGAATATCATCCCGTCCCTTCCAGATAGAGTAATGTGCCAGAATTGAAAACCTAGACCTAAACTCCTCAATGTCCAACTCAGACATTGAAAGGTAGCGGGTTTTGTGAGGAGCCATGAGTGTATACCTTAGGAAAAACGGATTGAAAGAGGGTTGGACGTAAAATCGATTGAGGGCACAGAGAGCTTGCTGCAATTTCTCCTTCGCGATAATGACGGTGAAGAGAAACAGTGCCCAGAATCCAGATTTAAATATTAATCTCCCAGCCAATGGTGTGCCGCCACGTAATACTGCCCAAGGCAGCGACAGTACGGAGCGCACTCATCACGCCTCTTGAACTATCGAATGTGAAGAGGCGCGGGTCAAGATATTAATATTTAAATAATAACAAAGATAAAAATATAACTTAAATATATGTTATTAAGTTTTAAATGTAACTGGCTCATACACTAAGGGAAAGATCAGTCCCCTGGACTCTCACTGTCTACAGGTACGGTCCCTTGTTCTCATGAATGTGCAAATATCATGTGATCGGCCTTGCATCACCTCTGTGATTGGCAATCAAGCCCGAGGGGTTAGTGATGAGAACTTTAGGATTGGGTACCTCGTGATGAGTAAGGCCAGCAACCGTTGGGCCGATTCAAATAGTGAAAACGAATTCCTACAGCCCATCTACACACATAAGGAAGAGCGGCCCGATGTTCAACGAGAGGACCGAAGATAACCTTAACGAAATAAAACGTTTTCTGCCAGCTGGTTCCTGGGTTCGGTCCGAACGGTTACAGAACGGTTACAAACTTACGTTTTCCACGCTTCGGGCCTTCCCACGTTTACCACGCTTCGGGCCCGATCACGCAGACCACACTTCGGTTCCAACCTCGTTTTACATCCCGCAATAACAACCTCTAACAAACCTGTCAGAGGCGGTTACAGAGCGTGATTTACACACGCTATAAACTCTATAATATTTATATTTTATAATTATTTTAAAATTAATTTTTAATTGTTTTTGAAACCGGTCTGGACCGCCCGGTTAGACCGGTCCGACCTTGAACCGATAACACCTCTGATCCGATCCAATCCGGTTTATTGTTTAATTTCAAAACTGTGTCATATCATCTATCATCCGGTTTAATTCGGTCCAACCGATTAAAGTATAGTGGACCATAAATTTTTTGGCCCATTTAATAAAATAAAGTTTGAGTTTCTTACCTACTTTTCTATTTTTTTCCTATATTCAAACTCAAAGGTATAAGATTTGTTGTGCATTTGTTATTTAATTTCTTTTTTAGTATTGATCAATAGTCATTGTTATACAAAACAATGACAATTTGGAAGTATCGTCTTTATAATTAACATAATTAGTAAATGTATTTCTTACGGTATATAATATATGCTTCAATTTATTTCTTATAGGTTGTTAGTTTGTGTATTGTTTGTCTTTTGAATTTTAAGTTTCATTCTTTATATATAATATGTTTTATTTGTCTTTTGAATTTGAAATTTCATTCATTATGTGGTAAAAAAATCATATAATTCTCCTGATAGAATTAATCTGAAACTCTAATTTGTATAATGTTTTAGAAACTGTTAATATATTTAATTTGTTTATATCTTAATTCATGTTTAAGTAATATTTTTTGGATTTTTTATTTTGAATTATATGTATTTATTTTAATATTTTAAATAATATTAATATTTAATATTAAGCTTATTTTGAAAACCGGTTTGAACCGATCCGACCATCCGATTCGATCAATAGAAGACATTTCCGATTCAGCGATCTAACTGCCTTAAAATACTATGCTCTTTCTTCACGAGCCCAAAAAAATTGCCAACGTTAAGGATGACATTACAGGTAGCCTTAGGCCATCCTTAAACATGTCTACCTAAAAACTTCATTCTCTCCTCCACGTCAACTTTCTCTTTGTACATATCATCATTCTTTAATTTTATAAATAACTTTCCTCTTATCCCTACAACAATGTCCGGACACTTTAATTTTTAAATTTTATTTTTTTATACATCAAATACATTAAAATTATAATATTATCGATATAATCATTATATAAAATGCACAGCTGCCACCTCAACTGGACATTGTCTTGCTTAGGAAAGAGTGTCCACAATATTTGAAAAATATGGATATTCTATTTCCTCTAAATATTAAAATAAATTTTAAAAATTAAATATTATAATTTTGAAAATTAAATTAAATTTGATCTATTTCTAAATATTTTTCAAATATTTATTTATAAATTTTAAATATTAAATATATCTATTTCTTATCTAAAAATTATAAATATGATTTGTCGATAATAAACATTATCGATCGGTATATCGATATTATTGTTATTATCGATAATATCCAGATATATGGATTGATGTACCGATTATTTTATTAATATCTGTTAAAATCGATATGATACAAAATTTTTAATTTAAAATATTGAAAGAAATTATGATTTTTTAAAAAGATTGTAAATATAAAAAATTATTTAAAATTACAAATATCCGGATATTGTTGTAGAGTTGAAAGGAAATTTATTTATAAAAATAAATAATGTTAGATGTGTAAAAAGAAAATGTTGATGTGGAAGTAAAAGAGAAGTTTACGGATAGATCGATATGGATATGGATGGACTTGTGCCCAAAAAATGCACGTTGGCCGCCCAGTCCGACGAAAAAGATGGCCTTAACCGAACCTTAACGTACGGCTCTTGTTCGGTCGTTTACCCCCCTAACTTTATATTCTATGTAAGTTATCTGGTTTGATGCTTCAAAACTTTTCCTGAACAATTCGGCTTGAACTATGAATCTGGCTTAATGAGTTTGCGAAGAGGCGGCAGAAGGAGTAGGTTTTGAATTGAGAGCTGTGAAATTTTGGTCCAAGTTCGGATAGGCCACATTGAATCCTTACAGTTGTTGCAATGAGCGTAGTTTGTCGCGGCGCAGCATCCAACTTTATCCCTTTCCCATGTTTCATCACGTATAAGCCATCTATTCCACGAGCTCGTTTCCATNGGACGGCGTCCGCTATTCGCCCTAAAACAATATTTGATTTTTCTAATCGCATTATTTAACCAAAATAGCCCAAAAACTTCATTGTCTCCTCCACGTCAGCTTTCTCTTTGTAAACATTATCATTCTTTAATTTTATATATAACTTTCTTCTCATTTCTACAATAATGTCCGGACACTTATAATTTTTAAATTTTATTTTTTTACACATCAGATACATTAGAATCATAATATTATCGATAAAATCATTATATAAAATCACTGGGCGCCCAGCTGGATGCCACCTCAAGTGGGCATTGTCCTGCTTAGGAAATAGTGTCCACAATATTTGAAAAATATGAACATTCTATTTCCTCAAAATATTAAAATAAATTTTAAAAATTAAATATTATAATTTTGAAAATTAAATTAAATTTGATCTATTTCTAAATATTTTTCAAATATTTATTTATAAATTTTAAATATTAAATATATCTATTTATTATCTAAAAATTATAAATATGATTTGTCGATAATAAATATTATCGATCGGTATATCGATATTATTGTTATTATCGATAATATCCAGATATATAGATTGATGTACCGATTATTTTATTAATACCGGTTAAAATCGATATGATACAAAAATTTTAATTTAAAATATTGATAAAAATTATGATTTCTTAAAAAGATTATAAATATAAAAGACTGTTTAAAATTACAAGTGTCCGGACTTGTTGTAGAGTTGAAAAGAAAATTATTTATAAAAATAAAAAATGATGATACGTAAAGAATGAATATTGATGTGGATAAAAAAAAAAATTGAGACGATGGATATGGACGGACTTGTGCCCCCAAAAAATGCACGTTGGCCGCCCAATCCAACGAAAAAGATGGCCTTAGTAACCGAACCTTAACGTACGGCTCTTGTTCGGTCGTTTACCCCCCTAACTTTATATTCTATGTAAGTTATCTGGTTTGATGCTTCAAAACTTTTCCTGAACAATTCGGCTTGAACTATGAATCTGGCTTAATGAGTTTGCGAAGAGGCGGCAGAAGGAGTAGGTTTTGAATTGAGAGCTGTGAAATTTTGGTCCAAGTTCGGATAGGCCACATTGAATCCTTACAATTGTTGCAATGAGCGTAGTTTGTCGCGGCGCAGCATCCAACTTTATCCCTTTCCCATGTTTCATCACGTATAAGCCATCTATTCCACGAGCTCGTTTCCATTGTAGAATCGATGAAGGGAGGGATGCTCCTTACAGTAAACCCACAAGTCACCCACCTCCGAAAAGGAGACATTCTGGCGGAGCTTCAAGACGCTCAGCCATTAAAAAGAGTTTTTCCCAGGAACAGGTAACGTTCACTTCTCCAATCTCCAGTGAGCCCGTTGTCGGAATTATTGGAGGTGGGATGTCTGGTCTTGTTTGCGCTCTGTATTTGGAGAAAAGAGGCATCAGTTCTACTGTCTTCGATACGGTTTGCTCAGTTCACAAGTGTTCCTTTTTGTTATCTTTATTTTTTCGTGGATTTTGAACAGACATTGCAATAATTTGGTCAGGGAATTCATGGTTTAGGAGGAAGGATGGGAACTAGAAATATTGATCCACAGAACTTAATATTTGACCATGCAGCTCAGTTCTTCACAGTGTCTGATCCTGAGTTTGCTAAGCTTGTCGATTCATGGACTAATAATGGCCTTGTTATTCAATGGGATGGTGCAGTTGGAGAGCTTGAACCAGGTGGTCGTTTTCATCCACTCCCACATTTTCCTCCCAAATTCATAGGGGTTCATGGGATGCGGCCTCTAGCGGATTCGATACTCTCGAAGGTGCATATTAATGCACTCTCCTGCTCTAGTTATATAATCCTCTGGTTGCTTTCTTGTGCTTAATGCATTTTGAGCATGAATATGGCTTTCCATTCTTTGACTTAAGCTTGTTGATCAGAGTAAATATTGAAGTCTTTTTACTTTCAAATACCTGCAGCTGAGTGAGCATAAATTGTTTGATAAGCATAAATTGCATATTACAGACATCTTTGGTGAATGTTGTGCGTCCTTGTTGGATAAGTAAACTCGAGCCGTATAATGGATCATGGCATTTAAGTGAGAATGGGAAGCCTCGTGGTAGTTTTGATGCAGTTGTTATCGCACATAACGGTAATATCATGCTTTGAAGTATATACAATCAAAATTTGATACGATTTCTTCGTTTCTGGCTATGGAAACAGGAAAATGTGCAAACCGGTTACTTGGTTCCTCCGGTTTGCCACTGGTTGCTAGACAAATGAAGGTACATTTGATTTTAGAACAACTTTGTATTATTCTGATGAATCTCTTTCATATCTTTATTTACTGCTATTGCAACACAGAAGCTTGATTTGAGTTCTGTATGGGCTCTAATGGCAGCTTTCAATGATCCACTTCCTGTTCCTTACATCGAACCTCGTAAACCATTACAAGGAGCCTTTGTTAAAGGAATTGATAGTCTCTCTTGGATGGGAAACAACACAGCTAAACTTCAGACAAGTTCCCCTCATTGTTGGACATTTTTTAGCACAGCTTCTTTCGGAAAACAAAACAAAGTGCCTCAGGTCAGTTTAAATACCGCTACATTTGTCGAAAAATCTGTATAAGAAATCATGTCGAGTTACAAAAATATGCATTGGCAACTCTATAATAGTATGGATTCTAGTTTCTTTCGGTTCTTGCAATGTCGAAAGGCATAGCGAAACACCTTTCGAATCTATGAACTCTTTGAATGATGCTGGTTTGTTACTGTCTTTCTTCCAGGAGAGTATCCCTTCTGTGACAGCAGAAAAGGTTAAGGAAGCCATGCTCGAAGGGGTCGAGATTGCGTTAGGACTTAAAAAGAATTCTCTTCAAACTCCATTCTACACTAAACTGCAATTATGGTATTCTAAGCTTTGATCATTCGAATACACATTCGAGTCGATCAAACTATTTTGTTCTTATGTTACAGGGGTGCGGCTCTTCCTACGAATTCTCCGAGAATACCGTGCATATTCGATCCACATGGAAGAGCAGGAGTATGTGGTGACTGGCTACTGGGATCAAGTTTAGAAGCTGCAGCAATAAGTGGCATGGCTATGGCTAATCATGCAAGTTTCTTATGTCGTTTCTTTCGTAATGAGATACGAAAGAGTTAATAATTCGGGTTTTGTGTTATGGGTGCAGATAGGTGATTATTTTCAAAGTAAAGGAACATTTGGTGATGAGTTTGCTTTAGGACTGGATAATGATTTTCATCCAGTTGCAGGGCTTGATATTGGTCAGTTTACTGGTTTGGATTCTTCACGCCAAAGGGAAACAGATGAGGTCAGTCACTTGCAATTTACCTTATAGAATATTTGATCAATGTTTTAATATCGATTGATCGATTCTTGGGTGTTATCCGAATTTTGTATGTATGATGAAAAGAATCATCCTTTGTTATGTGTAATTTTAATTTAAAGGGTGAGACGTAAAAATGGTTTATATAGTATTGTTGATTTGACAATTTTGATCTTTAAAATTTCATAAATGTGACGATTGTAGTCATCAAAGTATATTGTGGATAAATTCACGTTGTCATAGTTTGTAATATTTGATCAAATCAATCGTCAAATTTCAATGTGTATAATGATTTCTGTTGTTGTGTCTTTGACAACTTTGATACCAAAATTTCATGATTGTGACATTATAGTCTTCAAACTATATTGTGGATCAATGGGGTCACTATACATTGTAATATTTGACAAAATTAATCATTAAATTTCATTGTGTTGGACAAAATTGATTCTCATTATTTTGTCAATTTGACTATTTTGATCTCAACTTTTCATAATTGTGACATTCTAGTCTTCAAAGTATATTGTCGATGAATGGGGTTATTATATTTTGTAATATTTTATAAAATCAATCATCAAATTTCAATATGTACGGTAAAAATGGTTATGTTGTTTTTTCGATTTGATAACTCTGATCCTCAAAATTTCAAAACTCTAATATTCGAGAGAGGACACACTGAAGTTCGAATCCAAACTCCTCTTGATGACATCAGAAGTTCTTTATGGCGTTGCCATAATTGATAATTGTGACATTATAGTCTTCAAAGTATATTGTGGAAGAATATCGTCCAATTATACATTTCTTTGTGTTGATAATGCTTATTTTTTACTTCAAAGGTTAAAAATCTCGAAAAATCACGCCAAGAGTTTCCCTCCCCTCTCCTGCCCATGACCTCGTCAGGAAATGCAGCCAGACCACATTATTGAAGAAGCGGGATGGACTAAAGGAGAAGAAGAAGAAGATCCAAATCTGAAAATCCATGGGAGTGCCAAACAAGCAATCCAAAACTGCGCTGACCATTGGAAGGAACTTGATAGGATTACCCAATCCTTCTTTGTCACAAACTTCGACCACCACCATACAACCTATGAACTCCAGGCGATTTTTGAAAGAATAGCATATGTGGCAGACTTAGTGATCCCTAGAAACTGCTCAAGAAATGGTAAAAAGTTTGCTTTTGTTAAGATTCGCCATGTTGATGTGGGAAATGATTTTTTGAAAAAAGCCCAATGTTTGAGGTTGGGAGGACGTAAATTAATGGTGTCTCAGGCTAAGCCGAAGACTATCCAAAATTCCCACCAAGAGTGGCAACGAAAGAAGATCCTTGCCCCATTGGTTGTAGCCTCATAGGGAGCAAATTTCGTGTGAACAACCAGCCCCAACCGTGGTAGTGGAAGCTGAAATCCCTACCTTTAATTACAAGTTGGATCACAAAGAGATGGATTGGGCAAATCAATGTCTTGTAGATGAACTTATTGATTATGATCTCCTCTCCGACTTTGAGGAGGCACTAACGGTATATACTAAACCTCTGGTTCCTCTCCGATATGGAAAAGGAAACCAAGTGTTCATGGAATGTGGAAGTCTCCAACAAAAACAAGAACTTATGAATATGAGAGAAATATGGCTTGGAAAGTGACTCTCTTTATGCTATCTTGGAGCTTTGGATATGAGAGAACTTTAAATACATCCTAGCATTTAAAGAAATTGCTAGCAAGTGGGTAGTGTGGTCATGGTTCATAAATGCACTATCAAAAAATAGTGATTGGATTTTGGAAGAGTCCTTATCAAAGATGAAAAAATCCAACTAAAATAAAGAAAGTTTGTGATCAAAACTGAAGATAAGGAGGTGGTCGGAAGAGTGTTCAATGATCCCCATATTGGTATCATTCCATCCGTACTATAGTGGGCAGCAATGGGGCAAAGTCGATTAGAAATAAATTCTATGTGTTTGGTAAATGATTCTGAAAACGAAGGAATTGGAGAGGCTACCACAAATGAACTTGCCAACGACCTTGAGACGGGATCTCAATCTCAAGGCCAAACAATCTCTCATAAATCCAAGTTGTATCAGACCTCCATATTGTCACTCCTGACTGTTTATACAAGGAGGGGTAAAGACGGGAATAAATCAAGCAATTGGGTGATCAACGCTATGGTGGAACAAGAAATTCATAATATAATCTCAACAATTGAAAGGTTGGGATGCGAAGTGGACCACTCTATGCTGGATGGAATTAAGGATGAAATTCGGAGGAACCTTCTCTCACGATAGAACAGTGCTAGATTTATGTGTGTATTTAATTATAATGGAGAACATTCTTAGTATTAATTGCAGGGGATTCAAAAGCGCCAGTAAAAGAGCGAGAGTGTTGGAACTTATTAAGCAATGGAAAATAGAAGTTCTTTGCATCCAAGAAACTATGCTGCAGGAAATTACTATACTGCAAGCAAGGTCAGCTTGGGGCAATAAGGCTATGGACTTTCGATGGACACCTTCGAATGGATTATCAGGAGGAATGCTAACTATATGGAATCCAGACTTTTTGAGCTACAAGAAGAATTTTACTCTGAGCGATGTATTGGGCTGCAAGGGAATCTATTAGGACATGAATGGTTCATCTTAAATCTCTATGGGTTCATTGACTCTCCAGGCAAGCAACAACAATGGGAATGGATAAGAACCATATAGAGGGTTGGGTTGGAAATTTTCTCGCAATTGGAGATTTTAGCGTAACTTTGGATTAGTCTGAGAGAAGAGGCTCTTCACACGATCATCGTTCTATGTTGGATTTCCAGGTTTTCTTGAACAATCAGTAGCTTTCGGACCTACCTATTGCAGGATGTAGCTTTACATGGAAGAATAAAGCAGAAACTATGCTGAGCAGAATTGATAGGGCGATTCTTAGAGCAGAACAAGAGAATATGTATCAACTGAAAGGTCTACCTTGGACTATCTCAGATCATAGGCCAATCTTATTTGGCTAACTTAAGGAAGATTATGGACCACACTCGTTTAAATTCTTCAACTCATGACTCGGTAATTCTAAATTTTTTGATTTAGTTACAAACTTGTGGAATAACATGAATATAGTGGGACCTCCAATTGTGAGGATGAAGGAAAAGTTGAAAAGGCTGAAAAACCCCATCTGAAGCCATGGATTTCTTCTCAACGGAGTATTCAACCTGGGAAAATAAAAGAGCTACAGAAGGTAGTAAGGACCCTTGAAGATATTATGGAAGAGAGAGACCTCTTATCTTCAGAATTTCAGACTTATACGGAGATAACACAAGAACTTCAAACTCTTTTGCACAACAAGTATTTGATGAAAATGCATAAATTAATACTCAGATGGATAAGTGAAGGCAATGAGAATTCAGGGCTATTTCTCTCCTTTAACAAGAGGAAAAAATTCAACAACTCTATCAAAGGAATCATGGCACATGGTCAATGGAAAACGGATGCGGATATAGTAAAGAAAGAAGCGTTGAACTTCTACGTTACATTATTTCAATGTTTTTATATCGGTCTGGAATTACGTACATGTCTGGACCGGTATACAGTACGGTTGTACCAAATTTATTTTATTTTATATTTTAAAAAATTAATATTTAATTAGTTTTTTAGGATCAGATCCGAAAAAACTCGGAAATCGACCCTAATTTCCGGTACCGGACGGTACGAAAAAAATACTGATACCGAGCGAAATTTTACGTACCGGGTGGTATACCGCGATATACCGTCCGGTATGAAAATACTGCATTATTCACGAAGACATGTGATACACGTCCAGTACTTAGCATGGACAATCTCCCAAGGCTAGACCAATATATGCAGACCTACTTGATGCTACAATTATTGAACAGGAGATTAAGGAAGTTGTGTGGGCAAGGGGTTCAAACAAGTCTCCATGGTCGGATGGAAAGACATATGAGTTTATCCAATTTTTTTGGGACCTTATGAAGGATGACTTGATATCAGTAATCCGAGATTTCGAACTCCACGGTGTATTCACTCTAGGAACCAATCCATCATTTGTGACACTTGTTTCTAAGAAACACAACCCTCAATCATTCGAGGACTTCAGACCAATCAGCCTTATTGAAATTATGTACAAGATTGTGGCCAAAATTCTAGCAAATAGACATAAACTTATCCTTCCAGCTCTCATTAGCCCGTCACAGACAGCTTTTTTGAGTGGGAGACACATTACATATGGAATACTCATAGCCCATGATGTGTCAAGTCTAGCTAAAAGGTGGCAAAGTCCATTGATGATATTTAAAGCAGATTTTCGAAAAGCTTTCGATAGTATAAATTAGTGCTTCCTTTTAGATGCAATGAAGCTAATGGGATTTAGTAAAAAATGGATCTCTGGATTAAATCCAATATATCATCCTCTTCTATGGTAGTTTGGGTGAATGTTAATCCCTAGGGTTTCTTTCAGCCAATGAAAGGTATTAGGCAAGGCGATCCGCTAGCCCCTTTTTTATTCTTGATTGTGGCAGAGATTTTTAACAAAATGATGGAGCGAACGGTTGCATTAGGTTCATTTAAAGCCATCAATGTGGGTGACAATTTATCCATATCTCATCTTCAATTTGCAGACGACACTCTATTGTTTGGGGAATGGAATGATGCAACTTAAGGTTTTTGAACCAACTATTCTTTGGTTTTGGTATTCTCTGGTTTGCAAATTAATACTAACAAATTCACCTTAATAGGGATCAACGTGCTTATTTAAGTGTTCTTCTTGGGTGTTCATCTTCGTTACTAACATATTATGCTGAATGACTTGAGGGCAGGAAACAAACGAAAGCTTGGAGGATCCGAGCAATGAGTTGATTCTTACGGATGAAGAAATGGTGAGGTTCCAGATTAGAGAAGTGTTGGTCATGTTTCAAAGGATGAGGTTGAGGGCAAGATTGAGGAGGTGAAAGAGCTTACAAGTATAAATTTAGAGAAACTGGAGCAAGAGAAGGAAACTATACTCAGTTAGATGGCAGCATTGAAGACAATTTTGTATGGGAAATTCAAGGATTCCATCAATCTTGAGGAGGATTAGATGAGTTCTTTGCTAAAGCTAAAAACTTTGGTTTCATTGTTGTATTGCACAAGAATTACTTTTTGTAATGGTACTGAGTCACTGACCCAAAATTGCCAAACTTTAAGATTCATTCAATCACACATTTTTAATGAAATTTCGTTGTTTCAGTGCGGTTCTGCAATTGCTCAGTTTACAAGAGGCCGTGGCAAGGAGGAAAAAGACAGCATGGTGCTGTGATCTCTGTATGTTGCTGCATTAGAAAAAGGATACATTCAGAAATCTCCCTCCAAAGTTGCACTTCTCAGCTCGGTAATGAGCAGCCTTGCGGCTGTTTCCTAATTATTGAGGCACTCTTTCTGTTTTCTCCATACGCATCTGCATAGAAATTCTTATCGAAATCAACATATTTTTGTAGCAAAAGGATCCTTCTTGATCTTATGCCTGAAAAGAGATGGAAGCAAAGATTTGATGGACAAATCTATGAAATTTACCTGTCTGTGATGCTTCACAAATTTTCAAGCCCGGTAATGTCAGTTTTGTCGACGTGAGCGAAAACGGTATCAGTTTGTTTTGGAGTTCTATGGCAATTGAGAGGATTTGATGAGAATTGACAGTAAGCAGACTGAAGTTTGTGATGAATCTCTTCCATTTTACCAGAATGTTCAAGTTTACGATCCATTTCCATTACAATCTGCATGAAAAAGATGGCGTATTCAAGTTGAATCAATACATGCTCATCGTACATGGAATCAAGAGCACTATAGATTGTTTATATCACACCAGACAAGCAATCCGTGCAGCCGCAGAAATCGTTTCTGCTAAGGAAATGAAAGATGTATAATTTATATTACCTGAACTGGTGTTCTGTGGAAGACTGGATGAAATCTTTGCCTGCAATACTCGTGGAACAGAAGTGTGCAAATTAATAATGGGAAGGTGAAACCCGAAGCAACCGGTGCCTGTTTGATTCCGAAGACACCAAGTGCTATTATTTGAGTCAGTACCAAAGAGAATATGGTTGAATTATGAACTATTGGCCAGTATAGACCCCCACTGTCGTACTCTGTAACATACACGTTGAGTAACTGAAACATACATCAACAGAGTAAGCATTTATTACATTATTTCAACACAACACAGAGTAAAGCTGGTTTGAATTATAGTCACTTGTCCAAATTATAACGAGAGAGTATGAACGAACGAGATTAAGGAGAAGAAGCCACATATTTAAAAGACTTGATCAAATCATTATATGATTAAATTCTTCACTTTCTAAACCTAATCAGTCTCACTTCTATAACCGATGTGGAACAAATTCAACACTATCCCTCAAGTCCAACCATAAGGATTAGACTTGCGAATTAATGAATCGAACCTATTAATAAGCTAAGCTAAGCTAAGCATGAGTATGCAAAACTCCACACAAATAACAGTGAGTCCTGGTTATTCTTACTTACTTACAAGGAAGCTATTTCATGAAGGAAACGAGCGTAACTAACAATACAAATATTACTATGAGTACTTAACATAACTTTATGATGCCTTCTCATATTTTGTTTCTAGTGCTTCATGGTTCAATAGAAAGGCCATAGAACATAATTCAGAGAAAACCGGTACCTGGTTTCGATACACCAGATAAGCAAGGACGAAGTAGACGAGCAATAACGGCAATATCAAAGGTGCCAATGTTGAGCAAGTGAAACCTAAAAGACCAAAGAGTAGAACTCTTGGAACTTCAGTGTGGTAAGGAAATGTGTAAGCTGAATATGATGATGTATCTTCTTTCTTTTGAAGAATATATCTGCAGAACAAATTGTACAGAAGCGGAAATGGTTGAATGAGCTCATAAGACAAGCTTGTCCAACCAGAAGTTAGAACATATGTCATGAAGAAAGTAGCCTGAAAAAAACAACATTCTAATTGGATCAAACAATGAAAAGATGAAAGAATATTAATGATGCAAAATCACCGTTGATGGTACTGCTTTTGCAAGCAAACTAGGAATATTTCTGTAATCTCCCAACTTCACGATTGAAACTTGGTAATGGTCTATAGCAGCTTCTGTTAGAATATTTGCAAAGAATATATTCCATATGATGAAAATAACAACTTTTACGCATGTGCTCCGTTTTCTTCCACTACGAGATATAACACCCTCTAATGTAGAAAATACCATCATCAAGGGTGCGACGAAGAAAAGGAAGATAGTGATTATAACACTTGGTAGATATCCAGTCATCAGTTGTTCCACAATCTTCCTGTAGAGAAAGAACTGTTAAAAGAATTGAATAAATCATTTACTATGGTCCACATTCTCTTTTATAAACCAATCCACATCAATTTCAATTTCCGACGTGGGACAAATTTCATTATTTCAACAAGAACATTATGATGCAATTAGTAGATCTAATGTTATATACTCATTTACCTTTGTCCAATATTGTTCATGAATGGAAATATCTTCTTTAGCTTGTCGAGATGAACAAGACTTTGGGTGAATACGACGGGGAAAAGGAAGAAGATTACGAAGAACATCGATGCTACAGATACAGCAAGTCTGCGTATCCAGAAAAGTTTATATGGTACACATAAGTTTGACCAAAACATATCACTTGGTTCAGGAGCGGACTCAGTGACCCATAACATGGGATTCAGAGATTGAAGAGCTTGTGCAACAACCAATGCAGCATAACGAGTTCTGAAGAAAACTACAGCTGCTGGACACTCCTGCAATGAAGAAATATAGATATGGTGTTGGCCTAAACTGGTCTTAAAGTGCCAACAATTACGAAATTGATAGAAGCATGGAGTATTTAAATTTCTGGGAAAAAAATTCTCACATTCGAATCGAAGCAGCTTCGGTTGGTAGAGGCGTTCGGCTCGTCTGAAAGGATTTTGAATGGTGGTGCATTGCTTCCGCAAATGCAACATCTTGATGCACGTGCCACAAAGTTCTCAGGGTAACTAGTCTTGAGCATCTTGTATACTTTTTCAGCATCATTCTACATGCAGAAAAATTACCAGAAAAAAATTCATTGACTTGAAGATATAAACTGAAATATAAAGAGGTACGATAACAATTATAATGACTATAAATTCGTATTAGAGTAGTATAAGATTCTCTTCACATGCCTCATGATTCCTAAAATATAAATCAAACTAATGAAATTCTTTCACTCCCATTTTCAACAATGGGGTCTCAAACATGTAGATTGTAGCTTCAGAAACATTGCAATAGTAGTTCAACTGTAGTGTAAATTATGAAAAGAATGATATGTACTTGAAGTTCAGCATAATCAACTAGATAAAGAATGTTTTGGATACCATCAGTTTATGGATTGTCCCAAAATCGTAAACCATTTGATGTGATAAATAGCTAGATGAATAGAAATCTGTAAAAAATTTAGTCACTGTGTCACTATATGATTCTTCCCGAACCCAAGGGATTCCACGAACAACAATAGCAAAGTGAGTTGGGGAGGATATAGATGAGCTTATATGGGCTACTCTCATTCTTGTAATACTTTTGTATTCCTACCAAAGGAAAGAGCACATTAAACTCATCCTCTCCATTGTAATATTTTGAGCCATTTTAAATTAGATAGTATGTACTCAAAGGTCTTACAATGTAAAGAAGGATACATGCACAGAAAGATATAATGTATAGCGCAAGACAATGCGCCCAAAGCCTGCAGATAAAAATTGAAAATAAATAATACATCAGTTGACTTCTGTCATGCAAATTGAATACAAAAACCAGGTTAGTATTTGAAATAATTAGAGTTTCAACTACCACTTTGATCCTTCTTTGACATTATCAATGGTGAAAACACTAAGTTGCTCAGTTGGAATGTGTTTGTGCTCCATTTGTTGGCCAAAATAATTAAGTGGAAGAACAATGAACAAGCATACAGAAGCAGCAATTGCGAATACCCTTATACTGCAATTGATGAATGAGCCATTTGTATTATATTTCAGCATATATGTACTAATAACAAAAATTCAAACACGACGCCATAGTTTGAAAAAGTAAAAAATCGACTCAACGAAAGGTGCAATGAAATACCTGAAGACTACCGCACGAAGAAAGACTACTGCATCCACACCACCGGTGGCATACAATTCCTCTTCAGTTGCTTCCCATGCCTTCATTATCCAACTAGCAGAGGGAACAAGTCTCCAATACCAGAATGGGTCATTTTGACCTTTTGAGTGTGCTTGTGCAAGCCTCTGCCCAAAGTACACGCTCAAAAAGCTTGGCTGTTTTCGTAACACAGAGTAGAGAAAAAATAGTGCCAACGATACTGCTGTATTGATACCAGCAGAAGTCAAGAGGGCAGATAAGTTCATCGCAGCCCCACTGCACCAAAATTGATTATGAAATATTCTGAATAAACTAAAATGAAGAAGAATGTCATCAACAGAGACCACCTGCCAATGAAACGATAAAACAGAGAGATTTAAAACTTACTAGTTTTGTTAACAAAACATAAATCACAATCTTGTAAAGATATGGAATGAAATCATTTAGGAACAAATATATGAACATGAAACCGAACCAATGTTCAGTGCAAATGACAATGAATGCAATTCCAGTATAAGAAAAAAACCCACCAAAAAAATCAATGATTCTCAAATTCGCCCGCCGATATCTTATTTCTCCCAGAAAAGCTAAAAACAAAAGAATATGAACAAACGAAAAAGAAAATTTGTGCATTTCTCAAATAAACCAATTAGGTTAACGACAAGAAAGCACGACATTGACTTTATTTGGATTACAAAGATAAAAAAATGAGTACACGAAAAGATTGCGGAGAGAAAATTGAAAAGAGAAGGGACAATAATGTGTCAACAACATACCTAACATTTGATATTCATCTACAAGAAAGCACAACAATTTCTATACATGAAGGAGGAGCCGTTTGGCAACGACGGCAAGAAAATGCCGGGAAGAGGAAGAGGAGGAGAAGAATGCAACTAGACATTTGACATTTGCCTTTTATTCGAATTGACCCGCCTCGGCTTTCATTGGCCAGGCTACAGAATATGCCACGTGGAAGTAATTATCTAAACTGTCATTATCTACAATATATTGATTTTAATCAACAATATTATTATTATTATATTTTTAATTCATACTGTACATGTGATATTTAAGATGCATGATATTTTTATAAAGTAATCCTATGAATATTAAATTAATTTGTAATAAATGTATATTCCTATACATTAGAGATTGAATTATTACTACTATATTCAACATTAAAATTATTGAGATATGAATAAAATCAAATGGTCATACGGGCCTGGCCCAAACAAGGATTATAAATTATAATTACTTAAGACCACGTCCCACATCGGATGAAGAGATATACCTCGACACAGTGTTGTGTATAAATACATAAACAAAGAGTAGAAAAAAATCACGCAGCTGCGCAGTGAGCATAAAGCGAACTATTCTTTCGCCTTTTACTAAAGAATACCGTGTGTTCGCTGCACTAAGCAGCATACCATAATTTTTTGAGGGTTTCTTCATTGTTGAATAACCCCATCAAAACTAGTTCAATATTTTATAGTTCCTTAACCAATTTCGATTGCATTAATTCTTAAATAATTACGTGATATACAATATGATTTGTTGTATTAATTTAAAAATTAACTTACAGTATGAATCGTTCTTCCTAATCATCCTAATTCTCATTTGATTGTCAAAGTTTGGATCTTCATTGAATGGAATATCACTATAAATCATGTAAACTCTAGTTTTAGGATGACTTAAAGGGAGGGTTTGTTTGGTATAACTTTTTAAAATTGCGGTGTGGTGAGATGTGGTAAGATATGATGATCATGAATTTTTAAATATGTTTGGTAAAATTACGATATTATAATCGCGATTTATGTAAAAATACTAATATACATTTATATATATATAATAATAAATATAATTATATTATAATTAATAGAAGTAAGGGTAAATTAATCTTTTCCAAAATAACGATGAGACCACAGCCGGTTTTAATAGCTGTGAAGATATCATGATTTTTTAACGATTATCACATCGCAATTAAGCTTGTGTTTTGTGTACCATTAAAAATCACGATCGGGATATCGCACCGTACCTCACCGCACTTTTAATTTGAGTTCCAAAGAAACCCAAAGTAAAGTCTACAACTTTAAGAAACCAAAAGTGTAAGTTGAAAGTTGTCAACGTGATGCAACAATCTCCTTTGACGAAATTCATAACTAAATTTTGATATATTTAATTTCCAAATTTTGAGTATTTTATGTTTAATCATCAAATATTGAAACCAACCTTCAATTTTAAAGATTACCATTTCAAATTTTATGCACAATTTCAAATTAGATCATTCGGGAATGCGGCAAATTTGGCCTTTGAAGAACATGTATTTATGTTTTTGCGTATTGATGAGAACTTTAGGATCAGGTACCTTGTGATGAGTAAGACTCAGCAACCGTTGAGCCGATTCAAATAGTGAAAACGAATTCCTACAGCCCATTTACACATTTAAGGAAGAGTGACCCGATGTTCAATGAGAGGACCGAAGATAACCTTAACGGAATACAGCGTTTTCTGCCAGCTCACTCATGAGTTCGGTTCGAACGGTTACAAAATGGTTACAAACTCACGTTTACCACGCTTCGGGCCTTCCCACGTTTACCACGCTTCGGGCCCGATCACACAGACCACGCCTCGGTCCCAACCTCGTTTTACATCCCGCGATAACAACCTCTAACAAACCTGTCAGAGGCGGTTACAGAGCGTGATTTACACACGCTATAAACTCTATAAATACAGGGCAAGACGACGGAAATAGCAGGACCCTTTGGACGCGTAAGAACATGTCGTTATCCTGCCGGAGTTCTTATTGCTTTCTTTTCATTGTCATTTTCATTAAGCCTCTGCTGTATTGATTATGAATTATTCGATTAGTGAACAGGCTAAGAGCATAATCTGCTCTTAGTCAAGTGGTTTTCACCCCAATTCCTGGGGTTTCCACTATACATCGCTGTGCATTTACTTATTTCCAGCTTTTAATCGTCTTCCACATCTAAAACAAATCAGAACCGAGTTCGTTTGCTAAACGAACCGGACGACTGTTGGTACCCCTAAAAAGGGACCATAACACGTATGATGACTAAAAATAATAAAATTTAAAAAACATTGAAACCCACAAGTTTAAAATAATATAAATTCGATTCTCTAAAAGTTTAAAAATTGTATATTTAATAACTGAAATTTAATCGTTTAAAAATGACAATCGAATAAATAATAATAATTTTCGTTCATTTGTTAGTAAGCGATTTGGATAACTTATATCTTATTTTTAAATTTTTCAAAGTTTTAATGTGTACTTATTATATCTTCCCTAGTAATCACCGAAAGTTTTAATGTATACTTTACTCACCGTCCATTTCATTGGTATACTTATTTATATTGTACCATTTTATACTATTTAAAATTAGATATTAATATATTTTAAAAGGAATTCTGGTAGTTTAAATATAAAATTAAAAAATGTTGAATTTCCAGTCCAAAATGAGAAAAATGCAGTCTGAAAACAAAACAAAACCCCTCGGATGAGAACTAAAGCTTCTTTCATCATTTCCTTGTCCGAGCTTAGCTTCCCCAACTTCAACCCGACCCTCGTTCTTAAAGCCGTGGATCTGCGATTTTTCTGAATTTCAGGGATTTGAAATGCCCTCAAATTGGATTTGATTGATCGCTTATTACATCGGGATTCGGATTAAGAAGATGAGAGTACCCTCTTGTTCAGTTTGCCACAACAATTACGATGAGGAAGAAAGGTGCCCTCTTCTCCTCCAATGTGGTCATGGTTTCTGCCGTGACTGTCTCTTCAAGATGTTTTCAGCTTCGTTGGATTTATCAGTTTCATGTCCACGCTGCCGCCACCTGTCAATTGTTGGGAATTCGGTTAATGGGTTGAAAAAGAACTATGCGGTACTTTCTTTGATACAGGGTGGGGAAGATGAGGAGGAGGAGGAAGAAGAAGAAGAGGACGGTGAAGATGGGGATATATATGAAGCTGGACGAGTTAATAAGTTTGCTGCGGCGGGTAGTGTTTGCTGTAGAAATAATGTTAGTTTTAGTAGTTCACGCAGAGTTTCTGGAAGTTTTGCGAATGTAAATGGTACTAGGGGATCCGATGAAGGCTTTAAAAGTAGGCGGATTGATATGAGTGTACATAAGGAGGTTAAATTGGTGAGGAAAATAGGAGAAAGTAGTAGTCGAAGGGCCGGTGTGGAGATGTGGGCGGGTCTCGTGATGGGGAAAGGGTGCAAGCATAAGATGGCCGTGAAGAAGGTAGCTATTAGGGAGGACTTTGATATTGTGTGGATGCAGGGGCAACTGGAAGAGTTGAGGAGGAAGTCCTCTTGGTGTCGAAATGTTTGCAGTTTCCATGGATCCTATCGTAGTGACAATAGTCTTTGTTTGGTGATGGATAGATGTCATGGGTCCATACAAACCGCAATGCAGCAGAATGGAGGGCGCCTCACACTTGAGCAGATACTAAGGTTTCATTTTGATCCTTGGCATCACATGGTGTTATACAGTTTTATATTTATTTTTATTTCCGGATCTGGTGAATAAGTTTCCGAAGTAAGTTGTTTTTTTATGGAAATGGAAGAGGGTCATGGTGCCAAGCATCTGGTTTGGTTGAATTTAAATTGATAGTAGAATTTCTTTTGTTAGTATTTTCAAATTTTTTCTACATATACACATTACCATGGGAGCAACTTGTGAATGGTAGTAATTGAATGATTTTATTTTATTTTTATTGCTTAAGCAGTTAGTGTTGCTATTTCACTTTGTTGCACGGGATAAGTTATTTTGGAAGTTTCTGACTTGTAAGTACATTGAATTTAGATATGGAGCTGATGTTGCTCGTGGAGTTGCTGAACTTCATGCAGCTGGTATTGTTTGTATGAATATTATGCCATCTAACATTCTCTTGGATGGAAGTGGGCATGCTGTTGTCTCTGATTATGGACTTCCAGAAATTCTTAAAATTCCAAATTGCAAAAGGGCAAAAAAGGAGTGTGAGTCGTCAAAGATACATTCATGTATGGATTGCACTATGCTGAGTCCAAATTACACAGCTCCAGAAGCATGGGAAACAGTGAAAAAATCATTGCATTTGTTTTGGGAAGATGCTATTGGTATGTCTCCAGAGTCTGATGCGTGGAGTTTTGGCTGCACATTAGCAGAAATGTGCACAGGCTTTATCCCGTATGTGAAATTATTTCTAGTAATTGCATCTGGAGTTATTTTTTTTTTGTTTGGTAAATGAAGTGCTTGAGAAACCTCTCTTCTCCCTAACAGGTGGGCTCGTTTAAGTTCTGAAGAAATATTTCAATTAGTTGTGAAAGCTAAACGTCAACCTCCACAATATGCGAGTGTTGTTGGTGTTGGAATACCAAGGGAGTTGTGGAAGATGATTGGTGATTGCCTGCAAATCAAGCCATCCAAAAGACCTTCTTTTCATTCAATGCTTGGCATATTCCTCCGTCACTTGCAAGAGATCCCTTGGAGTCCTCCTGCTAGTCCAGAGAAGTGAGAAGCTATGCTTATATGAAATGGAAATATTAATTACTTGCATTTTTTAAGTGATACTTTACCTATAGCTTGTGCCACAAAGGTCTGACCGTATGTTGCCATTGATCTCTCATTAGCAGTAACTTGCCTAAGATGCCTCTAGCAAATGGGGTGGTGCACGCTCCATCTGCAGTGCTGGAAATTCCACCAGTGAGCCTCAGTCTCATACATCAACTCATTTCTGAAGGCAATATAAATGGATTTCGGTGAGGTCCTTTGAATTAAGATATGATTTTTCTGTTGATGTGGAAAGTTCCTGTTTGAAATTGCAAGCGATCACCTTGTTTTTCGTAGAGAGTTGCTTGCCAGGACTGCTGCAGGGCATGGTAAGAGCATGTTACGCTCTTTATTGGAAGCTCAAAATAGTGATGGCCAAACTGCTCTCCACCTTGCTTGCAGACGGGGTAGTGTTGAGCTTGTTAACGCAATCTTGGACTGCGAAGAGGCGAGAGTTGATGTTCTTGACAAAGATGGGGATCCACCTCTTGTCTTTGCTCTTGCAGCTGGTTCACCTGGATGTGTTGGTGCACTTATTAAATTCCATGCTAATGTGAGATCCCGTTTAAGGGATGGTTTTGGTCCATCAGTTGCACATGTTTGTGCATATCATGGGCAACCAGATTGCATGAGAGTATGTCTTATGACACACAAGTTTATTCTTGTTCTTCTAGATTTAAAGCCAAACTCATGTTGTAACTAAGCTATATTTTCAACTTCTCATTCATTTAAAATCTTCAATTTGATGTTATCGTTCTAAGACCATGTTACTTTTGGGTGAAGCAGGAGTTACTGTTGGCTGGTGCTGATCCAAATGCAGTTGATGATGAAGGTGAATCTGTGCTCCATCGAGCTGTTGCAAAAAAGTATACCGACTGTGCTATTGTCATATTGGAGAATGGAGGATGTAGATCTATGAATATCTTGAATTCAAAAAATTTGACGTAAGAAAAAATGATGAGATGGATTTAATTTAATTCAAAACTTGCCAAATATTTTTAGCTGTATATATTTTCACAGGCCGTTGCACTTAAGCATTATGACATGGAATGTAGCTGTTGTCAAAAAATGGATGGAACTTGCATCTGATGATGATATCTCTGATGCTATTGACATCCAGAGCCCCGTTGGTACAGCATTATGCATGGCAGCTGCTTTGAAGAAAAATCATGAATCTGGTAGAAGTTGGACTGCTTCAATGGTTTCTTATGCTTTCAAATATATAATTGGTTCTGGATTTTATATATATATGCTCATGTCTGTTGATTTTAAAATCATACAGAAGGAAGAGAACTTGTAAGGATGCTGCTTGCTGCTGGAGCGGATCCGACCGCTCAAGATGCCCAACATGCTCAAACTGCTCTGCATACTGCTGCAATGGCTGATGATGTTGATTTAGTGAGGGTATGCTAAATTTATTGATTCTTTTTTAACAAGTTATCCCTTATGTTGTAACCTTTGAATCCAATTTAAAAAATTAATATCATCGAAATACTTACATAGTTCACATTATTGCATCTGTCTTGGGATTTCTTCATGTAGATCATATTGGAAGCTGGTGTTGATGTGAATCTCAGAAATGTACAGAATACCATTCCTCTCCATGTGGCTTTGGCCAGAGGTGCAAATGCTTGTGTTGGTTTGCTTTTATCTTCTGGAGCGAACTGTAATATGCAGGTCTGTTGCTTATTACAGATCTATATGCTATCAAGCTGCCCGTTAGATTACTAGTTGATGCTCAAGTGTTAAATCTCAATTTTGTTATCCCAATTTCGTGCTCTTCAGGATGATGACGGAGACAATGCTTGCCATATAGCTGCTGATACAGCAAGGATGATACGTGAAAATTTGGATTGGATTCTTGTTATGCTTAAGTATCATAATGCTGCAGTTCATGTTCGTAATCACAGGTTAGCGTTTCATACTGATGTATCAGCATTTTTGGAAGAAAAAATATGGGTGACTTGCAAAAATGGTCTCCGTAGTTTCATCAATTTGACAAATTTGGTCCCAAAGTTTACTAACTGTTGCAATTATGTTGGAGAAGTCAGAACATGTCCCTGTGCTTTCCATAATTTGGCTTAATTGACTCTCAAAGTTCAGTGTTCGTAACAAAATTGGTCCTCAATGTTTTCAATTTTGGCAATCAAAGTCCTCGCACAAAAACAAATTTGGGGATCAAATTTGCCGATTTTATAATATTTGGGGATGAACAGTGGAAAAAATCAAAGTTTGGTACCTTAAAATGCATAAAAAACTGCGGGGACTAAGAGCGCCACTTTCTCAAGAAAATATAGATATAGTCATTGAAAGAATTTCTTTTGTTATGACAAAAATTTCGCATTTTATGATATAAGCTGTCATGTAATTTGTTGTTGCTCTGTCAGTGGTAAGACACTGAGGGACTGTCTGGAGACTCTTCCACGAGAATGGATATCTGAAGATTTGATGGAAGCACTTTTGGAGAAAGATGTACACTTGTCGTCTACAGTGTACGCATTAGATCACTAGATTTTTTTATTTTCTTTATACTTCAAATTTTTATGGACACGTTCATGTTGTCAATTATATAGATATCTTGTTGGCGATTGGATAAAATTCAAAAGAAGCGTTAAGGAACCTACGTATGGGTGGCAAGGTGCAACACATAAGAGTGTTGGTTTTGTCCAAGGCATACCAGATAATGAAAATGTTGTTGCATCATTTTGTTCCGGGGAAGATGTGATAAAAGTATTCATGCAAGATGTGATAAAAGTAATTCCACTTGAGAGAGGGCAGCACGTTAAAGTTAAGTCGGATGTAAGGGAGCCGAGGTATGATGCTTTAAAGTTAAAGTTCCTTGCATTTCTTGCATCTAGAAAGTAACAAACTACGTGCAAAATGCTGCCTTAAATGCTTTAGACTCATAAACTAGCTAGCATTTCGTTTACTTGGTGGTCATTACTTTTTAAATGAAACTCTTTTCTTAAGGTTCCTTCTAAATTGTCTTGTGGTTTTGGAGAGAATCTTGTTGCATAAAAATACTGCAGTATTCATTTGCTAATCACTGTATCTGAGATACTCTATGGAATAAGGGGTGCGGGATATGGGACGCTACATTCTTTAATGCTTTTTGTCTTTCACATAGATTTGGGTGGCGAGGTCAATCTCATGCTAGTATTGGCACTGTGCTCTGTGTTGACGATGATGGAATCCTACGCGTTGGTTTTCCTGGTGGATCTAAAGGTTGGAAAGCAGATCCAGCAGAGATGGAAAGAGTTGAAGAGTTTAAAGTTGGAGATTGGGTTCGAATACGCCCCAATTTAACTACAGCAAAGCATGGCTTAGGATCAGTAACTCCAGGAACCATTGGCATAGTATGCTTTATTAGACCTGATAAAAGTTTATTGTTGGAACTTAGCTATCTTCCTGCTCCCTGGCATTGTGAACCTGAAGAGCTCGAACAAGTTGAACCATTCAGGGTAAGATCATACTTTTGGTTTAGTGCATTAAAATACATGAATATGTTTTTGTTTCTTTATATTTCTACACTTTTCTTCTATTTCCCAGATTGGCGATCATGTCTGTGTAAAGCGATCTGTTGCAGAGCCTCGATATGCTTGGGGCGGTGAAACACACCATAGTGTTGGACGAATTAGTGATATAGAAAATGATGGTCTTTTAACAATTGATATTCCGAATAGACCAATACCTTGGCAAGCTGATCCTTCAGATATGGAAAAGTTAGAAGATTTCAAGGTTATTTTTTTCATAGTATTTCAATTTACACTCTTTATTCTAATATACACTAACTTTTCCAGGTTGGTGATTGGGTAAGAGTAAATGCTTCTGTTCCTGCTCCGAAATACGGTTGGGATGATGTTACAAGGAATAGCATCGGTATAATCCACAGCCTCGAAGAAAATGGCGATATCGGTGTTGCGTTTTGCTTTCGAAGCAAACTTTTTAGTTGCTCAGTAACTGATGTTGAAAAGTTACCACCTTTTGAATCTGGACAAGAGATTCATATCGATCCATCGGTTACTCAGCCTCGACTTGGTTGGTCAAATGAAACACCAGCTACATTTGGTAAAATTTCGAGGATCGACATGGATGGTGCTTTGAATGTAAGCTTGTTCCCACAATTCATTTCTCATAAGCTTTTTTTTCCGTTTTATCGTCTTTTTTACGATGATTGCTGCAAATATTTGTAAAGGTGAAAGTTGCTGGAAGACAAAGCCTTTGGAAAGTGTCTCCTGGTGATGCAGAAAAGCTTCCTGGATATGAAGTAGGTAATTGGGTGCGTTCGAAACAAAGCCATGGTTCAAGAGCAAGTTACGATTGGAATATAATCGGTAAAGGTTTAGCTATCGTTCATGCGATTCAAGATAACGGTTATTTAGAACTAGCATGCTGTTTTCGTAAAGGAAGATTCCCAACTCATCATTCAGATGTTGAAAAAGTTGCCGGTTTTAGAGTTGGACAATGTGTTAAATTTCGTATCGGATTAACAGAGCCTAGATGGGGTTGGCGATGTGCTCAAGCCGATTCTCGTGGTGTTATTGTTAGTGTTAATGCAGATAGTGAGCTTAAAGTTGCATTCAATGGTTTACAAGGGTTATGGAGAGGAGATCCAGCAGATTTTGAATTGGAACAAACATATGAAGTTGGAGAATGGGTTAAACTAAGAGATCATTTGAGTACTTGGAAATCTATTTTTCCGGGAAGTATCGGAGTCGTTCAAGGTATCGGGTATGATGATAACGGATGGGATGGAACCGTTTTTGTTGCGTTTTGCGGAGAGCAAGAGCAGTGGATCGGATCCTCGTCTTCTCTCGAGCATGTCGATAAACTTTCAGTCGGGCAACGAGTTAAAGTTAAAAGCTCTATCAAGCAACCAAGATTTGGTTGGTCGGGCCACATCAATGCAAGCGTAGGTACGATTTCTTCGATAAATGCCGATGGAAAGCTGCGAATATACACTCCGGCAGGGTCGAAATCATGGGTTTTAGATCCTTCGGAGGTTGAGATTGTGGAGGAGCAAGAGATTCGAATCAAAGATTGGGTTAGAGTGAAGCCAAATGTAACAACTCCGAGTTACCAATGGGGAGAAGTAACAAGAACAAGTATCGGAGTAGTTCATCGTATAGAAGACGAAGATCTCTACGTTGCGTTTTGTTTTATGGATCGGTTATGGATTTGTAAGTCGTGGGAAATGGAACGTGTGAGATCATTTCAAATTGGTGATAAGGTGAAGATTAAAGAGAATTTAGTGACTCCGAGATGGGAATGGGGTATGGAGACGCATGCTAGTCGAGGTACCGTTGCGGGAGTTGATGCGAATGGGAAGTTGAGGGTGAAATTTAGGTGGCGAGAGGAACGATGTTGGATCGGAGATCCTGCTGATATTATGCTCGACGAAAGCGTATCTATATGACTATGAACACGAACATTGTTCGATGGAAAGATTGAAGAGAAGGAATGAGTTAAGTTTGTTTTAATTTAATGGAGTTGTTATAATTGTGTTATGTTATATGTTCATAGATCTTTTGTACAAAAGAGGGTTTTTTTACTTGTTCTTGATGTAATCAAATGGGATTTAAACAAATATGTTTCTTTTATTTTTACATATTCATGCTTAGATGTTACAATTAATGTTGTATTTTTATTGAGAAAATGACCATTAATCCTCACTTTTTATAGTTTTTGTAAATTTAATTCTCTAATTTACAATGATATATTGAGTTCTCAAAAATATTTTAATGTTTTGAATGACCAAAAGCTTTGACATAGCATACAATTTCATGATTTTCGAAAATGATTAATTCTTATAAAAAGTTATATTAAATATTAATCAATTTGGTACATTGTATTAATAACTCTGTGTTATATAAGTATTAAATCCCTGAGTTACGGTATTAAATCTCTGAGTTATACTAATTCATGAACCACTGGCTGATAAGAATAATACAAAGAAGTAGCTAGAAGAAGAAGCTCACACAAATTACAGATAAAAATTCAAACTATTGTTCCTTCCAAATTCTACCTGTGACTCTCAGTTTCAGCTCTTTCGGGTCTCCTCCGGACGAGAAAAGGGCCGTGTTTCTTTGTATGATAAGACCGTCGAAACTGTCACGAACCTTTCTGTGACTATCCCTTATGCTTCTAGGCACTCCTTGCCATACCATTTTCCTTCTATTGCCTCCTACTTCAAGGCTATAGCTATAGTTTTTTGCCTCGTTGTCATCACCCATAAACCGTAAGAACGCTATATAAACACGTGACATTCCGAGCTGGAATGCTTCGAAATGTAGGCAAAAGTATTGACCAAAGCAGCTAAAGACCTAAATGAATATGAGTTTAACTGAGATCTGATTTGATACACAATGTATGAAGATGGATTCATCTAATGAAATGAAATTTACCGTAAGCATCCATGTCGCATTCTCAACTTCGTGCAGATTGGATTTTACGTAGCGGTGGTTGAAAGTGGAACCACTGTGCATGTCAACTTTGTGATCATCTTTCAAATGGTTTACGAGAAATGGGATATCGCCAATCACAGAGCAGTCTGATCCGGCATAAGGACAATTATAAGGTCTATGACTGCATTGTGATTCATGTTTAAGTTTGCTGTAGTAAGGATATATGCCTATACACCCCAAGTTTTGGTATTTGCAAGGGAGATCAAGAGATGCAGCGACTTTCTCCAACGCCAGGCATCGAATATTACCGAGTTCATGCCTGCATGTTGGGCAGCGGTTGTGGACCCTCGGTTTACAACCCGAGCATAAGGTGTGACCATTGGAGCACTGCATTAAGTAAATTACAATTAGGAAACACAACATGGTAGAAGCTCAATCAATTTCATAGAACCAAAATATATATTTTCATCTTGAAGGCATTTCCACTAGGAACCAAGAAATAATATCAAATCACCAGAGCAGAAGACAGAGATTTCATTCATTTTACGGGCAGTGATCCGATTAGAGGTTTTCTACCCAACACAAAGATGCAGTTATAAGACATTCAATAGAAAGAGTTTGATTTAATATCCGATTTATACATGTTTCCTAAAAAAGTAAAAGTAAACTATAATCTACTGCAATCCTTTTGATTTAAAAACTTACCAAGATTTTCTTTTGGCGAGAAAAGCTAAAGTAAAATTCCTATAGAGGAAGATAGTTGCATGATAAGAACGCCAAAAGTTAATTTAAAAACCAACCAGGATAAATCACACAAAAAATGTCTATGAGAACCAAAGTATGCAACCAATTCAAAACAAAGCTTAATTTTACTTCTATAACAATATTATCATGATAGAAACGAAAGAGTTCAAATTCATAGCCGCCAAATAAGTGCAAGTATGATTATAATGATTTGTACCTGGTGAATAGGAGGATACATAGCATTCAAGCAAACTGGACACTCAAGAAGCTCACGGACATTACTCGAAATCGCCACATTACGCTTCAATGCACTTTCAGCGGTATCATTGATTTGTTCCCCTTCATCAAGAAACTCATCGTTTTGAGGTGGATCAATTATCTCAGATTTAGTTCTCAAATCTTCAAAATAGGTACTTCCCCCAGACATTTGAAGTCCTACTCTAAGATTAATATAAAAACACAATTAGAGCACATTTGAAATTCCAGATGCCAGAAAATGAGAAAGCCGCTTATTTTCAACCACGGTAAATTTTTCAAGCACGCAAATAGTCAATTTACAATCAAATTCATCACAATAAACAACCTAAAACGGTGCACCAACCTGAAAAAACAATGCTTTCTGAATTTAAAGACGAGGAACAAGAAAAACCTAAATTGCTTTAATTGAGCAAGCCAACAACACACAAACTCAAAGAGGTGAATCCCGCGATGAGAACGTACTTTTGTCTTCAGAAATGTGAATTCTGCGAGCAGAAAATTAAATGTAAGATTCAAATTAAGGCTGTAGCTTGGCTAGAGACGCGCGGTTGCAAGGAGATGCGATCGGTGGGCTGATTTCAAACTTCACAACCAATAATAGCCGCACACTAAATCAAACCTACCCAATTTTCATATTCTTTTATATATTTTTAAGAGTAACAGTACCTAAATATCATTTATATATTTTAATAATGATTTACTTCTAAACTTTAAAATTAAATAATATTATTTAAATTTTATAATTCTATATTTCACATCTAAACATCTAAAAAGTAAAAACATTGGAATTTAGTTTGTATTTGATTCTTAACCTTAAAAAAAATATGAATACATATCTTCAAAACTTTAAAAATTGCATAAATAACATCTTAAATTGTTAATATTGCTCGCAAAAAAATGATTAGCAAACATATTGTACATTTAAAGATCATTATTAAACGATTTTAAAATTTCAGAGTGTTGAATACAAAAGTTTCCAATTTTGGAGGCATAAATTTAAATTATTTTAAATTTAAGTTTATATAATTTTCTCACATAATGTTTATGCCAAACTTGATCATTGATCTCAATATTATCCTCAACATCTTCCATTCATGAAATATTTGGTATTGTTGAATATAATTAATTTTGTAGGATAATGTTGACTTTACATAGAATAGTAGTGATGTTTAGAAACCCAGTCCACCGTCCGGTGCGGTGAACGTACCGTAGTTGTATTATACTTTTACCAAACATCATTAATAACTGCGTTCGTGTGATCGTAGAAAATAGCGATAAGTTCACAGCTGGGTTAATCCAACGGCCAATAGAACGCACCTACCAAATGTCAATTTTACCCTTGATAAAATATAGTTTTTTTAAAAAAAAAATAATTTTGATCAATAATTTCTTATATTCTATCAATTACGTGTTCAAACTATAAAAATATATATAACAATTTAAAAATGTAGTTTTGAAATAACGAATTTATCATAAAATAATATGAAATATAATTTTTAAGTTATAAACAATTATTTAAAAATAATGGTAAAAAAATCATTTTATGATATCACGATCACTACACCGCTGTTTCAAAAACAATTTTTAAAAATCACGATCAATTAACCTCACAGCACAGTACAATCATCTCACCTCACCGCTATTTGTCAAACGTTGTTCCAAACGTACCCAGTATAGAAAACTCAAACACCATACTCGCAATTAAGATTATTATCTGAACAATGCGAGTTTCACTTATTTGTGTTTGTTTATATTATAATTCGAAAAGAAAACATGTTTGAACATTTTTAAAACTTTGTTCATGTTCTTATTTATGTTTACTTCTATTTAGATGTATTCGTTTTGTTTTAGAGTTCATATTTTCATCCTTTCGTTCGTGTTCATGCATATATAGTATAAAAAATATTCAAATTCAAATATTCACTAAAAGATTCGTGGAGCATGTTTTAATTTAAACGAACAAATACGAATCAAACAGTGTATATTTACGAACTTATTAACACAATACTGAACACTAAACCAAACCAGGGGCAGGCAGCAAAAGGATCCGTAGAAAGGGAACACACAACAATTACCAAGAGCCAATAAACGAGAAAGAAAGTTGCCAAAAAACACAAGCAGTGGGAGAATAAAAGATATAGCATGAGACCATTCTCTTGCAAACATTTAACAACACATAAGACTTGTGAAGTTTTACAAGTTCAAACGAAAAAAACATAACAATGTCGAAACAAAAGTGATAGACTACGTCATCTTAAATGCTTGAAGCAGCAAGAACAACACACCTGCAAGCACAACAAATTCGGATCCATATTTCTCGTAAAAAAGACTACCGCTCAATAATATACACAAAATATGTTTCCACAGCTAATGATAATTAGAGCACGCAAAAGTGTGTCATACGAAAGAAACAATTACCGGTTCAAGTTTCAAATTTCAGTTTTGACGCCGGCTCTTGTTGAAAGAGTGGTGTGCTAAAAGCTTCTGTCCGGGAGTCCGATTATCATCCTGCAAAAGGGAAATTATGGTTCTAAAAATACGATGTCATATCGAATACGCCGACAAGGCAGTAAAATTATGTATTCATCATCATCTACACTATAGTCCAATTCTCGAGAAATAAGGAAACCTAGGATCACAAACCTTGTACATGGATGCTGCAGATTCAGATTCGACTGTTTGGGCGGGAAGTTGTCCTTGTGCTTGGAAAGCATCCAAAGCATCTAGAGTCAGTTGCCAACCACACAATGCTAAAGCACCAGAAGTGGAACCAGAGCTATCACCACTACTACACCCTGCTGCAGCAACATTTCCATTCACCCATGGACAGCAATGATTATGATTCTTGATTGGATCAAATTCCATAACCTCCTCATAGTTATTCCCACCATTCACGGGAGCTAAAAACATTGAGCACATGAGAATGAATGTCCCATTAAAATGCAAAAACGGAGGCAAAGTTGACTACACGGTAATGGTAAACACGATCATAAAAGTATGTACAGAGCAAACTAGCAGCTAATGAGGATAAATAAAATAAGAAAAGTTATATAGAATTTGTAGTGCACTTCAAATAACGACAAAAACCTTTCAGCATTGTAATATCAAAGAGCAGCAGTGGTATATTCATAAAAAAAAATGTAGCATACCTGCCCCGTATGAAACCTGGTAGCGTGACTCCACATATCCACAATCATCAGCAGTCAAATCCTTGGCAGCTTGAGTAACTTCCTCCTTGGATGCATCAAATCCCGAACAAAGAATCGCATTGCAAGAAAGGGAAGGATTAAGACTGTTGTCACAATAAGTAGTATAATTGCGACTCGTCTTTTCACCACTTTCAACAGATTCTGCCTTAGCTGAGCCAACTACCTTCGAGCCACTATCAGCCCTCACAACAGATCTAGAAATTAAGTCTTGACTATCTGCTTGAGGATCCCCTCTATCCATATCTCCGGGAATAAAATCACCCATCAACCCGGGGTCTGGAACAAATTCACCAGTTTGGCCTTGGTTTTCGGTTATTTCACCAAGGGGTTCCACATCACCAACAACACTCTCGGTTCTATAAATTGAAGCAACACCATGAATTTCTGCTTCATGACTGGCACCCATTCCTACACTGCCTCCACTAATCACAAAGCTGGCTCCATCTCTCCCAGGTGCAGTAGCAGTATCAGCATTTAAAACTTCCTCCTCATTTGTACTACTGCGACCTATTTCATAAACACTTCTTACAGCAGTTAGGCAAGTACTCTGTTGGGCTTGATTACTGTAATTCACCTCTGATATCTCATTTGCATCTGCGTTCTTGACTGTTGATGATGAGGGCATATGAATGTCATCAAAATCACCAGGACAATTTTCTACACTCTCCATCGAATCATCACTACCATTGTTATAAACAGTATCCATGGCAATCACAGAAGAAGCACGAGCTGAGTCCCTAGTTGACAGATTGCCAGCTGCTATTTCAGGTCCAAAATCAAAATATTCTTTATAAGCATCCGTTGCTAAATCATAATCATGTGTACGGCTAGGTCCAACACCAGAAAACTCTTTTCTACAAGGAGAGGGGTGAATTCTAAGAACAGAGTCACGAGGGCGTTTTGAAGGGCCAACAGAATATTGACTACCACCATTGACTTCATCAACATCACGGTCGATTACAGTTCCCTCAACACTGTCAGCTTGCTGAGCCACTAACTGTGGTCCATCAACTGTACTCCCTGCTTCATCCAAGTTCCTCTTGCGGGAACTGGGACCATGGGATTCATATGATGTCGCACGATCACCCACCTCACTGCTAGCAGGCTGCCCAAGCAATAAATCTCTTCCTCTATGCATATCATTTCTTTGTACCTGTGAAGAGGACAGTCCAGCGGATACAGTAAGATTTACATCAACTCCAATATTTGACAAGGACTTTACTTCATTTGTTGCAGCCTCATCATGGTCTTCTACTTGCTCCTTCTCCATGCTATCCACAGGGATCCACCCATTTATACCACTTCCAGCACTTACTCTCCATGCCGAGGCTAACTTCTTGCTAGTTTCAGGAACATCGCTTCTATTCGAAACAGAACCATTTGGGTGCATGACAATAAGGAAGTCCGAAATTCTTACTGTTGCTCCACACAGGCTGCAATCTAGTAATGGCGACCTTGACAAACCTTTTGAGTTTGTAGCTGTAGCTTCAGTCATACCAAATTCTTTTTCAGCAAAGGAGGACAATGCCTTCTTTCCACGGTTAAGACGGGAAGAAGGGCCACGATAATTTGAAGGACCAACAGAGCAGCCATTTCTAGCTGATTGCGCAGAATGCTCTTCAAAATCCTGAACATTTGGAAGCCATCTGGGTTCCCATCCACAAAGACTTATCAGCTTCTGGGCCTATTATTGAAAAACAAATTCAATCAAATAAAATATCTTCAAAAAATGACAATGAGAATAATAAAAAAAGATGATGATAAACGCATGCATTACACGAGAGTATATGAAGAAATTATCTCGGAAATTCTCATCTCCTAAAAATATTTCGAGCTTGATGCCCGATTCTTCGCGTGCAAAATGGGTCTGAGCCAGCAAACGATCAATCTCTGGTCCCCTGGACAAACGCATATGCTCAATTGCAGATGCAGCCACAATAGGAAGGGACTGAAACTGGAGCAGTCCATCACATCTATCCTTGTAACCACCAATGAGTGCTGAGGGTGGAGTTGGCGGGAATTGTACTAAACTTTCAGCACAGCAGTTTCCAACCCAAGGGCAACTAACTTTATGTCCTTCATCCAGTTTCAATGCAAAGTCTTTCCCGGCCAACTCAGCTACCGAGATTAAAAAATGGCATTAACCAGAAGAAAACAATTAGCATGTTCCATACAAATGAGAAATGTAACTAAAAAATAAGGAGAACGTATTAAGACCAACTACCATTATCACTGACCTTCGTTAGAGGTCCAGGTAGCTGATGAAACGAAATTTAGATTTGCACCACAAGATTCACATTGGAGTTTATCCACATCCTCATTGACCCAGCCTTTTCTGGCACATGTCAGTGAACTTGCAGCCTAGAGAGTCATGTCATAAAAAGCTTAACAGAACATAAAATTGCAGTGTACAGATGAATTGAGACTACAACCACTTACTTTGATTGAAGAATATAGTCACAATATCACTATGACCTAATAAAATATCGCTATGCTTTTTAAAATTCAGAAACAAAAAACAATTCAAAATTTCTCCATAATCACTTAAGATAAAATTATTAGAAGTTAATGCTCTTTGTTTTCGGCCCATTAATGATCAAGTTTTCAAAGAGAAGAAGATAAATTTCTATATTGGATATAACAAGAATACAGAAATTTCAGACCTTTGGTTTCCCAAGCCAATTTTCCGGTTTGAATGTCGAAAGACGCCTCAATAAATCGCTCCTATCCCAGGGTCTGCATGAGGAAAGTGACGATCCAAGAACATAGCCATCAGCACTGATTTTCTCGGGCTCGCGCATGGGAAGTGAACCACCTTTAGAGTTTCGACCTTGACCCAACCAATCTGTGCTGCCTAAATTTCCCGGAAGAGCTAGAGATGATGCTGCACCTGAGCTGTTCACATTAAAGTGATTCAGACTAAAGAAACAATGTGATGGAAGATTAGCATGACTTTCTCACAGGGCAAGAATCTATCACAGTCAATATATGATATTAAGTACCAATACAAAAATGACTGCAGGAAATTTAAACCTTTTTCCCAAATATAAATTGTATGCATCTTAGTTGACTGACTGTGATTCAATGGTAGAATTCGTTGTTAACGAAAATTTAAGGCACATAAACAAATCACGCCCTAATAATGATATGCTAATTCAGGTATAAAGCAAACCGTATAGCTTGGTTTCATTGTCAATTGTGTTGCTTAAGACATATTCTTTTTGTTGTTTACGATAATTTCGAGTCAAGTAAACAAATTACGGCCTTCTAATGATATGCTAACTCAGGGATAAGCAAACACCCAAAACTTGCAAGCCCTAACAACAGAGGAATATGTCTAAAGCAACACAATTTACAATGAAAACAGGACATAAGCGCTAAGGGCTAGAGTAAATTCAGGGAATTGGTGTATCGATTAGCAGTGAGACAAATTATTTAACCTGGCAGCAGGAGTGATGCTCCGCGGTGAAGAAGACGATCTGGGGCATAATAGCGGGTCTCTCGATGAGCTTATGGCTTCGTCTTTCAATTCTGGCATTGCCTTGGCACAATTACACGGATCTCAATTTCTCCCTTCGTCGACCTCGCGCTGAGCCTGCCCGCAATTGTGCTACTGAGAAAACTGAAAATGAAAATTGTGGCATTTATGCATTTTTAATCAGTATTTGACCACGTGTCACTGTTTGAGTTGAAAATTGAAATACCAACTTAAATTATTTAATATATTTTAATTTAAAACAAAAATACTCCAAATTGATCAGAATGAAAAGATCATCTCCAACTTTTCGTAGTATTCAAAAATTTATTTATGAAATATTTAATCATCAAATTTTAAAATTTTATCTTCTAAATTTGTAATATTTGATAAATCATATATTCAAAATAACAAAATTAGTTAACCAAATTTTGATTTTCGACAATAATCTCACAATAAATTTAAAACTTTTAAGAACAATAATGTCATACTGAAATCTCTATCTCTCATTTGAATGAGGCCAATTATAAGTTTTCATATTTTTTGATTGGTAGATATTATAAATTATTTGAGCAAATATTTTCACACATAGCCCTCAACTTTAATTAAATACAAGAAAGATACTTTAGCATATATATTTATTATTTAATATTAACCTATGTAGCAACATCGTTTATGATGAGACCCTCGGAACCCGGTACCCCAAACCTGATCAGGGCCAAGCTTAACCAGGCCAGCCCGAGTGACATAAGCCGAACTTGGAGATCCAGATCCAGCTCACGTGAATGGACGGACCAGCCAGGCCAGTCGGGCCCGAATGCCCGTTCTTATCGATCGGTCTCGATCGATAGAGTCATGCTTTCTCCCCCTCGTAAGGACCGATCGGTCCACATCGCACAGACTATGCTTCGGGCCATCCACATTCCTCAACATGTGACAACAACCTCTGTCAATCCTGTCAGAGCAGGTCCGACGGAGTCGTATGAGCCTCCTTTTGGTCTGGAGATAGCCGACTAGTAGCGCCGAAAGGCCTAGTGTCGTGCAGTCCTATAAAGTCATGCCCGGCGACTGTCCCGCCTGACACGAGCCGACCTAGCCGCAGGGGACAGACACAAAACGACACTCTACTGTTCACGTAGCACAAAAGAGGTATAAAAGGGGCACTTAGGAGGCAAAGAAAATGATCTTTTTTTTCTCTTCTTATTGGCCGGCTATCGATTTTTTTTAGATAAGCTTCATTCCCCTCGTTGTCTAAAGAACAAGCATGTTATTTGTAATTAACAACTTGCTTATTGAATCGACTAAGGACAATTCTAACTCTTAGTCAAGTGATTTTTTCCCTATTTTTTGGGTTTTCCACTCTAAAATTGTCTTGCCTCTTCTATATTTGATTCATAATCGTCTTCCACATATTAAATAAATTACAACCTAGTTCGTCTTGCAACGAACCGGACGACTGTTGACATCCCCGATTTTTGGACCACAATAGTTTGGCGCCGTCCGTGGGGACGATTTTCTAATCCCCATTAGAGGTCTTTACCCGGGATAGGATAATCAAAGGCATGACAATCGGGACTTCGACGAACGATAGTGATACACTTCCCAACAGCCTTCCAGCGTCAACGTTCTCTTTGCAGGACCTGGAAGCTGTTGTCAGGAAAGTAATAATCGAAGTTACGTCGGAGAGGAGTGGAACAGAACCACCGACTATCACAAGCCATGTTCCAGCAAGCAGAGGGTACGAAAGCGACCCAGACGCGCGAAGCTCCGATGAAGAGGAGATTATCAGGCGCGGTGTGACGATGAGGATGCAGAGATACCAATCTACTCCACCTCCTCCAATTAGAACTCCAACTCCCGTTCCTGGGACTGATCAAGAACAGATGCAGAGACGCATCGACGAACTTACCAGGGAGTTGGAGATCCTGCGAACGCAGAGGGATTGAGGGCCCAATCTTGGGCGCAATCCTGGGCTATTCGACCGGGCCATGGATGCCCCGATCAGACGGAGCAAGGATGATGACTGGTGGCATAATCTGCATGTGGCCCAGACATCATCCCAGCAATCTGGAGGTGTCTCCGCAGCGTTGGGAGATTTGATGTTCCGGTTTTCTGAAGAGATCTGGGCGGCAGTTCCCGATCGATATTACAGTAACCCGGAGGGGTTGCCAATATTTCGAGGCGACGGCGATTCAATCGATCACGTCGCAGACTTTGAGCTGAGAATGAGAACCGTTCGGGCCTCTGACTCTCTGAAGTGCCGCATCTTCGCGGCCGGGTTACAGGGCGATGCCCGGACCTGGTTCAAGAACTTACCGGCCCGATCCATACAGTCGTATGGCGGATTCATCCTAACTTTCTCGGAGCAGTTTGCTCCAAATGTAGGACTGCCTCGAAGTAGGCAGGAACTATACGACTTGAAATACATCCCGTCAAAAATGAGTCTCCGCTCTTTTATGGAGAAGTACAACAGAACCGCTCGGGGTATCAAGTTGGAGCTTCGAGATAAAATTGACATCTTGCAACAGATCCTGGGACCGTGTGGCCTTTCGGCCAGCCTTGTGAAGAGCCCACCGTCCACCTTGGGAAAGCTCATTCATAAAATCAACAAGTATATCAAGGTGGACGAAGCGCTGGGAGCTGGATATCGAAAGTCTAGCAGGAATTCTAATCCCGTAGGCGATCATATGGTGTCTTACCTTAAGAAGCAGCCTCCAGAAGTAGCGGCTGTGGTTGGGAAGAATGTCCCCCCAAAGAAGGAGGACAATCGGGTTTATTACGAGTTGCATCACAACCGTGATCACCCGACGCTGAAATGCCCGCTACTGCGAGAGATGGTAGCGACAATGCATAAGGAGAAGCCCGACTATAATAGTCATAAGGGCAAGCGAGCGGAGTCCCCCTGAACGGGCCATCAAGGTGACGATCGTCACAGGTCGAGGGGGAGAGATAATCGGGGCTAGCCCCGACACTACAACGATCGGGCAAGGGACCGAAGGTCCCCCCAACCCGAACAAGATAGAGGCCAGTATGGCCAAGAAAACCGTGGCCAGGGCCGAAGGAGGAGATGGTAGGGCCGTGGCGGCAGAGCCCCGCAGAACGAAGGTGGAAGGCGGGAGCAGCCAGCTCCCCCACCTACTGAAGTAGGCACCCAACCTCCCCCGAATGAGGAGGTGACTAGGGAAAGAGAGGTCGTCGGAGATATTTATGTTATCTCCAGCGGAACAAGAATCAATGAGTCGGTCAGGGACCGAAAGAGAGCAGCGCGTGAGGAGTTTCTCGAAAGCTCTGAATCTGTGGCGCTGGTCAAATATGAATCGGCTTAGCGGTTCTCTACCTTCGAGGGCGATATCACCTTCACCTTGGCCGATCGGGAAAGGGGTTACCGATCCCTGTGATGATCCTCTCATCATCACTGGAATCATCGCCAACCGACGGGTCCATAGGATTTTGGTGGACACCATGGCTTCATGCAATTTAATGAAGCGTGAAGTAGCTGAGATGCTGGGAGCAGCGGCTCATGATCTCTATATCGCCAACATAACCCTTTAGGCATTCGATCGAAGGAGTATCATCCCGTACGAGAAGATTCTTTTCCCGGTCACTTTGGGGGAGCCAAGTAGGACCGATCGGAAACCCTGGAGTTCATTGTCGTTGAAGTCGATCTGGCTTACAACACAATTATTGGACTGACCGGCCTCAGTAAGTTTGAGGCGGTCCATTCTACATACCACATTATGCTTAAGTTCCCCTCCACTCATGGAGTGATCTCTGTCAAGGGGAACCAGAAAGTAGCAAGACAGTGCTACATGAGCTCATGCCGAACCTTGGCACCAATAAAGAGAGCTCGGGTGGATCTGCTCGAAGAGCCCCCGCACCCGAGGCAGGCCATGGAACCCGTTGGGTTCAATCTGATCAACTTGGTTGAGAATGACTCAACCAAGACTACTCGCATCGGGGCGCACTTGGCCCCTACTTTCGAAGAAGAGCTGGTCCGTTTGCTGAGAAGCAATGTGGACATATTCGCTTGGACCCCGGACGATGTGCCAAGAATTGACTGATCCGAGAGTGAGCATCGGATCAACACTGAGCCCGGAACAAAGTCTATTAGGCAAAAAAGGAGACGTTACTCTCCTGAGAAAGTTGAGATCATCCGGGCCGAGGTGGACAAGTTGCTGCGGTCGAGTTTCATTAGGGAGATTCACTATATTGAATGGGTTGCGAACCCAATAGTGGTCTCCAAGGCAGATGTGAAGTGGAGGATATGCATTGATTTTACCGACGTCAACAAGAGCTGTGAGTCGGATCCTTTCCCACTGCCGTATATTGACCGATTGGTGGATGCTATAGCTGGCAGCACAATGATGAGCACCATGGACGCTTACTCCGGGTATCATCAGATCTTCCTTGCTAAGGAAGATCAGAAAAAGTCATCATTCATGACGGAAGACGGCGTGTATTGTTATGAGGTTATGCCTTTCGGCTTAAATAACACTGGAGCAACATACCAGAAGTTGGTCAACAAGATCTTTAGGGATTTGATAGGTCACATTATGAAAGTGTATGTTGATGATATGATTGTCAAATCCATGAATGATGAAAACCATATTCCTTATTTGTCTCAATGTTTCGAAGTATGCCGTAAATATAAGCTCAAACTAAATCCGAGCAAGTGTTGCTTCGGGATCCGAAGTGGCAAGTTCCTATGCTATTACGTTTCTGAGGAAGGCATAGAAGTTAACCCTGAGAAAGTTCAGGCTATCATTGATATGCAACCTCCTAGAAACAAGAGAGAATGTCATAGGCTTACTGGCCGATTGACAGCGTTGAGCAGGTTTATATCTAGATCCACGAATAGGGCCCTCCCCTTTATTAGGGTGTTAAGGAAAGCAAGTCATTTTGGTTGGACTGAAGAGTGCGATAGGCCTTCTCAGATAGAAGACTTATCTGAGCATTTTTCATGTGATGGTGAGTCCGACCTGCCATGAACCTTTAGGGCTATATCTGGTTGTATCGGAGGCCGCAGTCAGCGCGGCTTTGGTAACTGTTGGGGATAACGTTCACCGACCTGTCTACTACATGAGCCATTCTCTAGTACCTGCCGAAACCAAATACACTATTTTAGAAAAATTCATGCTGGCCTTGCAGAAGGCTATATCCAAACTTAAGCACTATTTGGAAGGCCGAAAGGTTTATGTGTTTAATGATCAACTTCTGAAGGCAGTTTTGAATCAGGCAGACTCCAATGAAAGGTTGGCCAAGTGGAAAATCAAGATCAGCTCCATGTATTTAGAATTCGTTCCCCGAAGGGCGATCAAGGCTTAAGTCCTCGCGGATTTCGTGGTCGAAATGACCCGATTAGTCATATTTCTGAACCAAGAGGACGACCGATGAGTCATTTATGCTGACGGATCAACTTTCGGGGGAAAAGGAGCAGGCATCACCCTTACTAAACTTCAAGGCGACGCTATCCATTTCGCGGTCAAGTTCTTGTTCTCTGGAACGAACAACGTGGTGGAATACGAGGCCGTGCTGTCGGGATGACCTTAGCCTGAAAGATGGGAGTTGCTAAAGTGCGAATGTTCTTAGACTCCAAGTTGGTGGTAGAGCAATTCGCAGGAAGATTTGAAACACATGAGCCAACCATGAAGCTATACCATGCAAAGGTCCTGGAGTTGTCAAGAAAGTTCCGTGAATTCTCACTTGACCATGTGCCTAGAGAAAAAAACAAGGTGGCCAACGCATTAGCCAGACTGGCTGCAGGCCTACCAGACATTGGACCAGGCACAGTATCGGTTCATATTCAAGACCGACCTTCTGTCAAAATTTCTGTGACCGAACAGTCGCTTATGGAAGTTGGGGCTTTATGCCATGAACTCAAGGACTTGAAAATAAACGTCATTGACTCACCAAGGGAGCCCACGTGGATTGACCCTTTTGTCAAGTATCTGACCGATGGCCATCTAAAGTGCATCTGAGGCCAGAAAGATTGAGACCCGGGCCAAGTGAAATGTGCTAAATGACGGGCAATTATTCAATAAAAGTTTTGAAGGATTGCTTTTGCGATGCCTATCCCCTATCGAGGCTGAGGTCGTCATGATTTATGTTCATGAAGGGATATGTGGTATACATTTTGGGGCCCGATCACTATATCATCGCATTATTAGGGCCGAGTATTTTTGGCCAACGTTCCTCGAGGATGCTAAAAAGTACACAAGACGTTGCACTGCTTGCCAACACCATTCTCCTGTCCCCCAACTGCCAGGAGCATCCCTGTCAATGACTCCACTTCCTTGTCCATTTGACAGATAGGGGATTGATATCTTGGGACCGTTTCCCCGATCGGTCCAGCAGCGAAAGTTCTGCATTGTGGCGGTTGAATATTATACGAAGTGGATCGAGGTTGAAGTGGTGGCTATTATTTCCGAAAAGGTTGTGAAGCACTTCCTGTGGAGGAACATTATAAGCCGCTTTGGAGTACCTTAAGCTTTTGTATCAGATAATGAACTTCAATTCCGCGGTAAAGCCGTTCGAGGTCTTTGCGTCAAATTGGGTATTGCTCAGCATTTCTCGTCAGTGGCTCACCCCCAGACTAACGGATTGACAGAGGTATCCAACAAAGTTATCCTGAAGGGATTAAAAACTAAGTTGGAAGATTTGGGAGGAAAGTGGTCCGATCACATTTACGAGGTTCTATGGGCTTACCGGACCACACCCTACTCAACGACTCAGGAATATCCATTTTCTTTGGTATACGGGTCCGAAGCGGTTAGTCCAGTGGAGGTCGCCATATGATCACCTCGGATAACCCAATATAACGAGCATCTGAACGATGAACGAAGATCCTTAGACTTGGAAATGATTGAAGAGAAAAGGAACGCCATCTATGCGCGCATGTGTACATGTCAGCGAACTATGGAGCGGGCTCATAACAAACGGGTCTTACCCAGAGAATTTTCAAAATGCGACCTCGTTCTTAGGAATGTGAGAGTTCAGAGAAACGTTGGGAAGCTAGACATGAAATGAGAATGGCCTTATCGAGTCCTGAAGAACATAGGGGATAGACCTTATAAGTTAGAAACTTTGGATGGAAGCGAAATCCCCCGAGCGTGGAACTTTATGAACCTAAAGCGGTATTTTGTATAAAACCTATGACGCTATTTGGAAATTCTAAACCGTAAAATGTTTCTCATATACGAATAAGTTACAACATATGCAATACAAACTATTTCTAGCTAGGCGAGTGACCGATCTTGAAGTTGGATTTTCTGGACGAGTTCGGACTGGTGACTGTAGCATCCCATCCATAAGACTTTCAAGTAGTGTGACCGCTCTGACAAGTCAGTTGCTTCCACGCTTGCTGAGTACTTAAATGGATTGCAAAAATCCCAAAACTTACTACGAACTTAATTTCCCCTTCGATTGCACCCACCACATGGAAGCAACTCTTGCTTCTCTGTGCTAGGCATGAACGAGATAACAGTGACAGAGTTAGCCAATCGAAGCGCATGCCGAAGCTCGCCATGGGACTGTTCTCAGAACCGTGGCTTCGGTTAAGCTTGCCATGGACTTATAAAGAACCAAGACAATGTCGTCAATGTCATAATATTTTACAGGGACGAATTCAAGTGTGGTCCAATTAAAATCCCCTAACTTATTAAGCCCAGTAAAATTCTAAGTTAAGTTGAGAGGACCGTTTGGTCCAGGTTCAGCATGAACCTTGATCTTATACTTGGCAGAGATATTTCATTAAAGAGATAGAGTTTACAAAAGCAAAATACAGAAATGAAAGGACTTAAAATTGGAGATCTAGTCTATTTGTCCTTCCTCCTTGTCTGCTTCTCCAGACTTCTCAGTGATCAATGCCTTGAGATCTTCTATCTTTTTCCCCATCTCTTCAACTATCTCATTAACCGATCTCTTCATCAGGTCAAAGAGGGGATAGTTGAGATCGTTTTCCAACGGGAGTTCTTCTAGCTCTGGGATCTCACGGAAGCTTCCATCCTTGGTTAGGGGGTCGATCGTCTCCCAACGCTCATCTTCGGGATCTAGACCAAATTTGCTGATCATTTGGTCCTTCATGTTATCCATATATTGGAAGACGCTCGGTCCATAAACGTTTGCCATTAAGGCAAACATCAGTTGCGATCGGGCAAAACCCAGAAGGGCTTCCCGGACCGCCCCTTCTGTTGCTTCTTTGCCCCTAACCAACTCTTCTTTTAATGCATCATTTTCCTCCCTTAAGGCATCTTTTTATTCCTGGGACCGAATGAAAAATATGTTGATCTCGTCAGATAATTCTTGAATCCGACACTTCAGTTCCAAAACGCAGGCCGTTGCGGAGTTCGCATCTACTTGGGCCTCTCCCGCCTTAGAGGTAGCTATTGAAAGCTCAGTGCCCGCTCGAAGCAGTTCTCCATTCAAGCGGTCCCGATCGGCCCGGACCGATTCCAACTCTTGTTGCTTGATTACTTGACGCTGAGCTAAGGCAAGTCGACTCTCCAGATCTTCAGAAGCCGAAGAGATGTTTCGGCTTAGCTGGACGGCAGAGGCAAGGTCCAGAGCCCTTCTATGTGCCTGCAAGAAACAACCTTGATCAAAAGAAAGACTCAATCGGGGCGACGAGAGTTGAAGATAGCTTACCACAGCCTGGGACTCCAGATAGGATAGCACCAGGCTGGGAAGTGCGCCGTCGATACCAGACATGTTTTTTCTCCCCAAAAGCCGGTATTCTTCAAAAGCGGCGTCTTTCCATGAGGGGGGACTCTTTTCGGTCCCCGGGCTTTGGAAACGGAGGCTACCATCTCCTGGATAGCCTCCCGAATGGACTCAGGGTTCGACGATGAGGGGGCCGATCTCCCCGATGGTGACCCCTTTCACTGGGATCGGGGCTGCGGACCTAGTCACAGCCGATCGCAACCTCTTGTATTGCTTCGGGGCCCCGCTTGCTCTGGATGGTTGGGGGAACAAGAGGCTTTGATACTCCAACTCCCAAGCTAGAAGATGGAGGGACATCTTCCACCCGCATCGACCCTGCAACAACAACCGCACGACGTTAAAATCCAGAGGGGAGTTATTCACAATTCTGTACATAGCGGGAAGGCCTAACGAGCGAATTCTTTTAGAAATCACCTCGTCCACCTCATCCATTGATCAGGGTTCAGGCCTCTGACTACTGGAGCTTTCCGCGGATCGTGAGGATCCAGCAGCGACGTTGAACTTTGGCTTGGATGCTTGAAGCTGGGCGTCCTTTTTTGCCTTTGCAGCAGCAGCCAACGCAGCAAGTCGGTTTCCAGACATCGTATCGGTGGAATTTGCAAAATAAAAATAATAAGGATCACGAGATATGAACTAAAGGAAACCAAAGTCGTACCCGATCCTTCTGACCCAGACGAGTCGGAGCTAGAGAATATCTCCTTCGAGGCAGGGGCACCGATCCTACCTGCTACCCCTATCTCTAGCAGCTTCTTCTCCCGAAGTATGTCTATTCGTTTCAGACGCCTTTCGGGAGGAGGAAGCATTGCCAAGGTATTGGCAATATCCTGAGGAGATGGGTTGAACCGGTTTAGTTCCACCTTCCCGATGTCAGGATGGGAGGTTAAGAATGTGACCTTCAACAGGTCTTCCCTCGGGATGTCTATCCAGACGTAGCAAGATTCACATTCATGAAGAGAATCTTCATTGTCAACGATAATACAATCATTCGTTCGGGTCGCTAGATAATACAACCTGCGACCCCCTAACAACCTCTTTCCCTTGCGGGATCCCACCAGGAATAGGTTGAAAAAATCTTTTAGGGTTGGCTCTACCCCATGTTTGTGACAGTAAAAGATAAATGCGATTATGTAGACATAACTGCCCCGAAAAAGAGCGAATGTTGGGCAGTGAATCTCCCGGAGTATGGCCGCGACAAAAGGATGAAGGGGAAATTGCAGGCCGGACCTCAAGGAGGCATAGCTAATGGATATGGCGTTAGCCGGAACATTCATCTCAGCGGGAAGGAAGTAGGGAACGTCTTCATTCCCCCTCCAGATGGGATAATAGACAGAGATTGAAAATTTGGGTCGAAATACTTCGAGGTCCATCTCAGAAACAATTGGATACCTAGCCCTACGAGGTGCCATGGATGGTTACCTTAACATTTGTGAGAAAATCGAAGTTGGATGACGGTCGAGCAAAATTGCTAGAGAATTCTAGGGCTCAGAGAATTTTTCGCGAGTTACAATAATGGTTGCACATAGCAGAAATCCCGACTTTTATAGCAGCGCATTGTCCAATCACAAGGCGACACATCACTGCTGCAAGCGACTGTAGTCTCACAGACTGTCCCCTCTTTGAAATACGGAAAGACGTTGGCTACTATAAAGCCCAGAATTACGCTTTTACCCATAACCGTTATGAATTTCAAATTTGAAAATTCACACTCTGAAATTTCTTAAGTACAGGATCGGTCCTCAAGGACGCTGTCATGACCAGTTCAGGTACGGTCTTCCTTTGGTTCGATCGAGCACTCCTGCCTCAAACGCTCTCAGTCTTATAATCGAACTCACAGCACCACCATGATGGCGATAGAGTTCGAGGGGCTAGTGATGAGACCCTCGGAACCCGGTACCCCGAACCTGGTCAAGGCCAAGCTTAGCCAGGCCGGGCCAAGCTTAGCCAGGCCGGGCCCGCTCGAGTGACATAAGCCGAACTTGGAGGCCCAGATCCAGCTCACGTGAATGGACGGCCCAGCCAGGCCAGTCGAGCCCGAATGCCTGTTCTTATCGATCGGTCCCGATCGATAGAGTCATGCTTTCTCCCTCTCGTCAGGACCGATCGGTCCACATCGCACAGGCTATGCTTCGGGCCATCCATATTCCTCAACATGTAACAACAATATCTGACAATCCTGTCAGATGCAGGTCCGACGGAGTCATATGAGCCTCCTTTTGGTATGGAGATAGCCGACTAGTAGCGCCGAAAGGCCTAGCGTCTTGCAGCCCTATAAAGTCATGCCCGGCGGCTGTCCCGCCTGACACGAGCCGACCTAGCCGCAGGGGACAGACACAAAACGACACCCTATTGTTCACGCAGTACAAAAGGCGTATAAAAGGAGCACTTGGGAGGCAAAGAAAAGGATTTTTTTTTCTCTTCTTATTGGTCGGCTATCGATTTATTTTCGATAAGCTTCCTTCCCCTCGTTGTCTAAAGAACAAACATGTTATTTGTAATTAACAACTTGCTTATTGAATCAACTAAGAGCATTTCTAGCTCTTAATCAAGTGGTTTTTTTCCCATTTTTTGAGGTTTTTCACTCTAAAATTGTCTTGCACCTTCTACATTTGATTCATAATTGTCTTCCACATATTAAATAAATTACAACCGAATTCGTCTTGCAACGAACCAGACGACTGTTGACACCCCCGATTTTCGGACCACAACAGTTTAAGTTTATGTATAACTCTTGAAGTTGTAAAATGACAATAATTTGACACTCCATTTTTTGAAATGTTACTAGTTTGCCCCTCAAGACTCAACTATCCAATGATTTGCATAAATAACATAAAGTTAAATAAATATATAATTTGAACACATGAAGTTTGAGAAGTATATTAATATAATCTTTAAAGTTCTTGATTTGTGTATTTTGGACACGAAGTGTTCTACGTATATTTTTTCAATCGAGTATGTCATAATAATTTGAGCCTTAAAGTTCATGATCTTCGCATTTTAGAGTCGAAATGGTTTTCAAGTGTTTTTCAATAGAGTAGGAAATTTGATCACAACTAAACTCTAAACACAAATCAATGTAGATAATTTATTTTATAAATTCATTTGAAACGTATTTCACACATTATATTTTAGTGTGGGTAATTTGATTATGTATCGCCAACTTGGCTGTATGAACTAATGTCATATTGAATACATCAAACACTATAGTACCATACTCTTAAACTATCGAAACTCAAACTGACCACATAGCACGAACAAAAAGAATGGTGAATCCGAGCAACCTTAATTATCTAAAGTAACGCACAAGAACCAATACATTATTTTAACACTTTCTTATTAATGAAAAAATTGCATAAATAACCCCTAAACTTATGAACTGTGTAAATGTCATGTCTTCCAACTTATAAATTGCAGGAATGACAACTCAAGTTATCAAAACCGTTTGTTTTTTACCTCTGGTATTTAGCACATGATTTTCCATTAAATTTCCAAACATTTTTCGTTGGCATTATTCGTTCTCAATGTTCACAAATTATGCAAATAAGACTTTTATACGAAAATTATACAAAATTGATATTTCAAGTTCGAGAAATGTGCATCCAGAAGCAAAACAATAACAATGTCGTAGAAGGTCAATATTAAACGGTATTGTTTACTTGAGGTGTCGTACATGCATTTAATTAAAGTTGGATAGTCATATGTGCATATTTTTATTAACTTGAGGTGTCATATTTGCATATTTTTGTTAACTTGAAGTGTCATATTTGCAATTTCGTAACTTGGAGGGCATGTCCTTTATACCGCCCGAAAGTTGGAGGGGTCACCGGCAAACGTTACCCCTTTCTTAATATATCAATCACAACATCGAAATCCTCAACATGTTTTTCGCAAAGCCAAAAAGAGACATACAAATTACAATGTATGAACAAGCTAATACTTGTTGGATAATATTTATATTATCTATATATATTTAAAAAATTTATGATTTTATTAATATTATGCTAATTACATAATAAAAATCAAGAGACTATTTCTTACCTTAAAACTACATTTCCTATTTTATTGGGGAAGTTGAAGAGGAAATAGAGAGATATTCATCTACACATTCTATTATATAAATAATAATAGTATTATAGAGGGTGAGAGACAAAAATATACCGAGAAACAGAGAATATTTATATTCTCTAATTTTATCTTCTTTCTTATATGTGTTGACTATTAATTCATCGACAACAATCGTCATTATTGAGCAAAGGAGCTTGTGTAACCTAGATAACACCGATTTTTTCGAAATTATTCTTAAGTTCAACATCATTATGATGTATCACAAGCGACACTCAACCAGATGTGATATAGAAGATCAAATCACTTTCTGATACTGTTTTTTATTTAATGTATTTAATACTACTAATATTATTTATTTATTTGAAGGTTCCATCTAGAATTTCAAGAACATTTTTGAGCATTGTGCATCTTCCACATCTTTTGTACAAGGTATTCTTTGCAAAAAAGAACGAAACAACCTTTAATCTATGTGATCCATAATAAAGCAACAAAAATTTATAAAAGGCAGCAGAAAAATGAGCACATGTTTTTTAAAAAATAAACACAAGATCAAACCTAAAATAAACGAAAAATACGCTATAAAAGGCAGAAGATTTTGGTGATTCATATCTTCATACCGCAAGAAACACCATAATCAGAAGCAAAGATACCATAATCAAGCTACAAAAGTGATAAAAGGCAGCAGAAAAATGAGCACATGTTCAAAGCCAAAATGAATGGAAAATGAGCACAAGATCAAACTTAAAATAAACGAAAAATCCGTTATAAAAGGAAGTTAAAAAACCATTATCATAAGTAAATATATCATAATCAAGCTACACAATTGATAGTGACTAGAAAAATGAGCACATGTTCAGACCTAAAATAAACAAAAAATGAGCATAGATCAAACCCAAAATAAACGAAAATACTCTATAAAACACCACTTACCAAAGACGAAATGCTCAAATCATAAACAAAATCACGTTACAATTGCTCCCAGTCAGTGGTTTTAACGTCCTTCCCTTGACGTCAAACTATATTTAATTAATGGTAAACAGCCTGCAACAGTTTAGGGGTCAAAATTAAACGATTTACGTAACTTGTAGGGTTAGTCAAGCTATTTTATAACTACGAGGATATTGTCTTTACACAACTCGTAAGCTATGTAATTTGATTTTCTCCCCTTTTTTGCCATGACACAAAAAAAGGGCAAAGATGTGCATCAGGTTGAATCTAATTTAGTGAACTTACATTATTCTCAGAGAAATGTGAAGCCAATAGGATCCAAAACAGATAACTTGTTTGAACCTTCTCTAACAGTACCCCCTTTGTGTTTGTTTATATCTATTCAGCATCACTGTCACTGCTTAATAATGTTCCACACTAGTGATACATCTCTGCAAATGAAAAATTCATCTTCAAATCTCCAGCTGCCTCAAGCAGAGGGCTTTCCTCACTATGTCAAGAGTACGGAAGCGATGACTACGACGAAGAGCGAGTCATATCTTGCTCATTTCATTTGGTATGAGGAATCAGTTAATTGATCATGTGTCATGACTCTTCAGTGCTGGTGCAGTTTTTTCTGTATATAAATTGGCTTTTTGAGGGATTCAAAATCAGAATGATGATGTGCACAAGGTCACTCAGTAGTGTCCTCATTCTCACTGTAGTCCAAAGAATCGTAATCATCAAAGTCGTCACTATCGTCATCCATCAACTCTTCATAGTTCACCAAATCATCATAAGATCCCGTGAAGCGTTTATAATCAGAATACAATTCAAGGCTAGCATTTCCATAACTAAGTTGTTCTTCAATTATTTGCACCGCAGATCGAACTACGATCTCATCACATCCGTCCAAATGAATCGAACGAAGACAAGGGTTGTCTCCAATACTTGTAGGAATCTCAAAATCTGTCACATTCTTAAAAACCAACTTCTCAAGATTTGGAAAATCATCACATTCTACTTCCATAAGCTTGATTCCATTTCCATGTAACTCAAGTACTTTTAACTGAATAAACTGCCCTTCAAATGTATTCCATTCATCTAAAATCTTACCAATCTCAAGTTGGAGAATTTCAAGATTCGGTAATGAGCCGATTTTCATCATCTGTTCCTCGGATATCCCTTCTCCATGTATAATAAGCTCTTTTAGTGAACATGGGAATGACATTATCTTCAGCTCAACTTCAGACATATCAAATACTTTAAGTGATTCCAGCTTTTGAAAGCTTGCAAGGTTATTTAAAGGATACATTGACGCGGAGTGATGATCTTCATCAAAGAAGTGGGATAATCTTAGGTTCTTAAGATTCGGGATTCGTTCAACGACCCTTTTATTCATAGTTGTCGGTACATCGGTCCATATCGTATGTAGTTGGTCCAATATATTGGATGTAGTTTCCCCTGGTTCAGGCAAAACAACATTGAAGATGATCAAGATCCTAAGTTGCTGCATTTCCCAAATCTCAACTGGTAGAATTGCAGTAGCTTTCATACCTAAATAAATCTCAAGAACTTGTACATTCCAGAGATATAATACTGGTAAAGGAGATATAAATTCGACTACATCGGACTCTACTTGTGCATCGGATATAAATGCACGACGTGAAGTGGTGGAATATATAAATTGTTGATCTTCCCCTGATCTTGAAAAATTCACAAACTTGGATCTTCCAAGAAGAGGATATTCCATTTTGCAGCTTCTGCAAATATCTACATGTGACATCTCTTTCGACGGCACAACCTGTGAGATATTCGTCTTTTCGACAATGGATGGTCCTAAGCCACAAAAATAACAAGCAATATCGGAATGATAAGATGTTCTTGGAATTAAAAGAAAATTTTCCTTTTCTGCTTCATATAAGCATAGCTCTTGTAAAAGATCATGAATTCCGCAACCAGAAACTTCTCCGGTGGAACTTCTATTGTATAGAAAAATCAAGTTTCTATCAGATAAATCATTCATGTACTTATCAGCAATCTCTTCTATAGATTTACCAGGTATTGGTTTCACAAATCCTTCAATTATCCATTTCTTTAACATATTTTTCACTTCAGTCGATGTGTTCTTACGCAACATTCGAAAATACAAGAAACAAAGCTTAAGATGAATAGGCAAATAACTGTAACTCAATGATAATATTTTCATACAATCTCCATAACTTGCCCTTCTTTTGACATTTTCAGCAACATTCTCCCAGTACTCAACAGTCATATTAGAGTTTGATAGTAAGCCACCAATTGTAATCAAAGATAAAGGGAGTCCCCAACAATTTTTAGCAATATCTTTACCAATTTTCACCAAGCCACTAGGACAATCTTGTCCAAAGAAAATGCTTTCACAGAGTAAATTCCAACTTGAATGATCATCTAAAGGTTTCATGATACATTGCATGATGCGGGAGTTTATAGAATCAGCTACATTTGACATTCTTGTAGTGACAATAACTCGACTATAGTTCATTTTGTTGGGGAGAAATTTCATCAAGTATTCCCAACTATCAATAGACCACATATCATCAAGAACAATCAAATACCTGTGATGATGTAAGTTTTGGTACAATCCAAGTCCAAGATCACGGTTTTCTTGACTGCTCCTATCTTGTAGAAGGCTTTGAAGAATTTCTCTCTCGTTATAATTTTGAGATATTTTACACCAAATACGCTTCTCAAATCTTAACTTCATCTGCGGATTGTCAAACACATGTTGAGCTAGAGTAGTTTTTCCAATACCACCCATTCCCACAATGGGAATGATTTGAAGACTCTTTTCATGACTGATGAGCTTACCAATAATCCATATTACATTTTCTTCCAATCCCACAAATTTCACTTTTTCACTTGAATTCATGTAAGATGAAGCAACATGATTTGAATCTGTAAGAGATTCCTCTGAGGAAACTTTAGGGCTCATGTCAATTACTGTGAACCTTCTTTCAATAGATTCAAGTTTGTGAATTACTTCAATCAAACCTTTTTCAAAATACAATGGATCATAATTATTTTCACCAAATTGGTCCATCAGAAGTGCTATTTCAACAGCAATAACCATAACTTGTTGGATAAAATCCTCTATTTGAGGAGTCAACGTTTGAGATTGAGCTTGAAGAGACAGCAGTAACAATCTAACTTTGCCTTGGAGATATGAAACAAGTTCATCTTTCAAATCACGTATCAACACATCAAATTTAAGAATCACCTCATTTAAAGATTGAGTAAATGATAAAAACCCCTCAATTTTGCCATCAAATTGCTCTAAAACATGTGAATCTATGAGGAGTTCTGTTTCAACCACAACAACCTTGATCTCTCTAGTTAAAGTGTCCATTTTGTTAGTCAGCGCTTGGTGTGGAAGAGCTTCAAGAAATTGCAGTACGATATTTACCTTGTTTTGTAGATCGAGTATTCGTTGTTTTTGGACAATGATTCTTCCGTTGTCATGTAGTTGCTGAACTCGATGAAGCGATTGAGCCCATGAAAGCAGAGACCCATACGCTGCTACAGCCATGATTGCTTGAGTACCGAACCACCAAAAGATTGATAATCAAATGCAGAATTCCAAAAACCTTTAAAACGAGAGAAGTTTAACGAAGTTGTTTTCCTTAGCGCATTCCAATATTAAATATTCATCCTGCCAGTTTTGTTTTAACAAGCATCCCAACTGAAAAGAGGAATAAAATAAGCGGGAATTTGCACAAATACTTTTATCACAAGAAGAATTTGTACAAATACTTTTATTACAATTTTTCACTTTTACAAATATATTCTTTTTAAATTCAATTACAATAATATTTTTATTTTTATTTTATCTATTTTTTTAATTTAAAACTATTCATTTATTAATAAAATCAAAACTAAAAGATGTTTTAGTAATAAATAAAATAGATGAGTTACTCAATAAGAATTTCTTCGATCATTTTATTGCTGGTCAAGAGCTCTTTTATTTTCGGTCATTTTTATTGCGTTTTATTGTTTTTTTATATTTAAAAAATATTTGTGCAATTGTAATTTTATTCGTTTTACTTTAAATTTTCATGTAATAATAAATTAACAACAATAAATATCAAATTGATTTCAAAATATAAAAATTTTGAGTATATAATATCACATTATTTTTTATGATAGTTAATAATAGTGGATTTGAAAAATTTTTAGTTTTTAGCTATAAAATAAATATTAGTTTGAATTATATTAATTTTTTAAATACAATAATTAATAATAAAATGATTTTTTTTCTTATTTTTGATATCGTTTAAGTTTTGGACAATATGCAATTTACCAAATTAAGAGAGCTTGATTTAAATTGGTTCAAGTTCAAACAGGATGGCCCGACCAAAACCTATCCGATTTTAGAAAATAGGTATAGATTCCTGGTATGATTTTCAATTGATTATAAAAATGGATCTATATTCAATCAATTAGATATTTGGCTGTGGTTTTAGTNTTCAATGAAATCTAGAAATTTGAATCACTTATAACATAAACTAAGCTTTGCGCAAACCACAAAATTCAATGAAATCTAGAAATTTGAATCACTTATAACATAAACTAAGCTTTGCGCAAACCACAAAATTCAATGAAATCTAGAAATTTGAATCACTTATAACATAAACTAAGCTTTGCGCAAACCACAAAATTCAATGAAATCTAGAAATTTGAATCACTTATAACATAAACTAAGCTTTGCGCAAACCACAAAATTCAATGAAATCTAGAAATTTGAATCACTTATAACATAAACTAAGCTTTGCGCAAACCACAAAATTCAATGAAATCTAGAAATTTGAATCACTTATAACATAAACTAAGCTTTGCGCAAACCACAAAATTCAATGAAATCTAGAAATTTGAATCACTTATAACATAAACTAAGCTTTGCGCAAACCACAAAATTCAATGAAATCTAGAAATTTGAATCACTTATAACATAAACTAAGCTTTGCGCAAACCACAAAATTCAATGAAATCTAGAAATTTGAATCACTTATAACATAAACTAAGCTTTGCGCAAACCACAAAATTCAATGAAATCTAGAAATTTGAATCACTTATAACATAAACTAAGCTTTGCGCAAACCACGAACTTCAATGAAATCTAGAAATTTGAATCACTTATAACATAAACTAAGCTTTGCGCAAACCACGAACTTCAATGAAATCTAGAAATTTGAATCACTTATAACATAAACTAAGCTTTGCGCAAACCACCAAATTCAATGAAATCTAGAAATTTGAATCACTTATAACATAAAGTAAGCTTTGCGCAAACCACAAAATTCAATGAAATCTAGAAATTTGAATCACTTATAACATAAACTAAGCTTTGCGCAAACCACAAAATTCAATGAAATCTAGAAATTTGAATCACTTATAACATAAACTAAGCTTTGCGCAAACCACCAAATTCAATGAAATCTAGAAATTGGAATCACTTATAACATAAACTAAGCTTTGCGCAAACCACGAACTTCAATGAAATCTAGAAATTTGAATCACTTATAACATAAACTAAGCTTTGCGCAAACCACGAACTTCAATGAAATCTAGAAATTTGAATCACTTATAACATAAAGTAAGCGTTGCGCAAACCACAAAATTCAATGAAATCTAGAAATTTGAATCACTTATAACATAAACTAAGCTTTGCGCAAACCACAAAATTCAATGAAATCTAGAAATTTGAATCACTTATAACATAAACTAAGCTTTGCGCAAACCACAAAATTCAATGAAATCTAGAAATTTGAATCACTTATAACATAAACTAAGCTTTGCGCAAACCACAAAATTCAATGAAATCTAGAAATTTGAATCACTTATAACATAAACTAAGCTTTGCGCAAATCACAAAATTCAATGAAATCTAGAAATTTGAATGCGCAAATCACAAACTTCAATAAAATCTAGAAATTTGAATCACTTATAACATAAACTAAGCTTTGCGCAAATCACAAACTTCAATGAAATCTAGAAATTTCAATCACTTATAACATAAACTAAACTTTGCGCAAATCACAAATTTCAATGAAATCTAGAAATTTCAATCACTTATAACATAAACTAGAGTCCATAGTTCCAACAGCAAGAATCTGACAATATATGAATCAGAAACACTTGAAATTTTGAAACGCTTCCTCAGGAAGTTTACATGGTACAGTAACGGCAATATGTCAATGATTCAATTGGCCAAAAGTACATCAACAAAGCCCACATAGCTTTTTGTTAACCAAAAAGAGCAGACTAAATTGATGTTATGCAAATGCTAACTTGAAAATGGGAAGCTAAAGGTCTAGGAAAAGGAATTGCTAGATAGATTACTTCATAAACAGAGCTCAAAGCATTGTAAAAGAAATGCATATAATATGGATAAACTCACGTGCTAAACTTTCAGTATCTTCGTCAAGCTTCCTGGTATTCAGAGTGACCGTGCTTTTAGCAGCTTTGTTCGTTCCAGCATTAGCTGCAACATCATATATAATTATGAATATCACAATCTCACCTGACAGATAGATGTCTGGATTAAATATAAATCTCCCGATAAAAACCCTAGCGCAATTCAAAACTCAGAAAAAAAGATTTCATCTTGAAAATTGAAGGTTTTTTTAAAATTAACGACAACACCCCCGCCCCCTGAAAGAAATCAAGATTCATTAGCAACAATAAATACAAATACGAATTGCAAAGATAATAAGGGACAGAGTAAGAGAAATTGAGGCCTTACATGCGGAAGGCAAATTGAGAAACAAAAACTAAGAATCGGAACAGGAAACTCACATTTTTAATCGTTTCTATCTCAGCTCCGACGCGGCGGGCTGCGTTGACAGCTTTCTCATCTTTCCTAGCAGCGGCCGTCGGCGCCTTCTTCCTTAGAACTACTGGCTCCCAATCTGTTAAGAACCTGGAGAAAGGAGAAGGATAATAGAAGAAGAATGCGTGGGAGAAGAAATTGGAGATAGAAATAGAATATTCATAAACATCGATGGTTCTCTAGTACAGAATATACGTAATTATACTGAGTTTCTAACGGCTATATGACCGTTGACAAAAGGTAAAATGAGTTTAGATGAACTTGTACCGGAACTTGGATCTTCTTAATTAGTCCATTACTGCTACTGCTCCATTGGGTCCGTCTCTTCTCTTGGGTTGCTGGTATCTTCAGAGTTACCTGTAGAGGAAGATATAATTAGGGAATTGTTAGATGATGTCGTGACATTACCCCTTGCAGAAGAGCGTCCTTGACCCCAAGGACCGAAGTGCGGAAATTGGCTACGAAGCCATGAGAGAGCCTCCCAAGTGGCTTGTTTAGGAGTTGAACCCTCCCATTGAATAAGTATTTGTGTGGAAGGTTGCTGATTTCGAGATATAATTCTTCTATCCAATATGTGAAGGGGTTGAGTATTGATATTCCCTGCTTCTGAAACGTTAGGGAGGTGCTGAATCGGTAAGTGTTTCTTCTCGAGATGTGCTTTAAGCATAGAAACGTGAAAAATTGGATGTAATTTAGACTCAGGGGGTAACCCAATTTTGTAGGCCACCGATCCGATTTTGGATAGGACTGGATATGGTCCGTAATAACGTGTTGCAAGCTTGAGATTTCTTCGCACGGATAAGGATGTCTGACGGTAAGGTTGTAACCGTAGGTAAACCATATCACCAACCTGGAAGTGTCTCTCCGAACGATTTTTATCAGCATAATGTTTCATTCTTTCTTTGGCAGTAGATAAATTGGTCTTAAGAACTTGCAACAGCGTTTGCCTTTCTTTCCAGAATGTATTGACATCAAAATTCTCAGAGATAATAGGTACAGCTCCGGGGAAAAAGGACGGCTTGTATCCATACAACGCTTCGAAGGGAGTGAGCTTTAGACTACTATGGTACGATGTATTATACCAGAATTCCGCCAAAGGTAACCATCTTGTCCATTGAGTAGGGTGATCATGACATACTCCTCGGAGATAAGTTTCTAAGCATTGGTTTACTCTTTCGGTTTGTCCATCAGATTGAGGATGGTAGGCTGTTGAGAGGTTGAGTTGGATTCCCGCAGCCTTACAGAGTTCCTCCCAAAACTTACTTGTGAAAATACTGTCTCGGTCCGATACAATATCTGAGGGGAGTCCATGAAGTTTGTATATATCAGAGAGGAAGAGGGTTGCTACAGTTGATGCTGAATATGGATGAGATAAGGGACAAAAGTGAGCATACTTAGAAAAACGATCCACGACGACAAATATGGTATTCTTTCCGGAAGATGGAGGTAATCCGTCAATAAAATCCATACTAATACTTTTCCATTGCCGGTCTGGAGTAGGAAGGGGTTGGAGTAGCCCTGGAGATGCTGATCGATCAAAATGAATTCTGTGGCAAAGAGTGCAATCTTGTATCCATGTAATAATGTCTTTTTTCATATTTTTCCAATAGAATAGTGCCTTGATTCTTTGATATGTAGTGGTGATTCCGGAATGGCCTCCTATAGGAGATGAATGTAATGCTGAAAAGACCTTTTCTCGTAAGTTTGAATTTGTACCAATACATATACGATTTTTTCTGCGCAGAATTCCATCTAATAGTGTAAAATCTGGATGTTCTAACTGGTTTAACGCCTTGATCTGATAAACTGAATTGAGATAAGGATCCTGAGAATAGCTATCTTGTACCTCTAACATCCAAGCAGGCTTGATAATAGTGATGGCATTAATATGTTCCTTGCGAGAAAGAGAGTCAGCAGCCACATTTGCAAAACCTTGCTTGAAATGGATATCGAATTGAAATCCTAGGAGCTTCGCCATCCATTTTTGTTGGAATAAGGTACCCAAATTCTGTTCCTTAAGGTATTTTAGGCTATGGTGATCAGTACGTACGATGAATACTCGTCCCATTAGATAGTGTTTCCATTTAAGGATAGCTTGAACCATAGCGATTAATTCTTTTTCATAGACTGAGAATCCCAAAAATCTTGGTCCGAGACTCTTAGAGAAGTAAGCAATTGGATGACCTTCTTGTGATAAAATAGCACCAATACCGTGATCGCATGCATCTGTCTCCACCACGAATGGTAACTGGAAATTAGGTAAAGAGAGCACAGGGGCTGTTGACAGGATCTCTTTGAGCTTCTGAAAGGCAGTGGTTGCTGTATTTGTCCAATTGAAGCTGTCCTTCTTTAGTAGTTTTGTCAATGGCTTGCTAACAAATCCATAACCCTTAATAAAGCGTCTGTAGTAACCAGAAAGCCCCAGAAAACCTCTCAATTCCTTCACGTTGGATGGTGTTGGCCAATTCAATATATCAATTATCTTAGCTGGATCTGTAGAGATTCCTTGATCCGAAATAATATGTCCCAAGTATCCGATAGAGTTTTGTCCGAAGGAGCACTTGGAGAACTTAGCACATAGAGCATTAGATTGCATGATATATAAGGTATGTGTCAGGTGTGTGATATGTTCACTCCAAGTTTTGCTATAAATTAAAATATCATCGAAAAAGACGAGGACAAATTTTCTAATGACATCTACGAAAATGGAATTCATCAATGCTTGGAAGGTGGAGGGAGCGTTAGTTAATCCAAAAGGCATGACTAAAAACTCATAATGTCCTAAGTGCGTAGAAAAACTCGTTTTATAAACATCCTCGGGTGCCATTCTAACTTGGAAAAAACCTGATTTAAGGTCTAATTTTGAAAAGAATTTCGCGCCATGCAATTCATCAATTAAATCATCAATAAGAGGGATAGGAAAGCAGTGTTTTACCGTGATTTCGTTTAGATACCTGAAATCCACACACATACGCCAACCTCCATCCTTTTTTGAAACTAATAGCACAGGAGATGAAAATTGGCTTCTACTAGGACGAATAAGTCCAGATTGGAGGAGCTCCTTGATGATGGATTCTAATTCTCCCTTCAAATGGTGTGGGATACGATAAGGTGGAAATTTCCGCGGCTTGGCATCTGCAACCAGTGTAATATTATGTTCAATGTCTCTGTGTGGAGGAAGAGTTCCTGGATCCTTAAATATTCCTGAATATTGCTCTAATAAGTTGTTGATAGCAGGGTCTATATGTGGCAATGGCACAGGATTTGTATCCATGTGAAATAGTTGTGCAAGCCAGCATACGTCTGAAGAGCGCAGTGATTTGTGAAGTTCCTGAGCACTTATCAGTGATAATTCAGCAGAGGAGCCGATACATGGTAGTGAGATAGATATGCCTTGCGATGAAACAGTATAAATCATGGAGCTGTAACTTTGAGATACCGGATCGTGTTTACGTAGCCAATTCCCTCCCAAAATCATATCGTAAGCTCCGTTTAAATGAAAGAGTCTAAAATCAAAACAGAATTCATGGGAATTCATAGTCCAACAGAAATTTTTACAGGTTTTGTCACTGAGAGTACGATGACCACTAGCGGTTGCAACTGATATAGGCGGCGCATTTTCTATGTGGAGGCCGAGTGAAGCTGCAAAATTGTCGTCCAAGAAGCTAGTAGTACTTCCGTTATCGATTAGGATGAGTATATTTCTGGAACCATGACGGCCGATGAGGCGGAAATGATTCTCAGTACATTCTCCTTGAATAGTGTTTAAGGTCAGATGGGGTGATTCTATATTGAGATGATCATTGCCCTGTTCCGTATGCCAGATGATAGGTTGGGGTGATGCAATTTCAGAAGTTTCATCTTCATCGTCCCCTGATATTAAATACAATTGTCTGGCAGAACATCGATGCTCTCTTGAGTATGGTGCTCCGCACTTTATACATAATCTTTTCTCGAACCTTTCTCGAGCCAATTCATCAGGGATAAGGTGGCGTGGGTTCTTCGGTTTAACAGGCGTATGGGAAGGTGGAGGCGTTATTTCTGCAGAATTCTTAAAATTCCGAGGTATTGTTTTGCGTAGGGCAGAGAATTCCTCATCCTTACTCTTCACAAATTCAATGATATCCTCTTCTGTATGTAAATCAGCGAAGGTGGCAGCAACACGTAACTCCTCCTTGAGTCCACCTATAAGAACTGTCATAAAATTTTCAGAAGTGAAGGTTGGGTGCAATGCTGCAACATGACTTCTGATCTCATCATATTTATCGATATATTCAGCCAGAGTTCCTTCCTGCTTTAGATGCATAAAATCTGCTAGTATACGCCTAGGATGTGCTGAGTCGAAACGCTTCAATAATGCTCTTACGAACAAATCCCAATCTGAAGAAGAGGAAGATGCTCGATATCCCTGCATCCATTTGTCTGCCTTGCCAGTGAAAGTGATGGTTGCATAAGTTATCCAGTCCTTTCGTGGAATTTGTTTCATCACAGTGAAGTACTGAGTAATTCTCCTAAGCCAACTTCTGGGATCTGAACCATCGAAGGTAGGTAAATCAATTTTTGGGCCTCTATACACCTCAAGAGTTGGAGGTTCCTCTGGGGTGATTTTGGGAGGCTGTTGGCTGGTTTCTCCTTGCCCTAAGATTGATTTCTCTTCCATAAATGCTCTCATCTGTTGGCAAAACGCCATCAGCTGAGTTTGGACGGATTCATTGGTTTCCTTGATACTTTGTCCTAGCCGCTGTTCTAGAGCTTGGACCGAAGTTTGGATGTCCAGATGGATCTGATCCAGTTGAGTCTGGAACTCGTGAGATGACAAGTCTTGGTTCGGCATAAATGCTTCCAAACTATCAGATTCTTCGAGATTCTCAGATATACTACCTAGGGTGAGTTTAATCTTGTTCTTTCTTTTAGGACCCAGTTTGAAATTCGTTCAAAAGTTCCGATACCACTTTGTTAAGAACCTGGAGAAAGGAGAAGGATAATAGAAGAAGAAGGAGTGGGAGAAGAAATTGGAGATAGAAAGAGAATATTCATAAACATCGATAGTTCTCTAGTACAGATTATACGTAATTATACTGAGTTTCTAACGGCTATATGACCGTTGACAAAAGGTAAAATGAGCTTAGATGAACTTGTACTGGATCTTGGATCTTCTTAATTAGTCCATTACTGCTACTGCTCCATTGGGTCCGTCTCTTCTCTTGGGTTGCTGGTATCTTCAGAGTTACCTGTAGAGGAAGATATAATTAGGGAATTGTTAGATGATGTCGTGACACAATCCTGACTGATTCTGTCAGGAATCCGTCCTTGATCAACTAATTATACCTTTTAATGCAGGTAATTCAGGAGATTTTACGAAAAATACGAAGGAGATCGTTACGAGGAAGGATCAAACATAAGGGAAGGAGAAGTGGATATACCCGTTAGAAGAACAGAATATAAATATATGTCTTTTGTACTAGAATTTATGCATTTTGATCTATGAAAACTAATTCTCCTCCAAATGTTCATCTTCTTCTACCTTATTCTCTCTAATTCTCCCTCCCTTTCATTCTGAACTCTGTCGAGTTCCCGGGTCGTGACAAAGTGGTATCGGAGCTCATCTTCGACCATCAAGCTGGGTCCTAAAAAGAAAAATCAAGTGAAGTTCGACCAGAGAAATCTTTCTGAGCACCTTGACGAAGTAGATTGTCAGGAAGCCTTCATGCCAAACTAGAGCCCAAATTCACGCGAGTTCCAAACGCAGATTAATAAAGTCAATCTAGTCCTCCAGACATCAGTCCAAGCGTTAAAACAACGGTTAGAAAGCAGTATGAAAGAAAATTATGAATCGATGCAGAATCAATTCATGGGTTTTTGTCAGCAAATGCGGAGTCTTATGGAGGAAAAATCCATTTTAGGCCAAGGAAACAGTTTACCTCATTCCCCTAAAATCACTCAAGAGAAAACCCCTGCTGTGATCCTTGCCAGTACCAACCAAGATTGGTACCGATGACCTAAAATAGAATTACCACTCTTTAATGGAGAGGATCCTAGAGGATGGTTAAGGAGAATAGTACAGTACTTTTTCGTAATGAAGCATATTCCCAAAAGAGATTAGTTGACTTACGCGTCGATAGCATTTTCAGGGAAAGCTGATAAATGGCTACAATGATACAGAGCCCTATCCTCATCATCAGATTGAGACTTATTTGTAAGAGCTTTATTAAAACGCTTCGACTCATCTCACTCTTGTTGTGTTTTAACGGACTTTATCCGCATGAAACAAGATGGTACGCTTACAGACTACTTGGATAAGTACGATGAGCTAAGAAGTCATGTGGCCGTGTTGCACCCAAGCTTCACCGTTGAAAATTTTATGACACTCTTAATTGGAGGACTCAAGGAAGAATTGCGTGTCACCGCCACCTTCGCCGACTTACACTCCGAAGAGGACATTATAGAATTTATAAAAGCGAAAGATGAAGAATTTTCAGCCCTCCGTAGAATAATTCCACCTCATCATCCCAACAGATCATCTCAACCTTCTTCAAACCCCTCCCCATTACCCAATAACTGCCCGAGATATAATCGCCATCTTATACCCGATGACATCGTGAAAGAAAGATGGGAAAAGCGGCTGTGCATTAAGTGTGGTGCCCCGTACTCCAGGGAGCACAGATGTTCGTCTAAGCAATTATACTTATTAGCGACAGATGATGATGATACCGTAGATGCCGATGAATGGGATCCCGTCCTCAACTAGTAGCAAACACAACCACTAGATATTGATCCTAATCCAACCATATCGCCCCCCTCTTGTCCCTTAATGCCATTCAGGGGGAATCCACTGAGAACCATTTCAAACTCTTCAGTCGCCATTGACCCAGAAATGTTCATATATTAATAGACAATGGCAGTACTACCAATTTCTTAGACGAATCTTTCGCTACGTCTCTCCACCTATCACCAGAAGAAGCTTCACCTCTATCAGTCGCAACTGCTAGCAGACATCGCACCATCAGCGACAAAATTTGCAAATGATTCTGTTGGGCTATGAACTTACACGAGTTTTGTTTCGATTTCAGGTTGTTTGATCTTAGGGGCTCTTATGACATGATATTAGGAGGCAATTGGTTGAGAAAGCATGATCCAGTATCAAAAAGCTACCGCACAATGACATATACAGTCCATTCTGAAGGCCAATCAATTTCCTTACCATGCGTAGGTTCATCAGCAGAGTTATCTATCATAAGTGCTCATCAATTACAAAAATCCCTACGCTCTTCCGGAGTCTGCTGGTTTGCCCAACTATATCATATAGAATCCTCCCCTGCTTTCCAGACCCCAGCATACAGCATCTACTTGAGCAATACTCTGACGTTTTTAAAGAACCAGACATGTTACCTCCCCGTAGAGATATAGAGCACAGTATCACCTTGGTGCCCGGTGCTAAACCGAAGAAATTCCCACCATATCGTATTCCTTATCACCTCAAGGGTGAACTTGAATCTATGATCAAGGAACTCATGCAATCCGGATTAATCCATCCTAGCCAAAGCCAATTCTCCTCACATGTTCTTCTTACATCAAAAAAGGACAGAGGATGGCGCATGTGTGTGGATTACAGGTATTTAAATGATCTTGCGATAAAAAATCAATTTCCTATTCCACTTATTGATGATTTACTCGATGAATTACATGGTGCAAAATATTTCTCCAAATTAGATTTAAAATCTGGTTTTTTTCAAGTTAGAATGTCGCCCGAGGATATGTATAAAACTAGTTTTTCTACTCACTTAGGCCATTATGAATTCCTAGTCATGCCTTTCGGATTAACAAATGCACCTTCCACTTTTCAATCTATGATGAATTCAATTTTTTTGGATGTTATTAGGAAATTCGTGTTAGTTTTTTTCAATGATATATTGATCTATAGTAAGACGTGGAATGATCACTTGGCACACATTGCACAAACTCTCTCTATCATGCAGTTTAACAGTTTATTCGCCAAGCCTTCCAAATGTTCATTTGGAAGGAATTCTATAGGCTATCTCGGCCACATCATTTCGGATCAAGGCGTCTCCACTGATCCTACCAAGATATATGATATATTACACTGGCCTACTCCGAACAACTTAAAGGAGTTAAGGGGATTCTTGGGACTCTCAGGTTATTACAAAAGATTTATCCGCGGTTATGGTCTTGTTAGTAAACCATTCACACAAATTCTCAAAAATGATAAATTTGGTTGGAATGGTTTTGCTGAATCTGCATTCCAGGAGCTCAAAAATATTATTTCTTCAGCGTCTATTCTAGCCTTGCCCAGATTTCCAGAAAAACTTCGTGGTTGAAACTAATGCTTGTGATCATGGCATTGGCGTCATATTGTCACAGGAAGGTCATCCCTTAGCATTCTTCTCAAAGAGCCTTGGTTATAAATTCTTGGGACTCTCGGTTTATGAAAAAGAATTGATCGTGATGGTTCATGCTATTTTACGATTGAAACATTACTTAATGGGGCGCATATTTATCATCAAAACACACCATCATAGCCTCAAGTATCTAAAAGATCAGAAATTAGGAACATTATTTCAGCAAAAATGGATGGCCAAGCTCTTGGGATTCCAATTTGAAATCCAATTCAAACAGGGTATTCACAATGCTGCTGCTGATGCTCTCTCACGTAAGGGTTCTCTCATGTCTATTACTTGTGCAAAACCTATGTGGCTACAAGAAGTTCAAGATAGTTATTCAGGAGACACCACAATGCAGAGTATTTATCATGCCAAGATTATCAATGATTCTGATTACAGAGATTACACCTTACTGGATGGAATTCTAAGAAAAAAAAATCGCATCTGTATTGGCACAAACTCTAAATTAAGAGAGAAAATATTTACAGCTTTACACAACTCCCCAATCGGAGGACACTCCGGAATTACAACTACTTATCAACGAATCAAATCCCATTTCCATTGGGGAACATGAAAAAAGATGTTGAAAACTGGATCAAGGAATGTGTTTTATGTCACAGAATTCACTTTGATCGCTCCGCTTCTCTGGGCTTGCTCCAGCCATTAACCATACCCGATCGCCAATGGAAAAGCATAAGTATGGACTTCATTGAAGGATTACCTCCATCAGCAGGCAAGAACACCATATTCGTAGTAGTCGACCGCTTCAGCAAATACGCCCACTTCTGCAGCTTATCTCATCCGTATTCAGCAAGCACGGTTGCAATAGTTTTCATCTCAGACGTATATAAATTACATGGCCTTCCCGCCGATATAGTATCTGACCGTGACAGCATATTTACCATCAAATTCTGGGAAGCCTTATGTCGTTCTACAAGGATCCAACTGAACTTATCCACTGCTTATCATCCGCAATCCGACGGTCAAACCGAACGTGTTAATCAATGCCTGGAGACGTATTTACGTGGAGTTTTCCATGAACATCCTAGCCAATAGACTAAATGGTTACCCTTGGCCGAGTTCTGGTACAACACTTCCTTCCACAGCAGCTTGAAGACTTCTCCCTTTGAAGCTCTATACGGCTATAAACCATCCTTCTTCCCAGGAGATACACCCATCATGTCTGATAATATTGAATCTGCTCAATTCTGGGAAGATAGACAAACTATCCTCCAAACCCTGCGTGAAAACCTTTCCTCGGCTCAGCATAGGATGAAACATTATGCGGATAAAAAGAGATCCGAAAGGACATTTCAAGAAGGAGATTTAGTTTACCTTCGATTACAACCATGTCGCCAGAACTCACTTGCGCTTCGTCGTAATATCAAACTAGCTACTCGGTACTATGGACCTTACCAGATCATTTCTAAGATTGGCTCAGTCGCTTATAAATTGGTCCTACCACCTGATTCTAAACTCCATCCTATATTCCATGTATCCATGTTGAAGGCACATCTTGGAAAAAAACATATGCCTATCTCACATACTCCAGAACTTACTGAAAACGGCACTCTGCAAGCCAAACCAGTTCACATCCTAGACAGACGTATCGTTTCTCGCAACCAACTACCCTCTACTCAACTTTTAGTTCAATGGGACGAAGCTTCTCCATCACAAGCTACTTGGGAAGACGTGCAATGGCTCCGTCGCCGATTCCCTGAAATTGATCCTTGTGGACAAGGATCCTCTTCAGCATGAGGTAATGTCACGAATCCTTCCCTTAATCAACTAATTATACCTTTTAATGCAGGTAATTGAGGAGATCTTACGAAAGAATACGAAGGAGATCTTTACGAGGAAGGATCAAATATAAGGGAAGGAGAAGTGGATAGTCAAGATGGGCCCCCGCATCACTCGGGTTGACGATTACCCAATTGGAAGGCCCGCTCTTTTGATCAACGGTCGTATAGCCATTAGAAGAACAAAATATAAATATCTATCTTTTGTATTAGAACTTATGCATTTTGATCTATGAAAACTCATTCTCCTCCAAATGTTCATCTTCTTCTCCCTTATTCAACTCTCCCTCCCTTTCATTCTGAACTATGTCGAGTTCCCGGGTCGTGACAGATTCCCGCCATACCTTGAAAAGTTGATCTCTGATACCTCCGATAAATTTCAACGATTGCTCGTAGTCGTCACCCGACGGTAGGAACACAAAATTTATAAGGAAGGTTATGTGTGACTGTTAAAATATCTGTGAACCACGCGTGGTTGTCACGCAACCCACAAAGCTTTACATTTTCCATTATATTAATGTTTATTAAATTAATATAAACATTAGATTAATTTAATTTTTATATAGGCGAAGGGGATATAGTGAAAGAAGCATCGAAGGGGTTGGGTCATCCACACATCAAAATGATCCACAAAGTTTTATTATTTGATAACTTATCTTCAAATTTTCATAATTATAATTTTGATCCTTAAAGTTAAATTGAGGTAAAATTATATTTCTCAAAGTTTGTATAAAATGTGATCATCAAATTTGCACAATTTGACGACCCACAAAGTTTGAATAAGTTGATAAACTTAGTCATGCTATCAACAAAACACAAATCTAATGAACATGATATTGGTTTAGGTGACAAAACAAATATCAAATACATCACCATCCGTAAAAAATGGACACAAGTTTATTTTTCTATGTTCATGTACATACAAGATTAAGTTAGATAATTAATTATCTAACTTATTAGTATTAACTTATTTTAAATGAATATTTGTAATTAAAAATATTAGTGCAAATATGTTTTGTGAATGAGAGATAATTAATAATATGAATCAGAGATAAAATGATATAAGAATAATGAGGGTGTAACACATCAATGGTGCCCAACCAAGCATCCATTTGCGAAACCCAAGAAATGCAAACAATGAAGAATTCTCAATTCATTTATTAAAAACCATATGAAATGAGCTTTATTTTAGTGTGGGTAATTTGGTGTTGTATCGCGAACTTGGCTATATGAACTAATGTCATATTGAATACATCAAACACTATAGTACCATACAACAAAAAGAATGGTGAATCCTATCAACCTTAATTATCCAAAGTAACGCACAAGAACCAATACATCATTTTAACACTTTCTTACTATCTCAATCGTAGCAGCGAAATCCACAACATCTTCTTAGTAAAGCTAAAAAGAGACATCTACAACGTACGAGCAAGCTAATAGTTTGAGTATTGTGCATCCTCCGCATCTACGCCACACTCGGATGCCCCACCATCACAATTAGACATTTCACATTTACCTTATTTTTTAGTGCCTTTACCCGAAAAATCGGGGATTTCATCTTTAAGGAAGGTGTCATTCGTCCTCATTTGCATTCCATGGACACTCTTTGTTTTCATTGATGTTTGTAGACTGTGTCGTAGGTCCGTCCAAACACTGACTCCTCCTGTGTGTGCTGTAGACCTTTGAATCAAAAAAATGCAAGAGGTTCATTTAAATGCATGAGATCCATTCACCTGTTATCAAGAAAATTGAGAAAAAAACTTTGGTATTCTTTGCAAAACAGATTGACAACCTTTAATCTATGTGATCCATAATCACAAGTAAAGATACTATAATCAAGCAACAAAAATTTATAAAAGGCAGTAGAAAAATGAGCATAGGTTCTAAAATGAACACAAGATAAAACCCAAAATAAACGAAAAATACGCTATAAAAGGCAGAAGATTTTGGTGATTCATATATTCATACAGCGAGAAACACCATATCAGAAGCAAAGATACCATAATCAAGCTACAAAATTGATAAAAGGCAGCAGAAAAATGAGCACATGTTCAACGCCAAAATGAATAGAAAATGAACACAAGATCAAAATTTAAATAAATGAAAAATGCGTTATAAAAGGCAGTTAAAAAACCATTATCATAAGTAAATATATCATAATCAAGCTACACAATTGATAAAAGACAACAGAAAAATGAGCACATGTTCAAAGCCAAAATGAATGGAAAATGAGCACAAGATCAAATTTAAAATAAATAAAAATGCGTTATAAAAGACAGTTAAAAAACCATTATCATAAGTAAATATATCATAATCAAGCTACACAATTGATAAAAGACAACAGAAAAATGAGCACATGTTCAAAGCCAAAATGAATGGAAAATGAGCACAAGATCAAATTTAAAATAAATAAAAAATGCGTTATAAAAGACAGTTAAAAAACCATTATCATAAGTAAATATATCATAATCAAGCTACACAATTGATACTGACTAGAAGAATGAGCACATGTTCAGACCTGAAATAAACGAAAAATGAGGATAAGATCAAACCCAAAATAAACGAAAATGCTCTATAAAAGGCAGACGAGTTTGGTGATTCATATTTTCAAGAAGCGTAAAATACCACTTACCAAAGACTAAATGCCCGAATCATAAACAAAATCACGTCACCCTTGCCCCCAGTCAGTGGTTTTAATGTCCTTCCCCTGGCATCAAACTATATTTAATTAATGGTAAACAATCTACAAACTATATTTACGTAACTTGGAGGGTTAGTCAAGCAATTTTATAACTACGAGGATACCGTCTTTACACAACTCGTAAGCTAGGGGTCACTTATGTAATTTGATTTTCTCCCCTTTTTTGCAATGACACAATAAAAGGGCAAAGATGTGCATCAGGTTGAGTCTAATTTAGTGAACTTACATTATTCTCAGATTAATGTGAAGCACATAGGATCCAAAACAGATAACTTGTTTGAACCTTCTCCAACAGTACCCCCGTTGTGTTTAAATCTATTCAGCATCACTGTCACTGCTTAATAATGTTCTACACTAGTAATACATCTCTGCCAATGAAAAATTCATCTTCAAATCCCCAGCTGCCTCAAGCAGAGGACTTTCCTCACTATGTCAAGAGTACGGAAGCGATGACAACGATGAAGAGCGAGTCATATCTTGCTCGTTTCATTTGGTATGAGGAATCACTTAATTGATCATGTGTCATGACTCTTCAATGCTGCTGCAGTTTGTTCTGTATATAAATTGGCTTTTTGAGGGATTCAAAATCAGAATGATGATGTGCACAAGGTCACTCAGGAGTGTCCTCATCCTCACTGTAGTCTTAAGAATCATAATCATCAAAGTCGTCGCTATCGTCCTCCATCAGCTCGTCATAGTTCACCAAATCATCATAAGATCATGTGAAGCGTTTATAATCAGAATATAATTCAAGGCTAGCATTTCCATAACTAAGTTGTTCTTCAATTATTTGCACCGCAGATCGAACTACAATCTCATCACATCCGTCCAAATGAATCGAACGAAGACAAGGGTTGTCTCCAATACTTGTAGGAATCTCAAAATCTGTCACATTCTTAAAAACCAACTTCTCAAGATTTGGAAAATCATCACATTCTACTTCCATAAGCTTGATTCCATTTCCATGTAACTCAAGTACTTTTAACTGAATAAACTGTCCTTCAACTGTATTCCATTCATCTAAAATCTTACCAATTTCAAGTTGGAGAATTTCAAGATTCGGTAATGAGCCGATGTTCATCATCTGTTCCTCGGATATCCCTTCTCCATATATAATAAGCTCCTTTAGTGAACATGGGAATGACATTATTTTCAGCTCAACTTCAGACATATCAGATATTTTAAGTGATTCCAGCTTTTGAAAGCTTGCAAGGTTATTTAAAGGATAAAAAGACGCATAGTGATGATCATAACCAAAGAAGTGGGATAATCTTAGGTTCGTAAGATTCGGGATTCGCTCAACGACCCTTTTATTCATAGTTGTCGGTACATCGGTCCATATCGTATGTAGTTGGTCCAATATATTGGATGTATTTTCCCCTGGTTCAGGCAAAACAACATTGAAGATGATCAAGATCCTAAGTTGCTGCATTTCCCAAATCTCAACTGGTAGAATTGCAGTAGCTGTCATACGTAAATAAATCTCAAGAAATTTTACATTCCATAGATATAATACTGGTAAAGGAGATATAAATTCGACTACATCGGACTCTACTTGAAAATCGGATATAAATGCACGACATGATGTAGTGGAATATATAAATTGTTGATCTTCCCCTGATCTTGAAAAATTCACAAACTTTGATCTTCCAAGAAGAGGATATTCCATTTTGCAGCTTCTGCACATATCAATATGTGACATCTCTTTCAAAGGAACAACCTGTGAAATATTTGTCTTTCAACAATGGATTCTCCTAAGCCACAAAAATAACAAGCAATATGGGAATAATAGGATGTTCTTGGAATTAAAATGAAATTTTCTTTTTCTGCTTCACCTAAGCATAGCTCTTGTAAAAGATCATGAATTCCACAACCCGAAACTTCTCCGGTGGAACTTCTATTGTATAGAAAAATCAAGTTTCTATCAGATAAATCAATCATGTACTTATCAGCAATCTCTTCTATAGATTTACCAGGTATTGGTTTCACAAATCCTTCAATTATCCATTCCTTTAACATACTTTTCACTTCAGTCGATGTGTTTTTACGCAACATTCGAAAATACAAGAAACAAAGCTTAAGATGAATAGGCAAATAACTGTAACTCAATGATAATACTTTCATACAATCTCCATAACTTGCCATTCTTTTGACATTTTCAGCAACATTCTCCCAGTACTCAATCGTCATATTAGATTTTGATAGTAAGCCACCAATTGTAATCAAAGATAAAGGGAGTCCCCAACAATTTTTAGCAATATCTTTACCAATTTTCACCAAGCCACTAGGACAATCTTGTCCAAAGAAAATGCTTTCACAGAGTAAATTCCAACTTGAATGATCATCTAAAGGTTTCATGATACATTGCATGATGCGAGAGTTTATAGAATCAGCTACATTTGACATTCGTGTAGTGACAATAACTCGACTGTAGTTCATTTTGTTGGGGAGAAATTTCATCAAATACTCCCAACTATCAATAGACCACATATCATCAAGAACAATCAAATACCTGCGATGATGTAAGTTTTGGTACAATCGAAGGCCAAGATCACGGTTTTCTTGACTGCTCCTATCTTGTAGAAGGCTTTGAAGAATCTCTCGCTCATTATAATTTTGAGATATTTTACACCAAATACGCTTCTCAAATCTTAACTTCATCTGCGGATTGTCAAACACATGTTGAGCTAGAGTGGTTTTTCCAATACCACCCATTCCCACAATGGGAATTATTTGAAGACTCTTTTCATGACTGATGAGCTTACCAATAATCCATGTTACATTTTCTTCCAATCCCACAAATTTCACATTTTCACTTGAATTCATGTAAGATGAAGCAACATGATTTGAATCTGTAAGAGATTCATATGAGGAAACTTCAGGGCTCATGTCAATTACTGTGAACCTTCTTTCAATGGATTCAAGTTTGTGAATTACTTCAATCAAACCTTTTTCAAAATACAATGGATCATAATTATTTTCACCAAATTGGTCCATCAGAAGTTCTATTTCAACAGCAATAACCATAACTTGTTGGATAAAATCCTCTATTTGAGGAGTCAACGTTTGAGATTGAGCTTGAAGAGATAGCAGTAACAATCTAACTTTGCCTTGGAGATATGAAACAAGTTCATCTTTCAAATCACGTATCAACACATCAAATTTAAGAATCACCTCATTTAAAGATTGAGTAAATGATAAAAACCCCTCAATTTTGCCATCAAATTGCTCTAAAACATGTGAATCTATGAGGAGTTCTGTTTCAACCACAACAACATTGATATTTCTAGTCAAATTGTCCATTTTGTTAGTCAGCGCTTGGTGTGGAAGAGCTTCAAGAAATTGCAGTACGATATTTACCTTGTTTTGTAGATCGATTATCTGTTGTTTTTGGACAATGATTCTTCCGTTGTCATGTAGTTGCTGGACTCGATGAAGCGATTGAGTCCATGAAAGCAGAGACCCATACGCTGCTACAACCATGATTGCTTGAGTACAACCAAAAGATTGATAACCAAATGCATAATTCCAAAAACCTTTAAAACAAGAAAAGGTTGACGAAGTCGTTTTCCTTAGCGCGTTCCAGGGATTCAATTTTCATACTGCCATTTTTGTTTAAACAAGCATCCCAACCGAAAAGAGGAATAAAATAAGCATTCAAATGGAAATCGGTGGAAAAATTTTAGTGGAAATGACCTGTTTGATTTTCGGTCATTTTGAATTTTGATTGCGTGGATTTATTTTGGACCATTTGAACCGTTTTATTGTTTTTTTATATTTAAAAAATATTTGTGTAATGGTAGTTTTATTCGTTTTTCTTATGTAATAATGAATAATAATAACAATAAATATCAAATGGATTTTAAAATATACAAAATGAAGTATATTATAATATCGCGTTATTATGATATAATTAATAATAATTAATTAGATAGTTTTTTAGTGTTTAACTATAAAATAAATATTAGTTTTAATTATATTAATTTTTTAAATACATTAACTAATAAATAAACTATGAAATTTTTCTAATTTTTCATATTGTCTAAATTTTGGACGGCATAAAAATATATCAAATTAAGATATTTGTATTAAATGAGACCAAGTTTTATATTCGTTCAAGTTCAAATCAGATAACCCAGCAAAAACCTGTCCGATTTTATAACATAGGTGTCGATTCTCTAATTCATTTTCAATTGATTATAAGAATGTATCTATATTTGATGCAATAGATATTTGGTCGTAGTTTTAGTACTATCATACTATCGATCAAAGCGATTAATTCACTATTTTTTGAAATATAGATTTTTAAATATAAATATAAAATAATAGAATGGTTGACCTAGAATTCGTAGTTTATTTGTATGTGGTACCCTAAAACTTTAACTTACATATTTTTATAGTGTATTCGATCGACTTTCGTGTGAGATTTATTTTTACATTATTGATATTAGTATAATGTGGTTGGTAAATTTACAAATGCTAGAATTTGTTGTTTTGGAAATTGTGTTGTGTTATTTTTATAAAGAAAATTACACACTTATCTACAAAATTTAAAATAATGTAAATGTAATACCACAAATTTGTAAATTACATAAACAACCCTCAAAATTCAAAGCCGTTAAAAAATCACCACATAGTAAATAGTAACCGGTTTTGTTTTTTTGTGTGAGAGATTTTGACAATTTATGTCATTTTTAAAAAATTTCAAAGTTTGAAAGGATATATATTACATCTTTTCAAAGTTAATAGATCAAATAAAAATTATTGATACATTTAAATATTAACGAGTGTTATAGACAAATATAAACGATTTTAGAATTTGAGAAATCAACCACATAATAAATCAACTTTGAACAAATGACGTTTACAAATTTTAAAAGTTGTTATATGAACAATACATTAACTCAACTTCGAAGACTTATATAATTCACAAGCTTTAGAAACACTATCTTTTCACTATTTTAAAGTTTCGGGATAACAAACAAACAACACTCATTAAGAACATACAAGATTAAAGATCATTCTTCCATCCCATTTCCACAATCATTTAATTAGTCACAAATTTGCATTTTTTTTAAAAAAATAGTACGTGGATGTGTAGGTTAGCACGCCAAAGCACTGGTGCTTATTGAGTATGTGAAATTCTCAAAATTCATGCTCCAAAGCAAACACTGAAAAATACTGTTATTATAGATTTTGAGATGAGAATGAAAAGTTGAGAGTAAGAACAAGCAACAACATAAAGGAGATGATGATCCCCTATTTCTTACCACGTAGTTTTACACCTAAAGCTCTCTCTCAAGTTTGGTGATGATCTGCTGGTTTGGTATTGCTTTACCTGATTCGTATTCTTGGATAGTTTGCGGTTTTTCGTTGATAACCTGCAACGGAAGAATAATACGAATGCCATTGTTGGTCGAAATGAGAGGGAGATGAAACAAACCTGAGCAAGCTGAGCTTGTGTTAGTTTCTTATCATTCGAGCTTGCATTATTAGTTTCTTCATTTCAGTAGGAACCTTCTCATCTGCATACAAATTTTACATCATTTTTGTTACATGAACTTTAAAATCTGCCCCGTTGAAGGTGTCACCATCGAAAAGCTTTGCGCAAACCACAAACTTCAATGAAATTTAGGAATTTGAATCACTTATAACATAAACTAAGCTTTGCGCAAACAACAAAATTCAATGAAATCTAGAAATTTGAATCACTTATAACATAAACTAAGCTTTGCGCAAACCACGAACATCAATGAAATCTAGAAATTTGAATCACTTATAACATAAACTAAGCTTTGCGCAAACCACAAAATTCAATGAAATCTAGAAATTTGAATCACTTATNGCATCCCAACTGAAAAGAGGAATAAAATAAGCGGGAATTTGCACAAATACTTTTATCACAAGAAGAATTTGCACAAATACTTTTATTACAATTTTTCACTTTTACAAATATATTCTTTTTAAATTCAATTACAATAATATTTTTATTTTTATTTTATCTACTTTTTTTATTTTAAACTATTCATTTATTAATAAAATCAAAACTAAAAGATGTTTTAGTAATAAATAAAATAGATGAGTTACTCAATAAGAATTTATTCCATCCTAATAATTATAATATTAATTATTATTCCTTCTATCATTTTAATTTTTGCTACCATATTATAGGTTTTAGTGGAAAAAAAACTAATGCATTTTCTAAAGATAATATATATTTTTTGGAGTAGTTATTAAGATGGATGAAATTCTTATTGAGTAACTCATCTATTTTTATTTATCGCTAAAACATCCTTTAGTTTTGATTTTATTAATAAACGAATAGTTTTTAATTAAAAAAATAGATAAAATAAAAATAAATATATTATTGTAAGTGAAATTAAAAAGAATGCATTTGCATAAATACCTTTATTACAATTTCTCACTTTCACAAATGTATCCTTTTTAATTTCACTTACAATAATATATTTATTTCTATTTTATCTATTTTTTTAATTAAAAACTATTCGTTTATTAATAAAATCAAAACTAAAGGATGTTTTAGTAATAAATAAAAATAGATGAGTTACTCAATAAGAATTTCATCCATCTTAATAACTACTCCAAAAAATATATATTATCTTTAGAAAATGCATTAGTTTTTTTTCCACTAAAATCTATAATATGGTAGCAAAAATTAAAATGATAGAAGGAATAATAATTAATATTATAATTATTAGGATGGAATAAATAACTCATCTATTTTATTTATTACTAAAACATCTTTTAGTTTTGATTTTATTAATAAATGAATAGTTTTAAATTAAAAAAAATAGATAAAATAAAAATAAATATATTATTGTAATTGAATTTTAAAAAAATATATTTGTAAAAGTGAAAAATTGTAATAAAAGGTATTTGTGCAATTCCTCACCCGAAGCGGGTGGAAAAATATTAGTGCTGGTCAAGAGCTCTTTTATTTTCGGTCATTTTTATTGCGTTTTATTGTTTTTTTATATTTAAAAAATATTTGTGCAATTGTAATTTTATTCGTTTTACTTTAAATTTTCATGTAATAATAAATTAACAACAATAAATATCAAATTGATTTCAAAATATAAAAATTTTGAGTATATAATATCACATTATTTTTTATGATAGTTAATAATAGTGGATTTGAAAATTTTTTAGTTTTTAGCTATAAAATAAATATTAGTTTGAATTATATTAATTTTTTAAATACAATAATTAATAATAAAATGATTTTTTTTCTAATTTTTGATATCGTTTAAGTTTTGGACAATATGCAATTTACCAAATTAAGAGAGCTTGATTTAAATTGGTTCAAGTTCAAACAGGATGGCCCGACCAAAACCTATCCGATTTTAGAAAATAGGTATCGATTCCTGGTATGATTTTCAATTGATTATAAAAATGGATCTATATTCAATCAATTAGATATTTGGCTGTGGTTTTAGTACTATCAGATTATCGAACAAATCGGTTAATTCACTATTTTTTGAAATTATAGATTTTTAAATATAAAATAATAGAATGGTTGACCTAGAATTCGTAGTTTATTTGTATATTGTACCCTAAAACTTTAACTTACATATTTTTATAGTGTGTTCGATCGACTTTCGTGTATAAGTGAGATTTATTTTTACACTATTGATATTAGTGTGGTTGGTAAATTAAGAAATGAAAGAATTTGTTGTTTTGGAAATTGTGTTGTGTTATTTTTATAGAAAAAATTACAATATTTAAAATAAGGTAAATACGATGATACCTACAAAAATTGTAAATATACACAACCCTTTAAATTCAAAACCATCAAAGAATCATACTCAAGTAAATAGTAGCAATTTTTGTCTTATAATGATTTTGACAATTTATGTGTTAATTTTTAAAACTTTTAAAGTTTAGAGATATATATATTATATTATTTCATGATTAAAAAATCAAATAAAAACTATAGATATATTTAAAATATTAACAAGTGATATAATCAAATATAAACAATTTTAGAATTTAATAAAACAATTACATTATTTATAAACTTTGAGTATATAACATTCACCAATTTTAAAAGTTATTATATCAACAATACACATGATCTTAGCTTAAGATATTTTTCATGCAATTCACAAACTTTGTAAAGATGGCCTTTTCACTATTTTAAAGTTCAGAGGTAACCAACCAACAACACTCATTAACAAACATGTTAAGATTAAAGATCCGTTCTTCCCTTCCATTTCCACAATCATTTATTTAGTGACAAATTTGCATTTTTCAAAAAAATTTGTACGTGGATGTGTAGGTTCGCACACCAAAGCACTGGCTGCTTATAGAGTGTGAAATTCTCAAAATTCATGCTCCAAAGCAAACACTGAAATACTGTTATTATAGATTTTGAGATGAGAATGAAAAGTTGAGAGTAAGAACAAGCAACAACATAAAGGAGATGATGATCCCCTATTTCTTACCACGTAGTTTTACACCTAAAGCTCTCTCAAGTTTGGTGATGATCTGCTGGTTTGGTATTGCTTTACCTGATTCGTATTCTTGGATAGTTTGTGGTTTTTCGTTGATAACCTGCAACGGAAGAATAATACAAATGCCATTGTTGGTCGAAATGAGAGGGAGATGAAACAAACCTGAGCAAGCTGAGCTTGTGTTAGTTTCTTATCCATTCGAGCTTGCATTATTAGTTTCTTCATTTCAGTAGGAACCTTCTCATCTGCATACAAATTTTACATCATTTTTGTTACATGAAGCTTAAAATCCGCCCCGTTGAAGGTGTCACCATCGAAAAGCTTTGCGCAAACCACAAACTTCAATGAAACTTAGGAATTTGAATCACTTATAACATAAACTAAGCTTTGCGCAAATCACAAACTTCAATGAAATCTAGAAATCTGAATCACTTATAACATAAACTAGAGTTCATAGTTCCAACAGCATGAATCTGACAATATATGAATCAGAAACACTTGACATTTTGAAATGTTTCGACAGGAAGTTTACATGGTACGAGCAATACGTCAATGATTCAATTGGCCAACAGAACATCAACAAAGCCCACATAGCTTTTTGTTAACCAAAAAGAGCAGACTAAATTGATGTTATGGAAATGCTAACTTGAAAATGGGAAGCTAAAGGTCTAGGAAAAGGAGTTGCTGGATAGATTACTTCATAAGCAGAGCTCAAAGCATTGTAAAAGAAATGCATATAATATGGATAAACTCACGTGCTAAACTTTCAGTATCTTCGTCAAGCTTCCTGGTATTCAGAGTGACGGTGCTTTTAGCAGCTTTGTTCGTTCCAGCATTAGCTGCAACATCATATATAATTATGAATATCACAATCTCACCTGACAGATAGATGTCTGGATTAAATAAAAATCTCCCCATAAAAACCCTAGCGCAATTCAAAACTCAGAAAAAAAGATTTCATCTTGAAAATTGAAGGTTTTTTTTAAATTAACGACAACATCCCCGCCCCCTGAAAGAAATCAAGATTCATTAGCAACAATAAATACATATACGAATTGCAAAGATAATAAGGGGCAGAGTAAGAGAAATTGAGGCCTTCCATGCGGAAGGAAAATTGAGAAATAAAAACTAAGAATCGGAACAGGAAACTCACATTTCTTAATCGTTTCTATCTCAGCTCCGACGCGGCGGGCTGCGTTGACAGCTTTCTCATCTTTCCTATCAGCGGCCGTCGGCACCTTCTTCCTCAGAACTACTGGCTCCCAATCCTGGCTGATTCCCGCCATATCTTGTAAACTTGACCTCTGATACCTCCGAGAAATTTCAACGATTGCTCGTAGTAGTCACCCGACGGAAATGAAACGGTAGAAACACAATTTATAAGGAAGGTCATGTGAGACTGTTAAAATATCTGTGAACCACGCGTGGTTGTCACGCAATCCACAAAGTTTTACATTTTCCATTATTAATAAATAACGAAATCTAAGTATAAAATTAAAGAAAATATTATAAACATTAGTTAAAGTTAATTTTATATACGTGAAAGGGGTTGGGTCATGGGGTGACACCTAAAAATGGTCTTCAAAGTTTTCTTATTTTGATTCTCAAAGTTATACTTTAGGTAAAATTATATTTCTCAAAGTTAAAGCTAAATTGGTCCCCAAATTTGCATAATTTCCCTACCAACAAAGTTTGAATAAGTTGATAAATTTGTTCACACTATTAACAAAACACAAACCTAATGAACATGATATTGGTTTAAGGGTGATGTTTGCCCATGACCCCTCAACTTCCATGTTGTGTAAAGGGCATGCCCTCCAAGTTACGAAATTGCAAATATTGTACACTTTTTGATAAAAAATATGCATTTATAGTCTTCCAATTTCAATTAAATACAAATAAGACACCTCAAATTTCCAATACCGTTTATGTTTGACACTTTAATGAACTCTTAAATTTTTAATATTTCATTCACAATTGTCGAATATCAATGATAATTTTTGTATAATTTTTCAAACGGATCCTATTTGTGTACTTTGTGATGAGTTTTCAAACGGTTTTCAACTTACGGAAAACCGAATGCTAAATGTCAGGGGTCAAAAACAAACGGTACTGATAACTTTATATGTCATTCTTACAATTTCGTAAGTTGGAGGACATGCTTTTTACATAGCTCGTAAGTTTGAGGGCTAATTATGCAATTTTCTCATTGGTTTAAGTGACAAAATGAGTTACGAATATCAAATACATCACAATCCGAAAAAATGGACACGAGGTTATTTTTCCATGTTCATGTACATACAAGATTAAGTTAGATATTTTATTATTGTATTCGAGTAAATACAATTTGAATATTTGTAATTAAAAACATTAGTATAAATATGTAATAAAGATAATATAAAAAACGATGTGAATAAGAGATAAAATGATATAAATATGATGATGGTATAACATCAATGGTGCCTGTTGTGGTTCGAAAACCCTCCGATGATCTCATCAGTGCCGAACCAAGCATTCATATGCGAAAACCCAAGAAATACATACAATGAAGAATTCTTAATTCATTTATTAAAAACCATATGAAATGAGTTCTAATCTAACTTCTCACAGCGCAATTGTAATTATTGGGAGGATATAATTTAGAAAAAAATCATCATGCAAATTGCAAACTATCCATATCCATGTTATATACAAGTCAGGAAGAAAGAACAAGTACCTTGATGGTTCCTCTACTGTTGGCAGCTAACAATGTAGGGTTCTCACTTTTCCAGCAAACTGCGCTTATGAAATAGGATCCACCATCTTCTTCACCCTCCTCCACATCAACCGATCCGAATTTATGCCATGCTGCCGGTTTACAAATTGCCTGGATCCCAAATGTAAACAATTTTATCAAAGCATCATGTTTATTTTATGTATTCCATTTACCTTGTGGTAAACAAACACTTCATTTGTTTCACTTCCACACGCGAGAAACTCGTTGTTCACGGCGAGGCCTACAAAATTCTTATCATTTGTGTGGCCTCTAAAACTACGTACCTGAACACAATAACAAATTCCTTTCAAGGGAGGTTACAGTTTTGAGTTGCTGTTTTTTGGGAACTTACAGCAAAATTTTCCTTCACATCCCATAGCATAAGTGTACTGTCTGTAGATGCGGAAGCAAGCTCATTGTTGGACAAAAATTTTACGTATGAAACGGCTTTTTTGTGGCCACTGAACACATGGAGTGGATGAGAGGTGTTTCGTAAGTCGTAGTAATGGATGTGGTGGTCAGCTAAACCAACCTGTAAAAGCCAGAAGATTTATCACTTGAGAAGGAAATACAAGTGAAAACTTTCAAATAAATGTACCGCAATAAATTTGCTGGAGTATGGATTATACTTGACGCAGCATATATTTGCCTTCATATCAATGCTAAGAACGCTAGCTTCTTGATTGGTACACCACACTTTGACCTGTGATTCATTAAGAGGATGAATCATAATGAATAATTTATCTAAACTTTACACAAATAGAAAAGAAGCAAAAGTATTGGGTGTTCCATCACTGACTGGTAAAATATTTTCAGGATAAAAGTGTCTGACCTTGCAGTCATCGCTACCAGAAACCAGCATTGATGGTTCAGTTCGGGAAAAATCTACACTCCATGCACGCTTTTCATGCTCCTCATATTCCATGATGCTCTGAGTACGAAAAATTAGTAGTATATCAGGACATAGGAATTCATTCTAAATTCCAACGAGGTATCTGCGTTTTTTGCAAACCATACAAGGATCAAGAGGTAATTGCAACATTTTATTCTCACCTGTTGTTTAGTTACATCCCAGACAGTGACTATTCCCTCATAATCACTGCTAGCTATAATACTTTTTGAGAACTTGTGCCAGCTTAAGCAGCTTAGTTTAGATCGTGTTGCTATCTCCACAACAGGGCGATGCGCATGTGTGGACTCATTGATAACCTATAATAGACGCAATTTTTTATAAATTAATATCCAGCAAAAAAGACTGCACAAAAGAGGTCTGTAACATACTTCGAACAAAATATCATGAAAGTTATCGAGAAACAGGGTAGGAAAACAACATAGTAAACATACTGAAGAGAGATCAAAAACTTTTATCTGCCGTGAAACTCCAGCAGTAGCAAAAAGCTCATTATCAAGATCAAACTCAATGCTGCAACATAGAAGAGTAACAATCTTTAGCAATAAGGATGAAAGGGAACCGAAAAAAATGAACAATACTGCCAGATTCTGCATTAAGATTCTAAAATTACCTTGAAACAATATTGGCAGAATGAAAAATATCTTCTTGCCTAAGTTCAGCTATTACTCGTAATCGACTGACCAAATAAAGCCAAGAGGCCAACTTGTCATGATATTAATAGGAATTAAACCAGTAAACTTATGATAGAAATATATATGTTGCCTACCTGAGCCGAGTAAATGTACTGAGGACGGACTGAAAATCAGCAAGGCTTGTGCTGTAACCTTCTCTATTAGCAACCATGTTATCATTCCTGTCTGGGTTCTCCATATGATTCCCTGGATGGGGCCTCCTTTGCAAGTAAAATTCTTGAAGCTCATTAAACTGAAAGGGGTGAAAATTACACAAAAATCCTTGAATCACAAAATGAACATAGGTAAGAACTTTAAAAAATTGAGTCTAAACAGCTTCAACAGGCAAAAAGATTTCGAAGGACATAAACCAACAATGATCAAACTAAATATAACAAAAATAATTTCATCATAAATATATTCATTGCATGTAATTATATATATTCTAATTGTACGATACCTGAGCATGGATCCTTTTTTTTCGCATAAATGCTAAACCAGATTGGCTCATGTTTTTTGAAGATGGCCCACTGGAAGAAGTATCCTTGCTCTGGATTCCAAAGTGTTTAACATTTGCCTCATGTTCATTCTGCAAATTTCTGAAAGGAGGCAGTGCACCTAGTGCATCACAGGGGTTGCAAATTCGGCTGGTAATATCTCTATCCAATGAAGATGTCCAAGATCTTTTTCCTAGGTGCTCATCATAAAGCATTTTCAGTTTAACTGCATACTTATCAGGTGCCCGGTATAGGTCCACCCTGTGCTTTTCTACAGCAATCAAGTCCTCCTTGATGCGCTGGAGATCATTTTGAACCTAACATATAAGAGATATACGAGAAACTTTCACAACCTAACGTTGTTGCATCTTTCTCTCAAATGGGGGAAGGTTTCATACGAACCTCATCAAGTTCAGAAACTCTTTGCTTTTTTAAGCATAGTAAGAATTCTATCAGGATTTGCATGTTTCTCTCAGCTTCTTCTTTCTCTAGTTTTATCTTTTTATCAACCAACAAAGACAGTAAGGAGTCTAATTCCTTTATTGACACTTCATGTCCCTGTCTAAGAAATAAGAGTCAAGCCTCATTAGGAAAGCCATAAGACAGTATTGCATAATATTTCTTGTTGATATTGTACAAATGTTTCAGTAAAGTAGCCCTAGCACATGAGAAAATTTACAAGCAATGAATAAATGCACCAGATCTTCAGATTAAGGCCAAAAAATATTTGGATTTTGCAGCATCTCCCAATACAGTACTGGATGGGACCAGAAATATAGTTGATAAGAATACTCACATAAAATAGTTTTGAGGTGTTAAAGTGGAAAACGCACCTGTTCCAACAAATGGTGAAATTGTTCAACAGGAGATGCGAATTTCGATTTTTGTTGGGCAGATGTCTTCTTCAATAGCTACAAATTTGGAACATCGAAAACTGATATCAGGGAGCTTCATTTGGCATGCAAATGTTTAAAAATGTAATCCAAGTATGCGAGCAATACTGTAAATCATTCAAGAATATGCAACACTGGTTCCTCTGTTTGAGAAATCGCAAACCAGCACGTAAGACGAGATCACAAGAAAATGCAATCAAGCAAGACATTTATTAGCAGGATCCAAATATCAACAAAGAAAGGAGACAGAAAAAGGGGTAAAAAAAGTATCTCCGAAAAGAAAACCTTGTCGAGCAAAAAATTAGGGAAAAGTTGAGCAGGTGTGAGGAACTGAGCACAGCAAGGGCAGTCACTCTTGTTCTGGAGATGAGTGACGATACACATGTAGCAAAAGCTATGTCCACAAGCAGTCAAAAATGCATCTCTTATGACCTGCATACATATAGGACACAGAAATTCATTTTCAGGCATCGCTGCTTCCGCCATCCGTCAGTTTACTCGGCCGTCGAAAAAACTCCCTCCCGGCCGCCACCAGTTTACTGTGATTTTCCGCACCTAGTTTACGCTGACCCTCATCCATGTATTATATAGAAAGATATCCACGTCAGCAGTACTCGCGTGGTTCAGCAGCCTTCCCTTTCCTTGGAATTTACATGCTGTTTTCTTACAGACGTGTGATCACTATTTGGTAAAAAGCTAACTCTATACTGACTTTTTTTTACCGAACATATATATAATTATGAAATCGGTTTGATATTCAATTTTTAAATTTTGACTATTTCGGTATTCAATTTCGATTCGGTTAAAAAATTCTTATCGAATACCGAATTTAATATTTTATTTAATTTAAAACTAATATTTTTATATTAATTATATAATTAAATTTATTATTATGATTAATTTGATTAAATTTCAAAAAATTCGATAATTCGGTAAATACCGAAACCGAACCGAATTGACAAAATTCGATTCGGTAACTAATTTTTTGACTTATTCGATATTCGATAACTGAAATTCGGTTCGATATTTATCGAATGAATACCCCTATTCTTACGTGTCAATTCATCTCCTTTTACATCTTTATTGCTAAGGGCATGTATCAAAATCTTAAAATTTATAATAGATTGTTAAATTATAAAAATAGATTATATATTTTAGAATGTATAATATATTTTTTAATAAAATGTTATCAATTTTAAATTCTAATTATAAATTCTGATGCAAAATATATTATTTTATAAATCAAATATTCGTCATTTTGAATTTTGCATTCTCTGATTTAAAGATTACATTATCTAATAAATATTGTATTCAACTTTTTTTTATTATATTAGTTTTTTTATTAATTTCTTTTATATTTTAAAATATTATTTTTATTTAGAACTATACTTTTATATTAACAATGTACATAAATGTTCTTTTATATTCTTATTCAATTCAAATTCTATATTTGTTATAATTCACTATACATATTCTAATGAAATCTGATTTTGTATTATAATACTAAATTTTAATTTTGCATTATATAATTTTACAGAACACATATTCAATATATTATTCCAAATTATACCTAAATATGAATATTTGAGGACTGTATGCATTATTTTCTTTAAAATATCAAAACTTTCAAACAATCCATTATTAGAAAGAACTGATCATTTGCTTTTTGTTTGTAATATTTTTTTATTGTAATATATTTCATCTTATTACTTTCTTATTGGCCGGCAATTAAAATCAAAATTACACAAAATGCTAATTTACCTGCTATTCTTTCCCCAAGGCAACTTTCTTCAGGATGAACTCAGTTGACTGATGCGAATTCTCCACTGCTTTCGAAATAGCCTGCCAATTCTCACCGTGTTTTGGCTCAGCAGCTACGCATCTATTCATCACATCTTTCTGGCTCTCCTTGCTGCCATGTTCCAGTTCCAATCTATAATAAAATGCCCACAAATCTCCAATATCAGGAGCAACACTCACTGCTCTGTTTAACCATAACCTTGCTTTATCAGCTTTCCTTTCTTGCCAAAATATCTTTGCCACCGCAGCAAGAACATATGGATCATCACCACATCGTTTATACGCATCTCTGCTCATGCTTTTTTGCTGTGGTCGAGGAGCCATTTCCAAGGACGCAGCCCAAAGAATACCACTTCCAGGACACTCTTGTAATGCCTTGGCCATTAATATCTCAGCTTCCTTCTTAGAATTAGAATCATGCCGAGATTCAGCACGAACTGCGGCTACCCAAAGCTCAGGGTTTTTCGGGTTTCTTTTTCTTGCCATTGTTAGAACTGCTCGAGCTTTACTTATGCCACTGAGTTTTTCTTCGAGTTTAGCTAGTGATAGCCAGAGAGGGATACAATTTGGGCAATGTTTTAACCCCAACTCGTATGATTCCTTTGCTTGATCTACATTTTTAAGCCGCTCGTTCAACTGCCCCAACATTAACCAGAGCTTGAAGAATGAGGGATATAGCTTGATCCCTTCATCAAGTAACCATCTTTCATCATGAATATTACCTAGTTCTCTTTCAACAATTGCGGATTTCATCCAAACTCTCTCTGTTCCTCCCCTTTCTCTTGCCTTTGCGAGAATCATTCTCGCTCTCTCGGGTTCATTGTTCTCAAACTCAAGCTTGAATGCTGCAAGCCATATTTCCTCAGAATTAGGAATTGCTGCATATGCTTCTTGTAAAATTGATCGAGCCGCAGGCACATCACCAGCAAGCCATTTCTCTTTGGCTCCCATTAGCCACAATCCTTCAGCATTTGGTATGTATGTGACTGCCTTACGCAGCAAAGTGTCGAGAGATTCTCGACTACCATGACTCTTCTCAAGTTGAGCTGCTTTAAGCCATATGCTTTTCTTGGTAAAAAATATGGTGAGTGCATGAGCATAAATAGCTCTCGCTGTCTCAATTGAACCTCTTTTTTTGCACTCTTCAGCATCAGCAACAAATGTTCTTTTCTTATCTTCTTCCTCTACTCCAAACTCAACTGTATTACGAATAATCGCATGACAAGTTGCGATCGAACCAGCTCTTTCTGCAGCTTCTGCTTCTTTCATCCATATTTCTCTATCAAACTCGACCCCTTCGTTCTTTAAAACTCGGATGCCCCTTTCGATTATCTTTCCAACCATGGCATTGTTCCCATTTGCTTCTTCCAACTTTGCAGCAGTAATCCATATCAAAAGCTCATTTGGAAGCTTTTCTCTAGCTCTATTCAACACCTTCTTCACATTTTCAAAAGTTTCAAGTCTTGCAAGAGCCAGCCAAAGCTCAACATGTAATGGGCAGTCCAAAACAGCTCTTTGCAGCAAAATTCTTGCATCTTCCTCGTTAGCAAGCTCAACAACTTCCTTCCAGAGCCTCACTGAATCCGGAATGTGCTCAAGACTTTGCCTCAGCACCTTACTTTTGTTCACAACATCCACCTCAAGTTTTGCTGCTTGCATCCATAATTTCACTGAATTTGGAATCACCTTAACACCTCTTGCGATCACTGCTTTTGCATCTGAATGTGATGCCAAACGACAAGCCTCCAACCAAACATCTTCACTTTTAGGACATTCTTTACACCCTTTGTTAATCAGTTGCTGAGCAGCCTTAAGCTTCCCAGCTACCTCCTCTAATCTTGCGGCTGCTATCCAACCATGTGGGTGTTTTGGATTTGTCAGAGTGACAGATTTTAGCAACAGCCTAGCCTTGTTTATATCAGAAACCTCTGCACCACTAGTTATCTTCATGCTCTTCATATCAGTCAAATAACCCTTAGGATCTACAACAGTAAGTCCTGATACAGAATCAGATTGTCGATCGAGCTTCAAAGACAACACTGTTCCTCTGCCTTCACCCACCGCAGTCAAATCAGTAACTGGAGTTTGTGTCCATGGCGTTTCAGTACCATCAACTGCTCTGCTATTTGGATTTAGAGCACTCACATGTTCTTTTTCTTGCCTAGCTTTCTCCAAAAGCGTATCAGGCACTGGAACAAAACTCTCAAACCTTTTCTTCTTATTCCTCAATGAGTAATCTCCAATCTCGGGTATACTGTCCCACTCATCAGTAGTCAAAGTATGCAACTTTCGCTTCAAATCTGCAAATTGCTCAGTGATTTTGGGATTCGAAGCTCGATACTTCTCAAGCTCTTCCTTAACCCTAGCCTCCCTCCTATCTTTCCTCCGGGAATCCATTTTCTTATCAATGGCCTCCCAAACCTCATCCGCGTCCTTATCCTCTTCATCATACTTCGCCAACGCAAATAATCCTGCATCATTTCCTTCAAATTCATCAAAACTCTGGTTCTCATCATATCCTTTATCCTCATGCACTTCCTCGTCGTCCTCTTCCCCAGGTCCCTTCCCACGTCCACGGCAAATCCCGGTAGTCCCGATCGCACCAATAGCGCCAGTGGACCTATCTGGTAAATCATGGGCCGCTTGTGCCGGGCCAATATCCGAACGCGTAGTGAATCCAGTGGCTCCACGACCCAGACCGGCTACATAATTAGGTGGTGGTTTCATGCCCAGAAAATCCAACCTGATCTTCGGAACAACAGGCGCTTGCATCCCGCCAAGAAAGGGAACGTTCAGGTTCAAAGTTGTGTTTGTTGAAACCCCAAGATCGATAAGCAATTAAGCACTGTTTTCCGGGACGGAAATCAGCCGCGCAGGCAGATAAGACGCTGCTTTGAGATCGGTATGGAAAAATTTCGCTGGGTTTGGAGGCTTGAGAGAAAGTAGAGTCGTCTTGAAAGGATTGAGATTCAAAACCAAGGTTTTCTTCGACGGCGAATTCACAAACAAAACGACGCGATCGAATAAGAAATTAACGCTCAAGAGTCAAGGTTATAACAGAGCAGACGTACCATGGCAGCATGGGTTTCCAAGAATAGCTCGGAGTATGAATATTTCCAAAAATATTGACGCTCAAGAGTCAATATTAACAAAATAACTATTAATTTATTTCCTTTTAAAATAATAAATATTTAAATTTATAATTGTATCTTATGTCTATATTACATTCTTGATTTATTATTTTGTATAATTTGATTACTTGTCTTTATATCTTTAATTATTATTTAACAAAAAATGAATATTAAAAAATATCAATTTTATCTTGAGAGTATGACTCTTTTACAAATTAAAATCCCAAAATAAGAATCTCAACCTAAAGAATTGTATGTCTATAATATATTGGACTATAAATCATGATATATATATATTATATTATATTATATTAAAAAAATGAAAATTACATAAATATACTCCAAGTTTAAAATTGTATATTTAGCATCGGAAAATTTAAAAATATAATCTAGTTTACTCTGTTTTATATCTTTTTTTGTTAATAATATTTGTAATTAAAGATATTATTTTTGGAAATTTCAAAGTTTATGGTTATACTTAATGGGTAAATACATATATTACTAACCAGTGATGTATTAAAAAAATGAGAATACATTAAAGATTTTGCTAACATTTTCAACACATAGTAGTTAAGACTATTTAGTTATCGATTGCTTAATTTAACACGAATCAATTAAAAAATATTTGTTTTTATATTACACGCACTCAAAGAGTACCCGCCACCCCGCATACTGGGTGCCGGATAGTCCGAAGTTGAACAAATCTTGCAAGACATAAATTAATAATATGAGAAGTATATGTTTCATGATTATAAAATATTTGAGATAGTACAAATGGTATTGATTATTTAATTATTATGAATGATGTTTGATTTATTTACCTTAATTAAATTGATTACTAAAATGTAGCTTTTTGGGCAATTGCGTGATTTATTTAACCATTATTGTATGTTTCCAAATTAAAACATTAATATTAAGATTTAAGGGTACTGATTTATTGATTAATAATTCAAAAACATTATATATTATATTATTTATTAACTCTATAAAAAGTATAAATAATTAAAAATATTTATTAACTTTTTGTACAATTTTGTTAATATTTAAAAATATATAAGGCTATCTTCAACAAATTATATCTAGATCTATTTTCTATCGTTATCTTTTTTTATTTTTAATATTAATATAAATATTTTCATAAATAATTTTCATCCATCCTATAAAAATGGGAAAAATTTCAGTTTAGATACTTCAAGTTTATATAAAAATCAATTTTGATAACTCATTTTCAAAAAACTCAATTTACGTCATTCATTTTTAAATTTTATCAATTTTTATCATAATTACCTAAAATATGCCTAGTCATTACAAATAACTTCTTTTATTAATCATGGTTAACACTTTTTAACATATTTCAAATAATTAATCACCCTAAGTTATTTTGTTCACATTTCATTAGTTTTATACAAATAATCGTTGATTTATAAACTACTGAAATTAGAATTTTCTTTCATTTATAAATACATAAACTTGATTATGTTTAAGATTCTAATTGTTGAGAATCAAATAACAAACGAGAATGCTCAATCTCTAGATCCATATATTGTTCATTATCATCTATGAAATCAATAATGTTATTTAGAACAACATTTTCCTCCAACGAGTTGTATCTTTCTAAAAATAAAAGTAACATATTAACACAATCCACTAGTATGCCTAAACCCTACATCAACACAATCATTTTCTTTCTTGAGCCTACATATTTCTCATTTCCTTTCACAATGACTAAAATCCAATATCTAGTACTATTTTGGTCACCCTAACCGACAGCTTTGGTGCATTTGAACAAAATATCCATATTCAACTAAAACCCGGCCTCTGCTAAAACAAAACGCTTGCTTTTACCAGTATATCTCCACTGCTCACCCATTATCATATATCCACCATGACGTACAATCACCCAACAAGAGCGTATTATTGCAAATCCATACATGTTTTCTTTGAATTGAATTTTAACATGTGAATCCTAAACAAGAATAGAGTTTGGCGGCGGCAGAAAAAGTAAAATTAATGAAAAATTGAAATTGATTATTTGAAATAGCCCATAGGTGATAATTTGTTAACTATAGTTAATAAAAGAAGTTATTTGTAATAATTAGGGGTATTTTAGTCAATAATGATGAAAATAGATAAAGTTTAAAAATTGAATAATGTAAATTGAGTTTTTTAAAAATGAGATATCAAAATTGATGTTTATACAAAATTGAAGTATTTAAACTGCAATTTTTCCTATAAAAATGTATAGGAACTTATAATTTTGCATCTTTTATTTTTTTGTATATTTTCAATATTATAAAAACATAATATTCAACCAATATTTTAAATAATTTTTTGTAGATTGTAAATGGTATTAATAAATTGATGAGAACTTTAGGACCAGACACCCTATGACGGATAAGATCTATTAACAATTGGGTCGATTCAAATGGTAGAAACGAACTCTTGCAGCCGACTTATACACTTAACGAACAGCGGCCCGATGTTCCACGAGAGGACCGAAGATGACCTTGGCAAAATAAAATGTTTTCTGGTAACTAGCTCCATGGTTTGGTCAGAACGGTTACAAACCCATGTTTTCCACGCTTCGAGCCTCCACACGTTTACCACGCCTTGATCCCGATCATGCAGACCACGCCTCGGTCCCAACCTCGTTTTACATCGCGCGACAACAACCTCTAACAAACCTGTCAGAGGCGGTTACAGAGCGTGATTTACACACGCCACTGACTCTATAAATACAGNTATATATTATATTATATTATATTAAAAAAATGAAAATTACATAAATATACTCCAAGTCTAAAATTGTATATTTAGCATCGGAAAATTTAAAAATATAATCTAGTTTACTCTGTTTTATATCTTTTTTAGTTAATAATATTTGTAATTAAAGATATTATTTTTGGAAATTTCAAAGTTTATGGTTATACTTAATGGGTAAATACATATATTACTAACTAGTGATGTATTAAAAAAATGAGAATACATTAAAGATTTTGCTAACATTTTCAACACATAGTTGTTAAAACTATTTAGTTATCGATTGCTTAATTTAACACGAATCAATTAAAAAAATATTTGTTTTATTTTACACGCACTCAAAGAGCACCCGCCACCCCGCATATGGGTAAAGGCAGCATGTACCCCTTTTTTTGTAGAGATTGTAATTTACGTTACTTCTCTATTACTAAATGCGATATCACAATACGCTACTTTGAGTTGCGTAAACTGACAACCCTGTCAGTTTTCTCATTTAGAGAATGAGAAATCTGACAAATGAATGTGCATGCAGCTTTCTTAATTGTAATTTGTGAATCTAACATGTCGCCAGATCAAAATCTCCATTATAATCAGCCTATTTCTTCATTTTTTCTCATCAGTTTCATCGCCCGTTTCCTTCCTCTGCTGCTGCTCCTTCAGTTGCCTTCCTATTTTTCGATCTAATTTTCTTCGGATCGAAAGCATAAATCCGACAATTGACATCGTAAATTTGTAAAGGTAATTTATTTTGAATTTGTGTATCAAATTTTTATTCATCATATTGTATTGGGTTTCGATATATGCATTTTTTGCTATAATTTATTGTTAAGTTAAATTACATTTTAATTTGAAGTTGTATTTTTGTTAAGTTAAATTTTGAAATTTTAAAATGTTAATATTGTTAAAATAAGTTAATATTTATTAAAAAAATGCCCAAATTGCTACGTTTATAATATTTAATAATTATGAAACATAAATTTTACAAATTTGAATAAAAACATTTGTAAAATATTGTTTTGAATAAAGTGCACACAAAAATAGTTTGTTTTGTATTATAATTTATTTTTTGTTCAAAAACATAAATTTATAAAAATGAATATGTATAAGATTTATATTTATAAAACTATTATGATAAAATACAAAATACTAAATACTTAATAGTCCAAAAAATAGTATATATTTATATTAATAAGTTTCCAAAATAAGAAATAATAAAAACATTTGTAAAAATAAGAAACATTTAATATACATATTTGACCTATGTTTTCAAAACATATCCAATGCTTAATAGTTCGACAATAATACTTTTGTATTATTTTAAAAAAATTAAAAATAAGTTGTCAATATTAATTTGTTTCGACTAATTGCTTTATATTTTTTTGTATACAACTCTTGAAAGAGATGTATCATGAGAATTTATATGGCGAACCGTCTACATCAGACTCTAGAGTGGTTGATTTCTTCTGATGATGGATCATCAGATGGAGATTCGGAACCTGAACCTGAATTTCCGTTTGGCGAAACTAAGGAGCCCATTGAAGAATCGGAAGAGATTCTTATTCGTCGGGTTACCGAAGCGACACCACTAGCTAAACGTATGACAGGGTTTCCGGTGGAGCTTTTGGCAAACATGTTTCCCGAAGGTGGTACAATGATGGCTGATGAGTTTGTTGTAGGTAATCGTAGGTGGGAATATGTGTCGTATAATGTGCGGGATCCGAAACTAAGTGCTCGATTGGATTTTAAAGATAAAGAAGAGATGTACTATTGTGTTCGACATTGGCACATATACCATAAATATCAGTTTAAATCCTCATCCGAGTCATCGTTTGTGATAACTTTGCCTCGTTCAATTAAATACTCACCAAATGAAGCAATCCTAAAGCAATTTCCCTTAAAGTCGCGTTCATCGTCGGGCCTCCAACCAAAACGATCACAAATAAATTGCTTCCAACCAAGAGACGTCTGTTTTGTCCTCGTTCTAATAATGGGTACTCCGTTTACATAAAGACCCCATAAAACAGAAACATCCTGAAGAGTAATAGTGGTCTGTGAATCAAAATTCCAAAATTTTATGTCAACTTAATAAAATAATAAGGAATTACGAATAAAAAACAAACTCTCCCGATACAAAAAAAAATGTGCGTCTCTAGCCTCCAACGTTCGATCAAGGCTGTTAGCAAGTGCTGATCAAGTCGAATACGAGCAGTCTTCAATACCCCGTAGAAACCCCAACTGTTGATGATTCCCCAACTTTCTCTGGGATTATCAGGTTTCCAATATATTTGTATGAGTGTTTGAAACTCAATTTGTCCTCTAAGTTTAGTCCCTGTAAAATTTGATTCGAACAATGTTCATCCTGCAACACCAATACACTTTTATCTGATGATACAGTATTCGCCATTAATCGTACATGTAACAAACAAATTTCAAATTTTCAATTTTGCAGAAAAAAATATTATCTTCTCTTTAAACTATTAGAAAATATTTTAATTTGCATTCGAAAAATAATTTAATATTTGTATTAATTAATTCTCATTTGCAAAATAATTGATCATTATTTCCATTTTAAAGTTTATGTTTTATATTTTATATTTTCGAAATTCCTAAATCCATAAATATAATGTTAAATATTTTAAATTTCCCAAAAAGTAATAATAACCTTAATTTTTAATTTCGAATACTAATATTATTCTAGATTTCGAATTAATTCTTAAGTATTCTGTATTTCAAAAAACTTTATATAATAATTGAAATTAATAATGAGATCATACTATTCTCTCTTTCAATTAATAATCACTTTCTATTAATAACTTAGAATTTTTAAGGTAATATTAATATTAATAGATTTCAATTTTTGAAACACAATAATAATTATTTTTCGTTTTATTTTTTTTATTAATTACTATAATATTTAAATAACAAAATATTTAAATACCAAAATTCATGTTAAATTCATAACAACCATCCTAATTCCTAAACTGCTTCGAACAAAAATAAAATCATACAAAAATATTAATCTAAAAACGAAATAAAATTAGCATAATCTAACTCATTCAAATTTATTTAAAAAATAAGATATCTAAATTAACCGACGAATTTACCTCTACCACTTTGGATTCACGGACCCTATTCTAGTCCAAAAGCTAGGAACAAGAATAATCGCCAAGTTGGTCAACCTTGGTCAAAACAGCAACAATGTACCTCAAAACATGAACAATCGGTCCTTCAAGTCCCTTGATCAAAACAGGAACAATCTTCAATCCATCGTCGTTGTTGTTTGACTGTAACTCGGAAGAGTTAGGACAAAAAATCCAAAAATTCGAAAAATGGCAGATTTAGGACATGATAGGCGAAAATTGAAAGAGGGGATGAAAATTTTAAACGAGGAAGAGCACGATTGTTGATAAGAGAAGCGGGTTCACGGAACCGAAAACCTGTAATTCACTAGTTATTTCCGATGCTCGCCAAATCTGAAAAAAACCAGAGGTGAGAAAACCATTTTCCTCCGCTTAGTCTTATACAAAGATGGAAATTTATGACGTTGAGAAAGCTACAGACATATTCAAAGTGTCAGTTTTCTCAAGCTCTAAATGAGAAATCTGACAGTCTCAGTTAAAGCAATTTGCAGTAACGTATTTTCATTTCGCATTTACTACTAGAGAAATACAAGCTTAACAAAAAAATGGGGTATATGTTGCCTTTACCCCCGCATATGGGTACTCGATAGTCCGAATTTGAACAAATCTTGCAAGACATAAATTAATAATATGAGGAGTATATGTTTCATGATTATAATATATTTGAGATAGCACAAATGGTATTGATTATTTAATTATTATGAATGGTATTTGATTTATTTACCTTAATTAAATTGATTACTAAAATGTAGCTTTTTGTGCAATTGAGTGATTTATTTAACCATTATTGTATGTTTCCAAATTAAAACATTAATATAGTTTTAATATTAAGGGTACTGATTTATTGATTAATAATTCAAAAACATTATATATTATATTATTTATTAACTCCATAAAAAGTATAAATAATTAAAATATTTATTAACTTTTTGTACAGTTTTATTAATATTAAAAAATATATAAGGCTATCTTCAACAAATTATGGTATTGTTTGGAATGGAAGTCAATCGTTCGGTGCGGTGAACGTGCCGTAGTTGTATTTTATTTTAACCAAACATCATTAATAATTACGTTCATTCGACCGCAGAAAACAGCGGTGAGTTCACAGTTGGTTTGACATAATGGCTACTAGAACGTACCTTCCAAATATCAATTTTACCCTCTGTAATTATAATTTAATTTTTCTTAAAAATAATTTTGATAACTTCTTATATTATATCAATTACATGTTCAAATTATAAAAAATATATAACAATTTAAAAATATAGTTTTGACATAACAAATTTATCATAAAATAATATGAAATTTAATTTTTAAATTATAAACAATTATTTAAAAATAAGAACAAAAAAGTTATTTTATGACATCACGATCACTGCACCGCTGTTTCAAAAACAATTTTTTTAAATCACGATCAGTTCACCTCACAACACAGTACAATCATCTCACATCATCATTATTTATCAAACGATGTTCCAAACGTGCCCTATAACTAAATCTATTTTCTCTCATTATCTTTCTTTATTTTTAATATTAATATCAATATTTTCATAAATAATTTTCATCCATCCAATAAAAATGTATAGGAACTTATAATTTTGCATCTTTTATTTCTTGTATATTTACAATATTACAAAAACATAATATTCAACCAATATTTTAAATAATTTTTTGTACATTGTAAATGGTACTAATAAATTGAAATGGACATATGAACAATCAAATATATCATAAAATCAATATATTTCAATTTCAAATTGTATATTATATAATACAATTTCTCATCAAGGCATTTGTTTTTTGAGAAGGAAATTTAGAGATAGGGCAAATGTTTGATGAAGAAATCGAAGAGAAGATTATTGACTTGAACAGGGAATTGTTCGTGAACAAAATGTGTTCCATTTGGCAAAAATATGGTTTCTAGATCAGGAACATATTTCTTCACAACCCCATTTCTTATATACTCTTCAAGTCCTGCGAATTTCATTGCGTAATCCTTCTCTCCAACTATCAATAAACAAGGAACTCTCACCTTCACTTCATCAACTCCATAATCCTCTAACCAAGCTCTGCAAAAACTCAAATCATTAACATTTTTTGTCGAGATTATCGAAATTACAACCGAAGAACGTGAAATAACGAGATTAAAAAGATAATGTTATATGCATAAATGACTTGATCAAATTATTATATAATTTAACCAATGTGTGACAAATTTAACACTCCCCTCAAATCATACCATAAGGTTTGGATTCATGAATTGCAATGAACTGAACCAACTTTAATAGCATGGTTGAATTAAATTATGATTGGGGTGTGTACGAATATAACATATAAGGGGAGGAAAACATACCGTAAAAGACTTGAAATTATTTAGTATACTACACATTCTCTTATAAACCAATTCAAACTTAATTGCAAATCTAGTGTGGGACAATATGACATTTCAACGCACCCCTAAAATCCAAATACATGAAAAATATGGACTTGTAGAAATGAACCAAACTTTCCAAGGATTTTGACCAAATTAGCTTTGATACTATATTGTAATTATAGAGTTTGACTGAAATTATGATGGAAGTACATGTATATAGTGTATAAAGAGATAAGATCATAACAAATCATTTACTATAATATTTGTTTTCTCTTATAAAACAATCCAAATAAGAAAATCCAATTCATTTCAATTCATAATTCCAAATTTGTTAAGTATTTGGATTTGAGGGATGTGAACATCAGAATTGGTTTACTATGACTTATAAATCTTTTATATTGAGTTGTTCTCCATTTATATATATATATATATCTATATCTGTATCTATATCTGTATCTGTGTATCTATACACACTTTCATTATAATTTTGATTTAATTCAACATTTTTCTACTGTTTTCTGAGTTGGGAATTATTTACCTGTAAGGAACTTGGAGAGGTGTTTGAAAGCCAGAATTCTCATAGAGCGAAGCTTACTGATCAAGATCATGTTGGGTGAACCAGTTAGGAAGAGGAGTTGAGGGATGAACTAAATCCATTATTTCTTCATCCTCATTTGCCACCGGAAGTTCGCTGCCGGAGAACAGAATATATATCCTTTTAATCACTGTTTTTACATCGAAACGAGCAAAATCTTTCTCAGCTCTCAATGCCTCCTTCAAGTAACACAAAAACCTAATCAATTCAACTTTATTCAGGTTTTCATAGGCTCTGATGTCACTTACTTGCCATCTTAACATGTAGAATCCACGGAGTTTCGCGGAAAATACCACCGATCCGCGACCGGCTAGTGATTTTACCACCATTCGCGTTAGCGAATCGCGAACTGCATTTTTTTCGCAGTTCGCGATTGGCTAACGCGAGTCGCGTTTGCCAAAATAATTTTTTTAAAAAAAACGTTTTTTTTGTAATCGCGATTGGCTAAATCGACCGCCAAAAGGAGGTCNGTTTCTGTATCCAGTTATACTTTAGTTTTGTATCTTTTGAGTAGAAAGTTTGCAGATGATATTTCTGTTCGCTACTCAACTTTTAGTGTCTTCTGAAAAGTGAGCAAATTCGTATGGGAACTAAAGGGGAATTTTGAACCTCCTTTTATGAATTGACCTACTTGAAAGAAGTCTTTTTCATGCTTATACTTAAAAAATAAATTGGAAGTATTTATTTTCTCATCTTCCATTGTTTTTTACAACATGCAGGTTACATCTATTTCTTGGAAAGGAAGTGAGCTAAACATGGTTGATACTCCTGGACATGCAGATTTTGGTGGTGAAGTATGTTTTCCAATTTATATTTCAAATAAGGGGCATTTGTTTCTATATAATGATGAAGAGATTAGTATATAGGGACTGGCTTGAAATTTGCATTGAATTTCCGTGGATCCATTTTCTGCGGTTGGAATTATGAGCTAGTTTAATTTTTCCCCACCCATAAAGGTTTTACGTTCACATCTCTTCTTCTAGGTTGAACGAGTTGTGGGCATGGTTGAGGGGGCTGTTTTAGTAGTTGATGCTGGTGAAGGCCCTCTAGCCCAGACAAAATTCGTACTTGCTAAGGCACTGAAATATGGGCTACGACCTCTTCTTCTTTTGAATAAAGTTGATCGACCGTCAGGTTAAATTTCTCATATTGATTTTGATTTACATATTTTATTGTTAGGAAATGTATTGTTTTGACTTGTAATAAAGCTAATTGCTTTAGCTAGTCATCTTTTGGGAAAATGGTAGGGTAACTTGAATGCATCAGTTATTTAGTAAAAAGAAAAAAAATGATCTGTTTTGATTTCATTCAGTAAAAAGACTTTTTGATTTCAGGTTAGTCATGTAGTTGCTCAATGCATTTCCTTTAGGAGATGTAGATGAACTTGCAATGGCAGATCCATGTTTATGCTTTCATCTGAAGGAATTTGATATTTTACTTACATTATTGTTTGAATAATCTTGGTGGTATTTTACTCGATATCATTTTTGTAGTTACTGAAGAAAGGTGCAGTGAAGTTGAGAGCCAGGTGTTTGATCTCTTTGCTAATCTTGGTGCTACAGGTGGTTGACAATATTTTTTCCTTACTTAAATTTTATGTATTAAATGCTTTGATGAAATTTTTAGGTGCATTTATTTATTTTATAATTTTCTTCAGAGGAACAACTGGAATTTCCTGTCCTTTATGCTTCGGCCAAGGAAGGTTGGGCATCATCCATCTATACCAAAAGTCCCCCTGATGACGCAAAGAATATGGCAGAGTTATTAGATGCTATCATCAGGCATGTTCCTCCACCAAATGCTAGCACTGAGGCGCCATTTCAGATGCTGGTTAGTTCTATAATTATATGTTGCAACTTATTATTAACATGTTGGATTCCGATTTTTTTCCAGAGTTTACATGGAGTTTTTTATGGGCTCGTTTAATATAATATTAAACCAAATTGGTTTTTCAGTCCTGTGCTATCTTTTTATTTCATCATCATTGTTTGTCAAATTTGGAATATTTCCTTGCCTGTCCTTTTTCATTTTCTATTGCAATTTTATCCGAAAACTTCCCATCATTTTCAATGTGCATGGTTCAGTTCTTAGTTGCTTATTGCCATCTGTTAGCATAAAATTTGTGCCTCCTAGGAGAACCTTAGATATTTAGTGGCAGTCCCTTTCAGGTGTCTATGATGGAAAGAGACAACTTTGTTGGACGAATATTAACCGGTCGTATCTATTCGGGAATCATCCAAGTCGGTGATAAAGTTCATGGCCTCCGTGGTACAGACTCGGGGGTTGTCAAAGTTGAAGAAGGAAAGGTTCAAACTGACGTTTCTGGGAGTATCTTTTATTTAATATATAAAGCTATCATGATGAATGGGAACTTCATGGTGGTTCAGCCATGATAAATTCTGAAAAACTTGTGTAAAGCTTTCTATTCATTCTAATTTTTGTAGGTGGTGAAGCTGATGAAAAAAATCGGAACAAATACAGTTGCAGTGGACTGTGCTGGTGCCGGTGACATAATATCTTTGGCTGGTTTAAATAGTCCAGCAATAGGGCACACGGTTGCAAATCCCGAGGTAAAAATTCATGAATTGTTTTTTGCTTCTTTTTTTGCAAGTGCACAGATGTCATTATACAATCTAGCAGTCATCCATTAACCAAAAACTGATGTTTTTTTACTAAACTGTAAGATGATGTTTTTCCTCTGTGTTCTTGGGCTCGCTTTTAATTGTGATAACTGTTGATTTCGTTGACATCTATTAGGCTAGACTTTATTGGTGTTCTTTTGGGAAACGGGATATCGATGTAGGCATTTCATCACTGTTCAGACTATGCCTAGTAGTTTTGGTGAACATGTCTGTAGAATATCAATTACTTTCTCAAGCATTATTGATTTTTTATTCCATAGACCTTTCTTATGACTTCTTTTACATTACCTGATTTTGGCAGGTTGTGATTGCTTTACCTACAGTAGAACTTGACCCCCCTACCATTTCTATGACATTTGGTGTAAATGATTCTCCGCTGGCTGGTCGAGATGGTACTTATGTATGAATTCTTTTTGCGAGCATTAATTCCTCTAAATTTTGTATTCATAGCTGTGCACTTCTCATTTAAGAAACTTCCTGTATACATACTGCTAGTTTTGCTGGTATAATTTTGGTTGGCAGTTATGCTGTTGCATTTTTAATCATTTTACGTATCTGGTCGGTCATTTTTTTAATTGAAAAGAATGTTGGTCACTTTCTTCAACATTTTGTTTTTAATAATGATGCAGCGACTTCATGAAGCTTACCAACTTGTAGTATAATTTTAATTATCGACCCATCTCAGTTGTAATTGTGGGCTCAGAAGCATAATGTCCTCGGCTATTGATTCATCTGATATTAATTATGGTCTAATGATATGCGTACTAAATTTTGATCGAATACAGTTGACTGGAAGGCAAATCGGTGATCGTCTAATGGCTGAAGCTGAACGAAATCTTGCAATTAATGTGCTTCCTGGAATGTCAGAATCTTATGAGGTCCAAGGGAGGGGAGAGCTTCAATTGGGTGAGTGTTTTTCTTCTGTTTTGTTTCTGAAACTATTTTATCTTTTAGAAACGAATCTACTGCTGAAATTTAATTTTTATTTAAACAGAGTATATGGTTCTGGAGCTCACATGTTTTTGTTTACTATCATAACAGGGATCTTAATTGAGAATATGAGGCGGGAAAAGTTTGAGCTTTCTGTTTCACCTCCTAAAGTCATGTGAGTTTATTTCTTGTGATTGGAATGCCTTCTGTTGATTGGACCATTTTTTGTCTATGTGACTTAACTGCCACTATTTGGATTTTCCTAAATTCATTTTAACTTTAAAGTTTGATAGTTTTTCATTCACTTTTATGATTCATTAAACAGATATACGAATGTGTAAATATGTGCATGTGAATCTTCAGTGTCTTTTTACCTCGTTTGATATGCTTGAAGTCGTTTTTTCTTTTATTAATCATATACGTCTATTTCTATCAGGTATAAAAATGTTGGTAGAGAAAAGCTAGAACCAGTAGAAGAAGTTACTATTGAGGTTGCACATCTGGCCCTTGATCTGTTTTTAGAAATCGCTTTCTCTGGAAGTTCAGTTTATGACTGCTGTACCTTTTATATCAGGTAAATGAAGAACACGTAGGATTAGTCATGGAAGCTCTCTCTCACCGAAGAGGAGTGATTACGGACATGGGCCAAGTTCCTGGCAGTGTTGGTAGAACTAGGATCTGTCTCACTTGCCCTTCAAGGCATGTATCACCCTTCTCATCTCCCTTTCCATTCTGAACCCTCTTAATTGCATTTGTGGGAAGTTCCTATTATGTATGCTTCCCTTCACTTTTAACATCTCTGTTTGATCACAGGGGTTTGGTTGGTTATAGATGTGTGTTCAACAGTGATACACGAGGCACTGGATTCATGCACCGTGCATTCCTGGGTACACCTTTTGATGCAATTTTTATTTTTTTACTTCTACATGCTATTATCTCACATCTAATTTATAAGGGCTGCATTAGTGAGTTTTAAAGTCTTGAGGTTTCTTACATGAAAGTCGTTCTACCCCCTTCTAATGGAATGGATCTTCTGTCTTGTTGAATTATTTAGAACAATTTTTTCGCTAACTACTTTATTCCTTATTTTGTATATAAGATTTTATGCGGATCCATGTTCATTCATGCAGCATATGAGAAACATCGGGGTCCTCTTGGAAATGTCAGAAAGGGAGTGATTGTAAGTCCAAATATTAGTATTGGATTTTGCCTGATTTTCAAGTTTTTTTTTGCTTGGTAAACAATTTATTTCTTTTTGTCGTTCATGTACGATTTTCTGTACATTTTCTATGCATTTTGATGTTCTATTCATTTTGTTGAACACAATCTGTATTGCCTGAATTGTCCTTTTGGTGCAAGTAATTTTAGTCAATGGAAACGCAATTTATTCTATTTGAGTGTTATTTGTCATAGCGTATATAAACTTTATGCTGCTATCCTCTCCATACACAACTACATATCCCTCATTTCTGGATTGTTCCCTGCGATATAAGAAACTGGGCTTATTTGATAGGTATCAATGGGACATGGGACAATCACGGCTCATGCACTTACAAGTTTAGAAGCTCGTGGAATACTTTTTGTAAAACCTGGGATGGAGGTCGTCACAATTACCTTCTCCAATATTTCACAGTTTCAACCATCTATATTTTGCGTTTAACTCCTCTATTACATGGTGGCAGTCCTATGATGGCATGATCATTGGCGAGCATTCACGGGATACAGATCTCGATGTGAGGAAAACTATGGTTTTGTTTTCATAATCTTTGTTTTTCATATAATATCAACTATGGTTTACAGGTCAATCCAGTTCGATCAAAGGAGCTTACAAATATTCGTGCTGCCAGTAAAGACGAAAATATAAAGCTGACTCCCCCACGCCTGGTATAAACTGCATCCATACTTCATTAGCCATTCTGTTTTTGCCACTGTAGTAATTAAGTTCTTTCTTTCTCTTTTACTGTGTTGGTGACTTGGTATAAGCTAACATTCAGCATGCTGTTTTTTTGTAGATGACACTTGAGGAAGCAATTGGATATGTTGCATCGGATGAACTCATCGAGGTACGATTCCTATCTAATCTTTCATTCACCTGTTGGTTGTCACTTTGTTACTGCTCTTTGAACTCCAGGTTACTCCGAATGTAATCCGATTGAGAAAGCGATACCTGGATGTCAGCAAGCGAAAAACAATGAGCAAAAAGCCAAAGGAGTAGTAACCAAATTTTGATGCCTACACAGCAAAACACTTGATAAGTTACATGCAACATGCATTGCAGGTTTTGGTAAACTGCAGTTTTTACCATTTCTCTGCTCCTGTATTTGATAAACTGGAATTATAATATTGTTTTCTTTAATTTCCTAAGTTAAAAGACTTCATTTCTATAAAAAAATGTTATGTTTTGTGGAATTGAGCTCTACATTACATGATCCTTGTTGGTTATAAGGATTAATTGATGTTTGCTACACTTTGTGCTGGTGCTGGGCACTTCGAAACAATCATATATTAAGTGTAATGATGCTTTTATCATTTTTCTTACCAAAGTGACAGATTATAGAAACTAGACTTATAGTAGGCGCAAGATGATTCAAAGAAAGGTTTATGATTAGAAAAACATAACGTCATGATCATTAAGTGTATGTCATTATGGCAAGTATAGTATAAATTGGACAATATTGTTTGAGTGTTAGATAGGTCGTTATAGACATGGAATCTTAAAATGTACTATGTATTTACATCACCCGATATCGGAGTGTATAATCGCCTTAGTTGTCTCGGCCCCTCGGCGTAACTCCTTATGTCTACTACGATTGCATGAATGTGGAGATTTTTCCTGAATGTTTGATTTAGTAATCTTATTTAATGGAGTTTATGAAAATTACCTGTTAATGCTCTAACTCGATATTGATTCAAACTGAAGCAATTTTTCAAAATTTGTCTCTTGAAGACGAAGGGAAGTGATGTTAGAACTGACGAGTCATTTTCATTCTCTGTACAAACAAAACGACGTTTCTTCCTCCTTCATCAACATAACATCCGTTTAGTAACCTCAATACAAAGCAAGTTTAGGTGATGGATAGCAACTCACAACACATCATCAAAACACACACACATTCAAATTCTCTTCGAAAAATCAACAGGCTTACCGGGAATTCTCTCGATATGCAGCTCCATATATCTCAAAAACTCTATTCCAAGAGCTTCAAAGAGTTCCTCAAACTGAAAACTGGTTCAAAAAGATGGTCATATGGAGCAATATTTTACTCTCTTTTGTTCTTCATGTGTCTTTTTCGTCTCATGTTTGTGTTAAACGTAGTCGAAACTACTGGTGATCAAACCAAATGCTCTATGATAGGTAATTCAAATCATATCTGTTTCAGAATTCCCATTTATTTGTCTTGTATTCAGGTTGCTTAAGCCACAAACTAGGACCAAAATTCCTACGAACAAGACGAGAAACGATAGTAAGTAATGCTATCTTTTCAGTTTAAAGCTCATGAGAAAGATAAGTTTTACCTGGATTTATTACATCAGGTTCCGGAAGTGATTTATCGAGTACTTGAAGAGCCGGTTTACGGAATTTTACCGCAACCGGGACATGAAATTCCTCAAACATTACAAGATTTTGTTGATGAGATGAAAAAAAGAAAGCCGGATGCTAAAACCTTTGCCTTGGAGCTCAAATCAATGGTACTTTTTGCTTGAATATCATCTATATGTATTGTTGACTTTTAACTGATGAAACGGGAACAGGTTACACTTCTTGAACAAAGAACTAGAACTGCAAAAATACAAGAGTACCTGTACAGGCATGTGGCATCAAGTAGCATTCCGAAGCAACTTCATTGTCTTGCTTTAAAGCTAGCAAATGAATATACGGTTAATTCGAATGCTCGAATTCAGCTTCCTTCTGCAGAGATGGTCCCGGCTCTTGTTGATAACTCATTCTTTCACTTCATTATTGCATCTGATAATGTTCTTGCAACATCTGTTGTGGCCTCATCACTTGTTGAGAATTCATTACATCCTAGCAAGATTGTTCTACATGTAATAACAGATCGAAAGACGTATTCTTCGATACAAGCGTGGTTCTCTTTGCATCCTTTATCACCTGCAATCATAGAAGTTAAAGCATTACATCATTTTGACTGGTTCACTAAAGGGAAAGTTCCTGTTTTAGAAGCAATGGAGAAAGATCAGAAAATTCGTTCGAAGTTCAGGGGAGGATCATCGAATATAGTTGCGAATAACACCGAAAAGCCTCGTATTATTGCTGCAAAACTACAAGCATTAAGTCCCAAATACAACTCTTTGATGAATCACATTCGGATCCATCTTCCAGAGGTCAGAATCAAAATAACAACACCTTGACAAAAAATCTCTATATGATTCAATATTTCTTATTTTCTACAGCTATTTCCAAGTCTTAACAAAGTGGTGTTTTTAGACGATGATATTGTGATTCAAACTGACCTTTCTCCTTTATGGGATATACAAATGAACGGGAAAGTGAACGGAGCAGTCGAAACATGCCGTGGAGAGGATAAATTTGTTATGTCAAAGAAGCTTAGAAGCTACCTTAACTTTTCTCACCCTCTCATATACAGTAACTTTGATCCTAATGAATGTGCTTGGGCTTATGGCATGAACATTTTTGATCTTGAAGCTTGGAGAAAAACTAATATAAGCCATACATATTATCAATGGATCGACAAGGTAATCATTCACATTGTTTAAATTATAGAGTCTAGCCGAAATAACGAGAGTGCGCTCACGTATAAGGAGGAGACCACGAGAACAAGTCAATTACTATGATACCTCTTCCTCTTAAAATCCATTCCAAATTTTATCCATCAAAATCCTCTTTATCAATACTGGGAAAGTTCGGTTCACTTCAATTCGCAAGTCCAATGTGTTGGAATGCAAAAACGTCCCACATTGGAATTTTATCATAAGAGAGATGGGGTACCATAGTAATTGACTTGTTCAAGTCTTTTATGGTGTGATCTTCTCCCCTTATACATCATATATATTGAAATATTGTTCCACATCGGTTGTGGAAATATAAATCTTCTGTTTTATAAGGGAAGTGATATCATGAGTAATCGAATTGGCCCAAGATTTTTCGATGTGATTCACTTATCTTATCTTATCTTATTTAATACTCCACCAGCCTATTAAATCCTGAATTTCTATAATATCCGTGCACACTCCCATCGTTGAATCTATAATTTAACACAGATTTAAACATGAAAAGGGTATATTTTCTGCTAATGAAACATTTAATGTTGATAATGCAGAATCTAAGAACAGATCTGAGTTTATGGCAGCTAGGAACATTACCTCCGGGGCTGATTGCTTTCCATGGGAATGTCCAAATAATTGATCCATTTTGGCACATGCTGGGACTTGGTTATCAAGAGAATACGACTGTTGTAGATGCAGAAAGTGCTGGTGTGATTCATTTCAATGGGCGAGCAAAGCCTTGGTTAGATATAGCTTTCCCTCATCTTAAATCTCTTTGGACAAAATATGTGGATTTCTCTGACAGATTCATTCAGACTTGCCACATAAAATCTTAGTAGAAAGAACAAAGAGGTCGTTTTGAAACTTCTGTACCTGTAAATGACATGTAAGAAAGGTTATTTTATACTCAATGCTGGAAGATAAACACACACAGACTTCTGTGCCGATATTTTAATTCATTTAATTGATAAAAACCCTAACTTCGGTTATACTCACGGTTTTAAATTTATTGAGTCCAGTCATTTATGTGTATGATATAACGTATAAAAGGAATGATATCATATCGAAAATATTGTAACAAATTATTTACTATGTCAATATTTATTCTTATAAATCAATCTACATCTAAATTCTTATATGTGACAATTGCTATCATATTTCAATATATCTCCGTTAAGTCCAATCACCTGACAAGTTGTACTTGACAATTCAAATCGGTGGATTAATAATCGATCAATTTCATTAAGTCATACTAACCCTCGACAAGGTCACTCATTATTTTTCCAAACCCACTCTGATATCATGTTAAATTTCTAGAGTCGAATCAATTTATGTGTGGAGCGTGCTCGTATATAACATATAAGAAGGATGAGACCATACTTTTAAAGACTTGAATATGTCATTTACTATGATCCACTTTTCCTTTTATAAATCAATCCAATCAAGATCTACATTCATTGATTGTGTTAAAATTTTAAATATATTTGGTAAAATTATGGTATTATGATCGTGATTTATATAAAAATATAATTACAATTAAGAGTAAATTAATATTTTCTTAAATCACAATAATGTTAGAATTGACTTTAATAGTTATGATGAAATCATGATTTTCTAACAATTAATACACTGCAAATTTGAGTTTTGTTTAGTGTGGATAAAAAAACACGATTTTAGAATCTCATAGTAGTTTACCTTACTTTTAATTTAAAAACAAAAGATAGGGGATGGAAGGTCAGTACAACATTGTAATTATATCAATTATATAAGTCCTCATATGATATGAGAGATATTTTTTATGAAAAATATACTTAATTTTGACACACATTAAATGTCCAAAAAGCCATTGTTTCGCTAACTTTCTAAATAATAAGATTCTTTATCAAAAATATATTGGTGGCCAGCAAAGTGGGGGCCCAGTCCAATTCTATTATGAAGACTAAAATTCTTCGGGGAATTATTTTCTCATAAATTAAATAATAAGTGATAAAAGAAAATGATATCAGGCCCGGCCCAGTCCAGCCTGCGAATTAGAATTATTCGGGTACGGGTCGGGGTTGTGACAGATAAGGGTCAATCGCCGCTGTCAGGATCAGCCGGAGGGAGTTTGGTTAGGCCGCAGCGCAGATACTATGAGATAGTATTCCACAACATTTACTCGGTTTTATTCGAATTTCATTGACTCTGCTCAACCTCATTGTCATTCGGCTCCAAGAGAAAGAGAAGCATGGAGGTCAGAGCCCGAGCGCCTGGAAAGATCATACTAGCCGGTGAACATGCTGTTGTTCACGGATCAGCAGCTGTCGCCGCTGCTGTTGATCTCTATACTTATGTTTCTCTTAGGTTTCCGACACCCGAAGGTGTTTCTCGAACTAATCATTGAATTACGTAATTTCATTTGTTCATCATGGCTACTTAATTTGATTGAATGAAGATAAACTTAAGTTTTTATTGAGAATATTTGTAGTTAATTCGTAATTTCATCTATTTCCCAAATTGATGCCCTTAATCCATATTGTTAATGCTTTTTTTTGTTATACGTTGAGGAATAGATAATGATGATGAGCTGAAGCTCCAACTCAAGGATATGGACCTGGAGTTCTCTTGGCCAGTTGGAAAAATTAAGGAATTTATGCCTGAACTTGGCGGCAGTGCTTCTGTCACACCAGCATTTTCACTTGAAGCAATGAAAGCAATTGCTTCTCTGGTAGAAAAACAAACTATACCAGAGGATAAAAATGGACTCATTTCGGGTATCTCAGCTTTTCTTTGGCTTTACACTTCTATTCATAGGTATATTATTTTGACTGTTACTTCAATTTTCATTGATAATATTTCTTACTGCACCTTGCTAAATTGTTTTTTTCTGGTTTACCAGTAATAAGCCAGCTATTGTATCGGTGACATCTGAGCTACCATTAGGATCTGGCTTAGGTTCATCAGCTGCATTCTGTGTTGCACTTTCTGCTGCTCTTCTTGCTCTATCTGATTCAGTTAAACTAGATTTTAGCCATCAAGGTTGGCAAATTCTAGGAAACAGTGAATTGGATCTTGTTAACAAATTGGCCTTTGAAGGTGAAAAGATAATCCATGGGAAGCCATCTGGTATTGACAACACAGTGAGTACATATGGTACGTGAAGCAATTCCTCCTATAATTTTGTCTGAAATCTCTTCAATGTATTGTGTTGCCTGAATTGTAAAGAAGAAAAAAAGGGGTGTGAATATGTTATGATTAGTGCGAGATGCAAATTTGGTCTTCACAGTTTCAGGGCTTTAGCAATTTTTGTCTCTAAAGTTTTATGATTGTGACAATTGTAGTCCCCATAGTATGAAAATGGTAAAATCGATCCTCATACTTCGTACTTTTTGACAAAACCAGTCCCAAAAGTTTAGTTGTATTACATAATTGATCTCCAAAGCTTTAGGTCATCGGCCAAAATCAAATTTTAATGATCGTTTTGTCACTTTGTGTATTTGATTTGCCAAATGTTGCAAATTTAGATTACCGAATTTGCCAAAACCTTAAAGTTTGGAGACTAAATATGCCGTTACAAATTATGAGGACCAAATTTGTCAAAACTACGAAAGTTTGGGGATTGAAAGCTCCATTTTCTATTATGATTACAAAGGGTTAATCGGTTGATTTTTTTACGCTCTTTCGTCTAACGAAATTTTACTCATCAGGGAACATGATAAAGTTGAGATCTAGTGAGCTAACACACATCAAAAGCAACATGCCAATCAAAATGCTGATAACCAACACAAATGTGGCAAGAAATACCAAAGCTTTGGTAGCCAGTGTCTCAAAACGAGCTCTAAGGCATCCATCTTTAATGGCTTCCATTTTCAATGCCATCGACTCCATCAGTGACAAACTAGCCGAGATTATCCAATCTCCTATCCCTGATGATCTTTCAATAACTGAAAAAGAAGAAAAGTTTGGAGAACTTATGGAAATGAATCAGGGATTACTCCAATGTATGGGTGTAAGCCATACATGTATCGAAACCGTTATACGAACTACTTCGAAGTACAAATTGTCTACAAAATTAACAGGAGCTGGAGGTGGTGGCTGTGTGTTAACACTACTGCCAACTTGTATCCATTTTCACTTCATTTTTATGTGCAATTTTTGATGTGCTGCTTGCGCTTGCTTAATTATGATGTGTTCCTTAAGTGAATGTGGAAGTATTATCAGGAACAGTTGTGGATAAAGTTATTGCAGAACTGGAGACAAATGGATTCAAATGTTTTATTGCTGGAATTGGTGGAAGTGGCTTGGAGATCAGCTTTACCGGCTCTTCTTAGATGGTACGGTACGTAAAATTCAATAAATTATTACTTTTTAATAAGTGTTTTTGAATCGCTATTAAATGAAATTAATTTATTTACATTTATTTTAATGTTTTGTTGTTCCAGTTTATTTTATAATTTTAAAGTGTTAAATCTAAAATTGGGTATATTTTTAAATTTCAAAGTTGAATAATGAGATTTGAAATATTGGGTTTTTTTGGTTTAGTTGTTGGTTGAAGACTATTTAACACATTTTTTAAAAAATAAAACTTTTTTCAAATAAAAGTGAATATCATGTAGCATTGTAATGTTAATTTTAACAAATTAAAATGTGTTCAATTCAATGTACCTCGAACCATGGTAGTCATATCGGTGGTATACCGTCCAGTATATCGATCATATCGGTAAATATTGGTTGTGACTGGTACACCGATATTCAGATATATCACCGATATACCAACGGTATATCGAAAAAATCGCTCATATTAGTCGAGACCGGTACGAACGGTACTGAACGGTATGACTTCCTTACCTCGAACACACATTGAATTTACAAAATGATTAGTTTTTACATTCACTTTTTCAATATTTACATTTTTTGTAAAATTGATCTTATAACTTTTAGTGATATATTTAATTCTCAAACTTTAAGTTCCATGAATTTGAATTTCTAAGTTTGCAACAATAACCTCCTAAATTTAATTTTTGTTAATTACCTAATTTGTTAAATTGAAAATTTTGAAAACTAAATATATCATTAATATTAAATTGGGGGATTTATTTTGTCAATGACAATCGATTTGTCATTTTGATAAATTTGAGATCAAATTTATCAAAATTATGAAATTATGAGTATCAAATTTGTATCTCATTCATTGATTTTAATTAATTTAGATGAATAAGATTAAATTAACATGGTTAAATTTTGATTCATTACAAAATTCGAAATCGTTCAAAATTAAAATATCTATTTGGGTTGGCTTGTATGGGACCTACCGTGTCAGAAAGTGATTGGTTTAAATTTGCATGATGAAAAGATATCTTGGAGACCTTTTACTTTTTAGATATTTTGAATTTGCCTTACAACTTTATTATTATTTTTTACTTATTTTAAAATATAAGAATAATATCTAAATAATGTACTCATCTAGTTTTAACTTTTATGTTTGGGAAGGGAAATTTTAAATAAATGGGCGAATGACATTTAATGTCCCCAAAATTTGTATGATTTAGCAAATTTAATCTTTAAATTTTCTTCATTTTGGTAAATTTAGTCCTCAAAGTTTTGTGGAAGAAAAACAAGTTACCAAACTTTGTATTTTTGGTATAATTAGTCCTCATATTTTGTAACTTTTGGCAAATCTAGTCCTCAAATTGGTCCTCAAATTTTGGGGACTAATTTTGNGTCTAACGAAATTTTACTCATCAGGGAACATGATAAAGTTGAGATCTAGTGAGCTAACACACATCAAAAGCAACATGCCAATCAAAATGCTGATAACCAACACAAATGTGGCAAGAAATACCAAAGCTTTGGTAGCCAGTGTCTCAAAACGAGCTCTAAGGCATCCATCTTTAATGGCTTCCATTTTCAATGCCATCGACTCCATCAGCGACAAACTAAGTGAGATTATCCAATCTCCTATCCCTGATGATCTTTCAATAACTGAAAAAGAAGAAAAGTTTGGAGAACTTATGGAAATGAATCAGGGATTACTCCAATGTATGGGTGTAAGCCATACATGTATCGAATCCGTTATACGAACTACTTCGAAGTACAAATTGTCTACAAAATTAACAGGAGCTGGAGGTGGTGGCTGTGTGTTAACACTACTGCCAACTTGTATCCATTTTCACTTCATTTTTATGTGCAATTTTTGATGTGTTGCTTGCTTAATAATGATGTGTTCCTTAAGTGAATGTGGAAGTATTATCAGGAACAGTTGTGGATAAAGTTATTGCAGAACTGGAGACAAATGGATTCAAATGTTTTATTGCTGGAATTGGTGGAAGTGGCTTGGAGATCAGCTTTACCGGCTCTTCTTAGATGCTACGGTACGTAAAATTCAATAAATTATTACTTTTTAATAAGTGTTTTTGAATCACTATTAAATGAAATTAATTAATTTACATTTATTTTAATGTTTTGTTATTCCAGTTTATTTTATAATTTTAAAGTGTTAAATCTAAAATTGGGTATATTTTTAAATTTCAAAGTTGAATAATGAGATTTGAAATATTGGGTTTTTTTGGTTTAGTTGTTGGTTGAAGACTATTTAACACATTTTTTTAAAAATAAAACTTTTTTCAAATAAAAGTGAATATCATGTAGCATTGTAATGTTAATTTTAACAAATTAAAATGCGTTCAATTCAATGTACCTCGAACACACATTGAATTTACAAAATGATTCGTTTTTACATTCACTTTTTCAATCTTTATATTTTTTGTAAAATTGATTTTATAATTTTCAATGATATATTTAGTTCTCAAACTTTAAGTTTCGTGAATTTGAATGTCTAAGTTTGCAACATTAGCCTCCTAAATTTAATTTTTGTTAATTACCTAATTTGTTAAATTGAAAATTTTGAAAACTAAATAGGTCGGGATTTATCTTTTTCAATGAGAACTGGTTTGTTATTTTCAAAATTCGGGATCAAATTTATCAAAATTATGAAATTATGAGTATCAAATTTGTATCCCATTCATTGATTTTAATTAATTTAGATGAATAAGATTAAATTAACATGGTTAAATTTTGATTCATTACAAAATTCGAAATCGTTCAAAATTAAAACATTTATTTGGGTTGGCTTGTATGGGACCTACCGTGTCAGAAAGTGATTGGTTTAAATTTGGATGCTGAAAAGAAATCTTGGAGGCCTTTTACTTTTTAGATATTTTGAATTTGCCTTACAACTTTATTATTATTTTTTACTTATTTTAAAATATAAGAATAATATCTAAATAATGTACTCATCTAGTTTTAACTTTTATGGTTGGGAAGGGAAATTTTAAATAAATGGGCGAATGACATTTAAGGTCCCCAAAATTTGTATGATTTAGCAAATTTAATCTTTAAATTTTCTTCATTTTGATAAATTTAGTCCTCAAAGTTTTGTGGAAGAAAAACAAGTTTCCAAACTTTGTATTTTTGGTATAATTAGTCCTCATATTTTGTAACTTTTGGCAAATCTAGTCCTCAAATTGGTCCTCAAATTTTGGGGACTAATTTTGCTACATTAGGACCAAATTTGTCAAAAAATTTTAAAGTATGAAGACTATAAATGTCAAATAAAAGTTTAGGAACTAAATTTGTCAAAATCACTAAATTGTGGAGACCAAAGTGACCATTTTCTCCTAAATAAATATATCTTAATGTTTGTATGATGTTGGTTAGGGAAGTCAATGGTCATTCCATGGATACATTAAAATTTGAATCCAATCAATTAAATTGAAATATATTTAAATAAAGTAATCTCACCTATAATATATAGAATAATTCTGAGGTTATTTTCGAAATTTATTAAAAATAATGGAGTATAATTTTATATATTTTTTCGAAAAAAAATTAATATTTTTAATTTAAAAAAACATAAACAATATAAAATTAACTTTTTTATAAAAAAAGAACGTTTTTTTAAAAACATGGTGATGGGTACTCATGGATCTTTAATTACATGCAATTTAATTAATGAGTTTGATAATTATATGCAATTAAATTGATTGATCAATAAAATATTAAAACAAATTAGACCTACATGATTTTATCGGGAAATTCTTCACCCAGTTTCACATAATTAAATATGAGTCCTTAAATTCTTATAAATCCGAAAAACTCGGTTTATGAACGTCGATATGATAATGGTGTTCTTTTAGCCTATAATTTTTTAACCAAGAAAATTATTATTTCTTATGCTTTATATTATAAAAATATAAAACATATCATCTTCCTAAATTTCATCTATATTCTCATTTCTATACATTCTTTATATAATCATAAGAAGATAATGTCTTCCATTTGAATTAGGTACACTAAACTTTAAAATAAAAAAATAAAGATCATCACACAAGGTTAAAAAAATTTAAAAATTTAAAAATTTAAAAATTTAAAAATAACATTAGAAATTGTTCAACCCCATAACATATATTAATGGTGTTGTTTGGAAACTCAGTTCACCACTCAGTGCGGTGAACGTACAGTAGTTATATTCTATTTTAACCAAATATCATTAATAACTGCGTTCGTGCGACCGTAGAAAACATCGGTGAGTTCACAGCTGGTTTAACCCAACGGCAACAAGAACGCACCTACCAAATGTCAATTTTACCTTTAGTAAATTATAATTTATTTTTTTAAAATAATAATTTTGATCAATAACTTCTTATACTCTATCAATTACATGTTCAAACTATAAAAATATATATAACAATTTAAAAATGTAGGTTTAACATAACGAATTTATCATAAAATAATATGAAATATAATTTTTAAGTTATAAACAATTATTTAAAAATAAAGACAAAAAATCATTTTATGACATAATGATCATTGCACAACTGTTTCAAAAACAGTTTTTTTAAATCATGATCAGTTCACCTCACAACACGGTACATTCATCTTATCTCACCGCTATTTATCAAACGTTGTTCCAAACATGGCCATTAACTATTTGAAAAATTTAAAAATAACAAATATTTTTTTTAAAAAAATTACTATTTACTCAAAGATCTTCCATAAACGAGTTTGAAACTTCATATAATAACAAGTCTCATGTCTTGGTATCACAACAAATATGACTTGATAGAATAGTACAATCTACACGAGTTAACAACAACAACGACGACAACAACATGATCGTGGCTTCTTACAATATACTGCACGTTTTCTTGCCCTTTCTCTTTTTTTTCTTCTTTAGTTTCGGTGGTTGTAGCACGACTTTGATCGCTGCGTCAAACACGCCTTTAATATTCTGCAATGTTTGTACACAAACATCATATTGGAATTATAGAGTATGAAAACGAACGAGAGAAAAACAACACTTTAAAAGATTTGAACAATTCATTATAGAACTACAATCATTACACTTATAAACCTAATCTAACACGGTTATATTTATTCCACATTCGTAATGAAAATAGCATAAATTAGGCCTTTCAAAATCAACTAATCCCGTTCGTTCACGTTCTCCGATCAAACTCTATAATTTAAACAATAGTATTTGTAACATTAATCTTACTTGCTGTGTCTTAGCACTGCATTCAATGTACGCTGCTGCTCCTAGCAACTTCTTCAATTCCTCACCCTTAATAAAAACAATAAAATGTCAAGCCAAATAACGATAGATTCTCAGATCGTTTTCGATTCGTACCTGCGAAGTCGTGATCGGGACTGCTCCAGGATGGTCGATAAAGAACTGTTTATCATCTCGGAGATCTGTAAATAAGCCATAGCAAAATTAAGCTAAGTTTTCATATAAAACAGGAAAAGAGATCATCACCAAGCTTTGTTCCAACAAGAATTATGGGAATTCCAGGAGCATAATGCCGCAGCTCAGGGATCCACTGCAAAAACAAAGGCAAACAGCAAAAATAATGGCATTAAGGGAATGTTGAGATTATAAACATGGTGTTTTTGGATCACCTTTTTGGATATATTCTCATAACTAGCTCTGCTAATAAGAGAAAACGCTAGAATAAACACATCAGCACCCCTGTAACTCAATGGTCTTAATCTATTGTAATCTTCCTGGCCTGCATAATTCAGCCTTGTTATTGAACTACAGAAAAAAAGGGTGTTTTTGCTGCTGTTTCTACTACTAATTTTGACATACCAGCAGTGTCCCACAATCCAAGATTTACAGTACTCCCATCAACAACAACATTAGCACTGAAATTATCAAATACAGTTGGTACATAATCCTGTGATTGAAAAACACTAAGAATTAAATACAGATCTAAGACTATGAATCTACAGATCTGAGAAAATTAGGGAAAATAAACTCACAGTTGGGAAAGTATTACTGGTGTAGGAAATGAGCAAGCAGGTTTTACCTACAGCTCCATCGCCAACAGTAACGCATTTTATAAACCTTGAAGCGCTCATCTCTTCTCTGGGGATTCCAATAACACCCACAAGAAATCAGAAGAAAAGTAAAGTGGGGAATATACTAAACATAGAGAGAGATTTGGATTACGACGCCAAAACCCAACAACCACATTAATTGTAACAGGAATCCCTTCCCCTTCTACACCCAACACAAGAAAAAATGCGATAGAGGCGTGAGTACGAAACGAAAGAGACCCACGTACCGAGATCGCTGCTGATGACCCAGCTACTGAATTCTGATTGGACTGATAGAAAAGCAAAACACAAGTTATCAACTCCATCCTTTGAAGCTACTCGGTTAGATTAACAAATTATTTTAATGCATCGATTTTGCCACACAAACTCTATTTTTTAAAAATCTGTGTTTTGCAATTTGCACTCTCAAATAGGCCAAATTTTGTAATGGCAATTTTTTTATTATATATTTTGTTAAATAACATATTTTACAAAAATAGTATACATTTGTACAACATTGGTTAAATAGCATATAGTGATTATCAATGGTTTAATCTTTCTATGCGTGAAATACCATATGTTATTGATGTTTCGTCTAATAACTCTCGATATCGTGTTATAGGATTGAATCTCGAAATTTGGTATCGATCGATGTATTGGTTATACGACCTGAATTGGAACATATGTTTTTATATATGTCTATACGTAAATGTTATGGTCCTTTTTTAGAGGATACTCACAGTCGTCCGATTCGTTAAGAAACGAACTTGGTTTTAATTTGTTTGTGGTGATGGAACGATTAAGTAATGCAAATAAAGAAACATGCAAGTCAATTTAGAGTGGAAAACCCCGGAAAATGAGGTGATTCCATTCTGCTCCTGAACATTGAACTTTATACATACATTAATGGAAGGAAAAATTATTACTAGGTCATAATTGGACAAAAAAATTAAGTGGCTGTAAGAATATGATGTGACTGTTCAGATGAGCGTTTAAGCATTCATCCTAGAAGTATAAGTGCATTTGTATTAGCAGATAAAACCAGAGACATGTTTGGACAATGGAGAATCACATAGGATCTGTATTTATTAGAGAAATAAACACATGCTATTTCATCATAAGATAATCAGGTATTCATGTCGCCTATATCCAAAAATCTAACTTCCATAAAATCTACAAATTACAAGACATATCTAGCAATGCGACATAGTCAATTTGATATTAAGTGTTTAGGAAACACTACAGGAAGTTTGATTCTACTTAGATTTCATGTTGATGCTTCATTTTAACAAAGCCTAACCAATAATCAAAAATCAATAAACAAAGCGCAAGCCAAAACCTGCTCTCACTTCATACAAATTTGATAGATGTATCTGCGAGAACTCTTATCCATATCAACTCTTTATGTTGATCTTTAGGGGCCTTTTGCAATTAGCGTTAACCTGTCCAAATAAACAAACTAATAGTCAGATTTCTCAATTTATTGAAGAAATTTTCGGATCAATGATTAGACCAGCCTACTTGGTCATGGCATAACCCATTACGGAACTTTCTTTAACAACTACGGCGACAGGGGGCTTTAGTCAAACACAAACCCCATAACGCGCGCACTTGGTCGCTGTATTGAAAATGGAAGTCAGGGCCAATCCTACTTCAGCAACGCTTACCTTGTTTCGTCGTTCTGAAAAACCTACTCTCGCGTCAAAACCCCAAAACCAAAAATTTTGAATGGCAAACCACTTCCAATAATAAAAGGGATCAAGACTAAACGATTTAATTTAACTTTTAGGCTTACTCAGGCAATTTCATAATTATGACGACATTTTTATACCGTTGGTAAGTTGCGAGATCAATTTTGTAATTTTCTCTATTGTAAACATCATCTTCTTAAAATTTAAGAATTGTATAATTGATTTTGTATTTTTGAAACGGTTTACATTTTACTTTTATACTCGTTAATATTTTAAACGTTTATATAATTTATATTTGATACATTAAAATTGAAAAAATTTAATGATTATGTATCCAAACTTTTAAAATTTTAAAAATAACGTATAAATTGTCAAAAGCACTTATATAAAAAAGATAAAAATCACTATTATTCACTCAATATTTATTCTTAAATGATTTTGAAACTTCGAGTTTTTTATGTAATTTATAAAGTTGGATACATTTGAATGTCAATGTAATTTTCTAATTATTTAATATAATTTATTTCTTAACCTAATGTGGCTTGTTAAATTTGTCGTTGCGGGAGCCAGTCATTCTTGTGAAGGTGAGCAGGTCACGAACCTTCAGGCCTGATTCCGAACTCCGTCGTTGGGTTCTCATGTTAAGCTGTAAGTACATATTGCTAAAAAATAGTGTAAATAAACGAAAGAAATCGCGGAAAATTATTTCCAGGCATCAAAATTCAATTATCAAACAATCAAAATATGGAGCCAAGAATCATGCATCGGCGGCGGTGGCGGAAGAGGAAACCGATATATCTGGAGATGAGGAACAATGTGAAGGAGACGTTGGAAATTTTAGTCTGAAAGTCTCAGCTCGTTCTCACTCGCACGGAGTTCAGCCTCTGGGAAATCTTTTCTTCAGCGACTCATCTTTAAATTTGAGAGATGCGGGCCTCGGTAATTTGCATATCTTATCAGATGAGCTCGTTCTTGATATTCTTGGGCTTTTGGATATGAAGGATCTTGGGATTCTATCAGCTGTAAGCAAATCTTTATATGTTTTTTGCTGCCATGAGCCTCTTTGGCGGAATCTTGTACTGGAAAGTTGTAAAAAGGGGTTCTTGTTCACTAGTTCCTGGAAATATACATTTTTAAAGGCTAATAAATTTTCATTTAGTAATTTGAGTTGTGGAATCAAAGTTAGGGACTTCTACTCTGATTACTTGTTTCAAAGCTGGCTTTGTGCTAATCTTGAAATGAGAAANACCCATATATTTATTCTTAATGCTGAATTCTTTATAAATACACCAAAAATAAGAAGTAATCACCTCTTCAATAGATCTAATGTCATTAGAATATGGAAGATAAATCATATGCATTCCAGGAGGTTCGACCTGTCCACCAGAACTGACTATCTCCTCCTGTCATTTCAACATGCAAATTAAGTTGCAATTGAGTGATTCTTATACAAAGATAATTAACACCAGTGGATCATAAAATCAATTAAAAAATTTCCCAATAGAACATTCATTCCTTTTTTTCTTCCAGGATGACCACAACAACCAAAATGATGCGAAAAATCCAAAAAACAAGTGCTAATCCTGCAGATTCACAATGTAAATTATAATTATTAATTCACATGTAAACAAAAATAATTGCATGATTTACCATCAAACTTTAATAAAAAAATAGCCACATTTTACATCTGGGAAATATCATGCTTCATTACTGGGAGCCACATCTTACTTGAGCAACTAAAGCAACCAATTGAGAGTGAGTGCAGCTCCCATAAAAAGCAACTCCAAACCTGTGACTCATAGAGATCAACAGAAGTATGCAGTTCTTGAGTTTGGTATAATCAACGAAAATAGCAGAAGTTTTGTAACATATCAGCACATTGCCTGATATATCTACAACATTTCTCTCCAGTTTAATTATTCACAACATGCAAACTATTCAAACTAAAAAATGTAGATCTCACCGCCATAGAAATTCAGAATATTATCCAATTTTTCCAACCACAGCATATTTAGATAAAATAACAATGGAAAGGCCATCATGTCCTATAACTTAACTAAGTATCATATTATCCAATGACTGTTGTTTAATTTGGACATAATGATTGCCTCCAAATGTACTTTTCCTAAATACCACTTTCCTAAATATCTAAGTAATACTTCTTCAACAAAATTAACTGACCGCTTCAGGCGCAACATAGATCTGTGGAGAGCAATGAAAACTCTAGTGCTTCCAATCACCTCCTAAAATTATAAGAGTAATAATTTGATATATTTTTCATTGAACCAAAAAAACAAGAGGAAAGACATGAAAGTTAGTGATTTCATTAAAGTCCATGGAAGAAATCTTGACCTTGACAGTATACAGCGGTCCAACTACAAGGGAGCCACAAATTCTAAAGCTACATCTTTTTCATTTGATATAAATCTAAATATGAATTGACCCCAATCCTTGGGGTTCATATGAGTTCTACAATATGGGATAAGTCTTCCACTCAAAAAAAGGCTCGTGCATGGGTTGAGTTTGAGAGAGTTTGTGGCCAGAAAAATCTCAAACTAGGTTATCAAGTCCAACCATATAAAAATGGTAAATCACCTAGGGTTGCATTAGGTTGACCTCCAGTGTAAAAAACATTCATTGAAAACAAATATGGATCAAATGATCCATTTGGGTACCAGAAATTGTAGGGAAATGCTTGGTATTCTGTTTTTATAGTAGCTTCTTCAACATTATCCTTACATTGCTCATGAGCATCAACAAAAAATAAACCAATTCACACAATATCAAATGCATGTCTACCCCCTTTCAATTTTAATCATTATTCAAGAAAGCCAATATACATTATTTCATGGTCAAAATGCCACTAGAATAATTATGAGTAGTTACAGTTATCAGGTGCTATCCAAAAAGTGAAAAAACACATAATCGAATAAGAAGATGAATTAACAGAGTTACCTCATCACTTGGAAAAATAAAGGTAGACGGCCTCATGTTATAATAATCCTTTAAGCATTTTAGTGGCTTGAAACCAAGGAGTTGAAGGTTTCCAGGGGATGCCCTCTTAATTTCAGATATTTCATCAACAGAGAGCATGATGCTCTGGCTGGAGAACCAAAAGATGTCTTAATATAAAAAATCAAAGGCATAAATCCAAAGAAAATTCTCACAGCATCGAAACCAGAAGTGTAGCATATCCCATTTAATTAATGGATAAGGACCCCATTTAACCTTTATATTTCCCCAAAATATTTTGAATGCAAAATATATAATATTTAATGCGTAATGATATGAAATTTAGATTAAAGTATAACCACAAATTTACGAATTCATATAAATCAGGATAATTTTAAAAGTTCAGAGATCTATAGTACTCAGCGCTGCGACAGAAGCCACAGGCTTTGATCATCTCATTCAATAAATGCTTATGGGGGGAAATGTTAAATGTTTGCAATTCAAGGAATTCATAGGCTTATGCTAAAAAATCATTACTTCTTATATGCTTGAAACCGTTTCGCAGGCCCCTGAAGTTGAGCTCCAGTGTCGGAACAGAAAAAGGATCTCTCTACCTGAAAGGGTGTTCTCCCAAGAAATTGATGCTTCAGATAGCAATTAAACATTGACGATAAAAAGAAATAAGCTCATTGTCAACATTTCATAACCTTTATGGGAAGGTTGGTTACAGAGTCAAGCCAAGTGATAACTCCTGAACAGAGTAAGGAAAAATAAATAAATAACTCGAGTGCATTAGTGGTATGTACACAAGAAACACACCAAGATTGGATGGCCGGACTAAAGCATAGGTATTTACTTCGATGGATACACCATTAGCAATCATAAAATACATTTTACGAACTTTTCGTTTTCGGAATATACGCTTCCTTAGCTGACCTTTCATATCTTCAAGCCTGATAACATTTTAGCAAAATAGTAAGAGAAAAATGGAATCCATAAACCAAGTACTCAACATGTGATCAATCCTATCATCCTAGCACTGATTAGCATAATGCTGAAAAAAGGAATAATAGGAAACCTCTCTGCTGCTAAGACCTTGAATTCAGCTATATCATTCCCCTGTAATCCCAGTAAATCCTGCATAAATCTGATATCATTCATAGACGAGAAGAATGTGGGACAAGAAACAATAATAAATGAGCTATATAAACTGCCCTACAGAATAAAATGTTGACAACTTGAAATCATCATCACGTCCACTCAAGGGAAGAAGTTCAACTGAGATGCCGCAATCTTGAACATCCTGAGAAAAGACAACATCTATTACATCATACAATTATAGAAACTTCTACAGAAAATATGCAAAGCATAAATGGAAACACTGACTTGGGATCGCTGCAGTGTTGTTCTTATAATATCAATTTTAGTCATTCCCTTGAGACTCCTAAAAGGATCATCTTCATTTGTGAACAATAGAATCCTCTTATCAGCTGTTTTTGCAGAGCTGGCATACGCAAATCAAACAATCTCCTAACATGAGATGCGAAAGTAAAAAATTATAATATTAAAGGAAAATACAACGCCACTGATTATTGATAACTTTCCCATATTATTATCCTTGTAACAAAAAATATTACAAATACTTACCCTTTGCGCAACAGTGCCTGTGCAACCCAAAGAGCATTGTATAGAGAATTATCACGAGTTTCTGATAAAATCCCAAATTTGCTCCCAACTCGCTTACTGAATGTATCTGTTAACATGTCACAACTTTATATCTTGAATCTAGCGAAATTTGAACAAGAAAATAGTCAAGGGAGTGTTCTATTCCAAGAAAGAAGCTTCTGTAACCCAAGAAGTAAAGGGGGAACAATTTCGGACAGAAAACTTAAAATTCCTTTAAAATGTACCTGGCAGATAAAACTAAAGAATTCAAACTGACCCAGAATGAAGTCAAACTCCTTTATAAGGGTAGCTGTAATCTGACTTAGATCATCTCGTTCAGGAACATTATACACATACACACCATTCACATCCTGCAAATTCTTTTTCTCCCTCTGGAAACAATAATATAATTAAATAGAAGTGATCCTCACAAAGAAAGAGTATTATGTTTTTCAACACCATTCAGCTGCTATTGGCTATGGGAAATTATATCATTAACAAAAATTCTTCTCTTGATGATTTTCGACTTACTTCCCCTATCCGCCATGGTTGAGAAACTTTACATTAATATATGAAAAGGGAGAGAAGCAACTAGATGCAACAGAGCAGACGACTTTAATTAAAAAATGTAACTGAATCTATTTCGATTAGTAATACCTCACAAGTAAAAACCAACTTACAGTATTATAGAAGCATATTGCAACTTCATCGTAAGACCTGTTAATTATTTGGGTCTTCAATGACTCTGCAATCCCATTCACAACAATTTTGAAGTGACTAGCACCCATGCCAACTTCCTAAACATGGACAAATCATCCAACAACATTCATTATGTTTCCATGCATACATAAAACTTGACTGCGCAAACAAGACTAACAAGGAAGTAGAATTGAACCCAACTGACTGACAAGAAGTGGAGAACATTTTGGGTGAAGCGTCAACCAAATACACAACCATCTCCGCGGTAGCACTCTTCTCCTGCATGGTTCCCCGAGAACCTCATCAGCAAAAGAAAAAAATTGTACATCCAGAAGATAGAGATCACTAACCTGGTAGAAACCACCTTCATCATCCTCGTCATCGCGAAAAACATCGTCAGGATCGATATCCATAGAAGCAAGTTGAGATAGAACTTTTTCTAGGGCTACTTCCTCTTCCGCCTTTGAAATCGAACCGGCTCCCTTTCAATCTTTAGAAATTCTAATTTAGATTTGTTACTAATTGGAATTCGAATTGAATCGGTTCAAAAAATCAAACAAGGGCGATCCAAACTTATTGAGAAAATCAAAGGAACATAATAGATTTTACTAGTTATGTGGCTTCTCGACGTGTTAAAATTTTATGCTACAAGTTTATTATTTTATGATGATATATAAATATATTTTTGGAATAAAAATTATCATTAATTAAACACTTGTAACATTGATTATATACCACATATTTTTATGAAAATAATTCTTCTTCTTTTGTGCATTACTTTCGGAGCAAGAATTTTCATAATATGTGTCTCGATTCCTCTCGATAGTACTACATACAGTTTTCCATGTGCAAAACTGCTATTTGAAAGATATATTCCTATTCATTGTATTGTTTGACCTTGCATCTTGTTGCTCGCCAATGTAAAACTAAGTGAACTGGAAATTGCATTGGTATCATCTCAAATGCTAACTTCGAATATACAGCTATTTTTGTTGAAATCTGTGGTAGAAACACAATTTTCTATTTTTGTCCACCTATTAAAATAGCTGTCGCTATAGTGTTTCGAAGAGACGGATCTCATTCCAAATGAGACGCATCTCATTCCAAAGATATATATTTGGATCTAAGTTACCAAATAACATAATAAGTGTATCAATTTTGGGTGTTAATTGATGCAGTAGTAAATTACACGGGAATAAACTATTGAGAAATTCCATAGGATAAAGGTGTTGGTTGTCATCGACAACTAAATTTGAAGAATGATATATCACGTTATCACTCATAAATCTTTTTAATATTTTGATGTTAAGTTGATCAACATCTTAATTAATAAGGGTGAAAACATCTCTTTGGGTGCTATTGGATCTAAGTTACCCAATCGCATAATAGGTGCATCAATTTTGAGTGTTAATTCATGCAGTGATAAATTACATGTACATAAACTATTGAGAAATTCCATAGATAAAGGTGTTGGTTGTCATTGACAACTAAATATGAAAAATAATATATCACTTTATCACCCATAATTTTTTTTAATATTTTGATGTTAAACTGATCAACATCTTCATTAAGAAAGGTAAGAGCAACTCTTTGAGTGATGTACCAAGAGTCTTTATTAAAATCCAATAATTTGTGATTTTATGATTTGCAACATCGTCAAACATAAAATCTAATAATTTATCAATAGTTGTGTATTCATTCCAATGTATAGTGAGCTCTTTTGACAACAAAATGAAATTTACATTTGGTTTGTTTCTATTTGAATTTCTAATCAAACACTCCGAAAAAGATTGATCTATCTTAGTACGCATATTTTCAACTAATCGAATAACATGTACAAATGACCGTATGTGTAACTTAATGGCATTTATAATTTGTTCATTCGTTCCATTAACAACAATTGGAAGTAATTACCTAAAGTCACCGCCCATAATAACAATTTTACCAATGAAAGGTAATGATACTCCAATGATCTCTCGAAGTGTACGATCAACACACTCAAAAACATGTTTGTGTGTCATAGGCGTTTCGTTCCAAATTATAGTAGAAGTTTGTTGCAATAATTTTGTACTATCACTTTGTTTCGTAAATTGACATACCGAGTTACCATCAATATTAATAGACATTTTTAATATTGAGTGTGATGTTCTCCTCCAAGTAAAAGTGTGCAGCTATTTCTAATGAAGTCATTACTAACAATATATGTCATTCTTTTCTTAGTGTTGCTAATATGACTTTGTATAAAAATGTTCCTACGGGCCCATCAATGAAGAATACTTATGACATTTTGTTTCATACAACACTGCAAATTAACTCAAATGCATTTCGATGTTCATGATTTAACATTGAATATCTATTCAAATCTTCATATGATATATGTAATTGAAGCTCAGGTTGTATAAGTCGTGAGTGGTCATTCACATTAGCTGGCNAGCTTGAATTCTTGACATAAGAAGGATGCTGCTATTCTTTTCTTTTTCGTCCGGGAAACCTACGACTACGGCCATCAAAACACGATCTTTTTTCTTTGGTTTTCTACTACATGTTCTCCTATTGTAAATCTACGAACTTGACATTTATAGTGGATTCAAAGGCTACGGTCAGGGTGGTTTTTTATCCTTTCTTTTACAGAAAGGTTTTCCACCTACAAAAATCGTGTCTTTTTACTTCTTGCTTTCGTATTACTTTTTCGTTCGACCCCTATCCGTAAAAGGGATCTAAATTTTGTTATTGCCGTTTTTTAGCAGCGATAACAACTTTGTTTTGTAAACTGACATACCGAGTTACCATCAATATTAATAGACATTTTTAATATTGAGTGTGATGTTCTCCTCCAAGTAAAAGTGTGCAACTATTCCTAATGAAGTCATTACAAACAATATATGTCATTCTTTTCTTAGTGTTGTTAATATGACTTTGTATAAAAATGTTCCTACGGGCCCATCAATGAAGAATACTTATGACATTTTGTTTCATACAACACTGCAAATTAACTCAAATGCATTTCGATATTCATGATTTAACATTGAATATCTATTCAAATCTTCATATGATATATGTAATTGAAGCTCAGGTTGTATAAGTCGTGAGTGGTCATTCACATTAGCTAGCTGTGATATTTCTAGCAAATCAAAATCTGAAATACTTCTATTTTGTTGTAAAAGAATTTCATTAAACTCTTGCTACACAGAATCCATAACATAAGTATTCGTTAACGACATACGAAGTGCGTACTTTTCAGTGATGTGAGGGTATGTTTCATCCCAAAGACATTATGTGTTAGTTGGGTTGCAAAATAATAGAATTATATTAAATAATTGAATTAGTGCACTTGACATGCAAAGTGTAATTGCCTCCTGCAAGAATTGTCATATATCATTATTATCATAAATTAATCCATAGTGTGTCGCTACTTCTTTGAAAGTTTGACATCGACTACCTCCATGGTCAGTAAATCATCAAATGATTTAGGATCTTTTACATGTTATAGCAACATACGTAGATAAAAACGTAATTCTTCATTGACGTTGATTGTGAACAATCGACCAATACTTTTAACTACGTTGAAGTTTGGTCTATGTCTTTGTATTGTTTTTCCATACATAATGCTCTAGAAGTCCTCGATATAAGTATGAAATATTTTCTTTTTATATCTCATAAAGTCGGAAAAATGCATTTTTGATATTTCTTTCATCATTAATGATCCTGGCAGTATCTTCAATTTCCTTGAATGTGACATGTTGCATATTTAGTAAATGTACTTGAAGTTTCATAACTCATGGATATATCTTACTTAACGAAAATTTGAAAATACGCCAAATTGATTCTGGCGCACAAATCCACCGCGTATCAATGTAATCTCTTATTCCATCAACTTGTCCCGTATGTTCGATTTCAATGGCGACACGATCTGGACCTTTATAAATATATTTGTATATATATTTATCACTTTTGATACTACTACAATTTCAACATTCATATGTCATTGGAATCGCGATAATAACCAACTGTTATAATGTACTATCCATCTTTTATTAGTGAAATAGGTACCTCGACTATTGTAGTCTACTACATATCCATTATCTCTTCTTCGATAATTTGGATAACAATTTAAAACCTTGAGTAGTATGCTCAACGAATGCTCTAGGTTATCACATTTCATAAATGCAATCCTTTATGCACAATGCTCATGGCTTTAGGGTACCACATGGTCCATGTACCATATGTTTCAATATTGTAACATGTAGTTCTTTATTCACATGTCGGTCTGGGAGTTTAGCGCACACAATATGATCATACATATACGGGTTTACAATTTTATCTCGTCCTTGTAGTATGATCAACTTGTGAACATGTGGAAGACCTCGTTTTTAAAACTCTATTACGTGAACATGAGCAAATACATATCCAAGTACCTTACGGCTGAAAATATCATCTTATAAATTTTCAACTTTAACCCCAAAAATCATTGTCACAATATATGATCTATCTTGAGTTCGTTGACCTGGCAGTAACTCTCTATGTATCTCAATACAAGATGAGTTACATGTTATTGTTAAAATATTATATGATTTACCATATTTCTGAACTAATGTCATCGCGTCTTGGTAAAGTTGATACATATCTCTAAGACTACCAGTAAAAGAATATGGTAATATAATGCGACATCCAATATTCCCTATGCAAAAAAAATAATTATAACAAATACTATCCAAAATTGAATTTATATTGAAAGGTAGCATTAAATTAAAATCAATTGGGATGCAATTAGGTGAGATAAATATATATATTTTAATGTCTTCAACGTTACTTTAAATAAGTTGTAAATATGATTGGGCTTGTTTGTTATAGCTTATTAAAATTGCCGTGTGGTGAGATGTGGTGAGTTGCGGTGATGTGTGGTAATATATGATAATCATGAATTTTTAAATATGTTTGGTAAAATTGTGATATTATGATCGCGATTTACGTAAAAATACTAATATACCCTTATATATATAAAATAATAAATATAATTATATTTTAATTAATAGAATTAATGATAAATTAGTTTTTTTCAAAATCACGATGAGGCTACAGCCAGTTTTAACAGCTGTGATGAAATCGTGATTTTTTAATGATCATCATATCGCAATTAAGCTTGTGTTTTGTGTAACATAAGAAAATCACGATCTGGACATCGCACCGTACCTCACCGCAGTTTTAATTTGAATACCAAACAAACCCATTAAGTGGAAGTGTACTATTAAGTAGAATATTGAGAATACTAAAGCTAAAATACATGCATTAGTTTCCCCTATATGTAAAGAGTCTTGAAGACTTTGATGTAGATCTGCACAAATATCGTTTTTATGTTGCCTCAACCAGTTCAACCTCTCTCTCTCAATTTTGACATATGTGTCTACATTTATTCATATGAAATTAATGTAGTTGTTGTGTACCTATAACATTTAAGCATAATAGTCGTAAAATGATAGTTTTTTCCCAACTTATTTTTTAAGTTGGATCCCACCCATATGTGTTTTGCGGCAAAAGTAATGGATATTGATGAGAGTCATAATAACCATGAAACTCTTTTATAGTATGCAAATTTCTAAGCAGACTTTCAACTATAATGTGATGACCTTGTATATGTTGCATTTTTTCTGAATTAGCAACAATAGCTACGACTTGTGAAGCTCTTGGTAAACTATACTGCGAACCATTTATAGGTCTGTCTTAATAATCAGTCGACATTGATGAACATTACTTTGTCGATCTATTTGTTTGAGTATCCGAACAAATTGATTGACATTTGTTAGGATATGGAGAATATATTCCAAAATGTTCTTGTCTAACTCTATGTTTTCCTCAAGACGAAATTGTATATCTTTCTGTGTATCATAAATAAAAAAATTAAATATTTTGGATGTGTCCATCTTTCGGTAGTATGCATCTAATTGAATGATATATAACTCCATGAGCTCTAAATGCGTACACTCCTTTGTGAAACTGAGATCGATGTATCTAATGAAAACCCATAGAAGTAATGGAAAACACATGATTATACGCTCGTATTTGTTTTCTGAAAGAGTGAACCAGTGCACTATGTTCAATCTATGACATGATCAATTCTTCTAGAACTGAGATATAATCAAGTTCTATTTTCTCATCTCTAAAACATATCTCTAGCGCTTTCGCTAAAAAGTGTTTTGAATTACATGAACTAAAAATTTTGGATTTGGCAATACGACAATCCATAGACATGTCATTCATTCTTGCAATATTATATGGACTTCTCCTTTTTGTACGTTGCTTCTTTGTGTTGTGGGGTACTACTACGGAGTTATATGATGTTTGCCAACTTTCGTATACCATCATGTTCATTTGTATGTGGAAGTGTATTCCGAGCATATAAACTTGAGTCTCCATTGTTGATGTTTTGTGGATTCAAACCTACAAAATTTAAGTTTGTTATTTTATGAATATCGATAAATTCATACACATTATATATTGTGAAGCACCTGATATGTTTACAATAATGTAGTTGATTGTGTAATTAAGTGTATGATGTTGATAGAAGTTATTTCAACAACATCATTGGACGTACTGTAATAGCCAGGAAAAAGGTATGTTAGAATAATAGTAGGGAATATAGTAGTAAAGTCTAGATAAATAACAATGTAAGACATGCATAACAATGTAAGACATTAACATCACCATTAAAGTCATTGATAAATAATATTAGTAAGTTGAGAGATCATACATATAAGAACGTTAAGATATAATAATAATATTNAACAAAGTTTGAAAGAATGTTTAGGAGGCAAGTATGCTATTAAAAGAGCACATAAAGAGAGCTAATTTTTTTATAATGAGTGTGTTTCATTTCGTGCTTCCGATTCTAAATATTTTAAGAGAATGTTTGAAAAGTTATAGAGTGTGGCCCTAGAATTTGTTGTTCTAAATAATTATGCATTGCGTGTTCCTTTACTATTAGATGTAAAGAAAGAAGTAGAGTGTTGGGTACAGACTTCATGGATAGATTGTAAAGAATAATGATGCACTATTATGACTAATATGTGGACTAGTATATCTCATCATGTTTTGATAATATTTTTGATTTATTGTCCAAAAAGTGTAGTATTCTGGAAATCTGTAGATGCATCTGATCAAGTAAGGAATGCTGAAGTGTTAAGTAAAGTGTTTGAAGCCCGTCCAAAAAAAGTAAAGTGTTTGAAGAGTGTATTGAATGGGTTGGTGAAAAAATGTAGTACATATTGTGACTAATAATGCGAGCAATTTTCAAGGTGACTGGTGAATTGATTACCAAAAAATATCCACACATTAGTTGGTCACCTTGTGCCGCACATTGTCTGAATCTCATTTTAATAGAAATTGAAGATCTTGATCATGTGGTAGCATTAGTTAGACAAGGTTATGGATAATTAAGTTCATCTTGTATTGGTTGGCTTGGTTGAGGAAGACATTGCAGGGTACATGGTACTAGGATTCTCATCGGATCAACACTGAGCCCGGAACAAAGCCTATTAGGCAAAAGAGGAGACGTTACTCTCCTGAGAAAATTGAAGTCATCCGAGCCGAGGTGGATAAGTTGGTCGGGGTTTATCAGGAAGATTCACTATACTGAATGGGTCGCAAACCCAGTGGTAGTCTCCAAGGCAGAAAGGAAGTGGAGAATGTGCAATGACTTCACCGACGTCAACAAAAGCTGTGAGTCGGATCCTTTCCCACTACCGCATATTGATCGATTGGTGGTTGCTGTGGCTGGCAGCACAATGATGAGTATCATGGATGCTTACTCCGGGTATCATCATATCTTCCTTGCTAAGGAATGATCATCATTAATGACAGAAGATGATGTTTACTGCTATGAGCTTATGCCTTTCGGCTTGAAGAACGCTGGAGCAACATACCAGAGGTTTGTCAACAAAATCTTTAGGGATTTGATAGACCACATTATGGAAGTGTATGTTGATGATATGATTGTCAAATCCATGAATGATGAAGACCATATTCCGTATTTGTCTCGTTGTTTTGAAGTATGCCATAAATATAAACTCAAACTAAATCTGAACAAGTGTTGCTTCGGGATCCGAAGTGGCAAGTTCCTAGGATATTACGTTTCTGAGAAAGGCATAGAGGTTAATCATGAGAAAGTTCAGACGATCATTGACATGCAACCTCCGAGAAACAAGAGAGAATTTCATAGGCTTACTGGCCGATTGGCAGCGCTGAGCAGGTTTATTTCTAGTTCCACAGACCAGGCTTTGCCTTTTTTCAGGGTGTTAAGGAAAACAATCCATCTTGGTTGGACCGAAGAGTGCGATCGGGCCTTTTCAGACTTGAAGACTTATCTAAGCACTCATTCTGTGATGGTGAGCCCTACCTGCCATGAACCTCTGGGGTTATATCTGGTCGTATCAGAGGCCGCAGTCAGCGCATCTCTGGAAACCATTGGGGATGACGTTCACCGTCCTGTTTATTACGTGAGCCATTCCCTGGTACCAGCCAAGACCAGATACACTACCTTGGAAAAATTCATGCTAGCTTTGCAGAAAGCTATATCCAAGCTTAAGCATTATTTTGAAGGCCGAAAGGTTTATGTGTATACTGATCAGCCTCTGAAGGCATTTTTGGGTCAGACGGACTCCAATGAAAGGTTGGCTAAGTGGAAAATCAAGATCAGCTCCATGTATATGGAATTCGTGCCCCGAAGGGCGATCAAAGCTCAGGTTCTCACGGATTTCGTGGTCGAAATGACCCGATCAGCCATATTTCTGAACCAAGAGGACGATCGATGGGTCATTTATGTTGATGAATCGACCTTCGGGGGAAAAGGGGCAGGCATCACCCTTACCAAGCTGCAAGGCGACGTTATCCATTCCGCGGTCAAGTTCTTATTCTCTAGAACGAATAACGTGGTGGAATACGAGGCCGTGATGTCGGGGATGACCTTAGCCCGAAAGATGGGAGTTGCCAAAGTGTGAATGTTCTCGGACTCCATGTTGGTGGTAGAACAATTCGCAGAGAGATTTGAAACACATGAGCCAACAATGAAGCTATATCATGCGAAGATCCTAGAATTGCCAAGGAAGTTCAGTGAGTTCTCATTTGACCATGTGCATAGATAAAAAAATAAGGTGGCTGATGTATTAGCCAGACTGGCTGCAGGCCTACCAGATATTGGACCAGGCATCGTATCGGTCCACATCCAGGACCGACCTTCATTCGAGATATCCATGACCGAACAGTCAATTGAGGAAGTTGGAGCTCTATGCCATGAACTCTAGGACTTGAATATCAACGCCATTGACTCTTCAGGGGAACTCACTTGGATGGACCCCTTTATCAAATATTTGACCAATGGCCATCTACCTGCAAATGCATTTGAGGCCCGAAAGATTGAGACCCTGGCTAAGCGATATGTTTTAAATGACGGGCGATTATTTAAGAAGAGTTTTGAAGGACCGCTCTTGCGATGTCTATCCCCTATTAAGGCTGATGCTGTCATGATTTATGTGCATGAAGGGATATGCGATATACACTCTAGGGCCCGATCTATATATCATCGTGTTATCAGGGCCGTATATTTTTGGCCAACGCTCCTCGAGGATGCTAAAAAGTACACAAGACGTTGAGCTGCCTGCCAACACTATGCTCCGGTCCCCCAATTGCAAGGAGCACACCTATCAATGACTCCACTTCCTTGTCCATTTGATAGATGGAGAATTGATATCTTTGGACCGTTTCCCCGATCGATAAAGCAGCAGAAGTTCTGCATTGTGGCGGTTGAATACTATACAAAATGGATCGAAGCTGAAGCGTTGGCTATTTTTTTCCGAAAAGGTGGTGAAACACTTTCTGTGGATGAGCATTATAAGCCGCTTTGGAGTGCCTCGGGCTTTTGTATCAGATAATGGACTTCAATTCCGCGGTAAGGCCGTTCGGGATCTTTGCGTCAAATTGGGTATTGCTCAGCATTTCTCGTCAGTGGCTCACCCCCAAACTAACGGATTGACGGAGGTTTCCAACAAAGTTATCCTGAATGGATTGAAAACTAAGTTGAAAGATTTTGGATGAAAGTGGCCCGATCATATCTATGAGGTTTTATGGGCTTATCGGACCACACCCCACTCTACGACTCAGGAATCTCCATTTTCTCTGGTGTATGGGTCTGAAGCGGTCAGTCCAGTGGAGATTGCCATACGATCACCTCGGATAACCCAATATAACAAGCATCTGAATGATGAACGAAGATCCGTAGACTTGGAAATGGTTGAAGAAAAATGGAACGTCATCTATGCGCGCATGTGTTCTTATCAGCGAACTATGAAGCATGCTCATAATAAACGGGTCATACCCAGAGAATTTTCAGAAGGCGACCTCGTTCTCAGGAATATGAGAGTTCACAGAAACTTTGGGAAGCTAGATAGTAATTGGGAAGGGCTCTATCGAATATTGAAGAACTTAGGTGCTGGGGCTTATAAGTTAGAAACTGTTGATGGAAACGAGATCCCCCGAACTTAGAATGTTATGAACCTGAGGCGATATTTTATATAAAACCTTTGACGTTATTTGGCAATTCTGAATCATAAAATGTTTCTCATATATGAATAAGATACAACAGATGCAATAAAAACTATTTCTAGCTAGGTGAGTGACCGATCTTGAAGTTGGATTTTCTTGACGAGTTTGGACTGGTGACCGTAGCGGTCCATCCATAAGGCTTTCAAGTAGTGTGACCACTCTGACGAGTCAGTTGCTTCCACGCTTGCTGAGTACTTAGATAGATTGCAAAACTCCTAGAACTTACTACGAACTTAATTTCTCATTCGATGGCACCCACCACCTGGAAACATCTCTTGCTTCTTTGTACTTAGCCATGAACGAGATAACAGTGATAGAATTAGCTAGTCAATGCGCAAGCTGAAGCTCGACATGAGACTGTTCTCAGAACCGGGGCTTCGATTAAGCTTGCCATGGGACTTATAAAGAACCAAGGCAACGTCGCCAAGGTCATAATATTTTGCAGGGACGGATTTAAGTGTGGTCTGTTAGCGCAATTAAAATCCCCTGATTTATTAAGCCCAACAAGATTCTAAGTTAAGTTAAGGGGACCGTTCAGTTCAGGTTCATCATGAACCCCGATCTTACACTTAGCAGGAAAAATTCATTAAAGCGTTGGAGTTTACAAACCGGAGTACAGAAAGGAAGGGACTTAAATTTCGAGATCTAATCTATTTGTCCTTCCTCATTGTCTGCTTCTCCAGACTTCTCCGCGATCCATGCCTTGAGATCCTCTACCTTCTTCCCCATCTCTTCAATTATATCGTTGACCGATCTCTCCATCAGGTCAAAAAAGGGATAGTTTGGATCGTTTTCCAATGGGAGTTCTTTTAGCTCGGGGATCTCTCGGAAGCTTCCGTCCTTGGTTAGGGGGTCGATCGTCTCCCAACGCTTATCTTCGGGATCTAGACCAAACTTGTTGATCATTTGGTCCTTCATGTTATCCATATATTGGGAGACTTTTGGTCCATAAACGTTTGCCGCTAAGGCAAACATCAGCGGCGAGCCGGCAAAACCTAGAAGGGCTTCCCGGACCGCTCACTCAGTTGCTTCTTTTCCCCTAACCAGTTCTTNCAGCCAAGACCAGATACACTACCTTGGAAAAATTCATGCTAGCTTTGCAGAAAGCTATATCCAAGCTTAAGCATTATTTTGAAGGCCGAAAGGTTTATGTGTATACTGATCAGCCTCTGAAGGCAGTTTTGGGTCAGACGGACTCCAATGAAAGGTTGGCTAAGTGGAAAATCAAGAGGACGATCGATGGGTCATTTATGTTGATGAATCGACCTTTGGGGGAAAAAGGGCAGACATCACCCTTACCACGCTGCAAGGCGACGTTATCCATTCCGCTGTCAAGTTCTTATTCTCTAGAACGAATAACGTGGTGGAATACGAGGCCGTGATGTCGGGGATGACCTTAGCCCGAAAGATGGGAGTTGCCAAAGTGTGAATGTTCTCGGACTCTATGTTGGTGGTAGAACAATTCGCAGAGAGAATTGAAACACATGAGCCAACAATGAAGCTATATCATGCGAAAATCCTAGAATTGCCAAGGAAGTTCAGTGAGTTCTCATTTGACCATGTGCCTAGATAAAAAAATAAGGTGGTTGATGCATTAGCCAGACTGGCTGTAGGCCTACCAGATATTGGACCAGACACCGTATCGGTCCACATCCAGGACCGACCTTCATTCGAGATATCCATGACCGAACAGTCAATTGAGGAAGTTGGAGCTCTATGCCATGAAATCTAGGACTTGAATATCAACGCCATTGACTCTTCAGGGGAACTCACGTGGATGGACCCCTTTATCAAATATTTGACAAATGGCCATCTACCTGCAAATGCATTTGAGGCCCGAAAGATTGAGACTCTGGCTAAGCGATATGTTTTAAATGAAGAGCGATTATTTAAGAAGAGTTTTGAAGGACCGCTCTTGCGATGTCTATCCCCTATTAAGGTTGATGCTGTCATGATTTATGTGCATGAAGAGATATGCGATATACACTCTAGGGACCGATCTATATATCATCGTGTTATCAGGGCCGTATATTTTTGGCCAACGCTCCTCGATGATGCTAAAAAGTACACAAGACTTTGAGCTGCCTGCCAACACTATGCTCTGGTCCCCCAATTGCAAGGAGCACACCTATCAATGACTCCACTTCCTTGTCCATTTGATAGATGGAGAATTGATATATTGGGACCGTTTCTCCGATCGATAAAGCAGCAAAAGTTCTGCATTGTGGCGGTTGAATACTATACAAAATGGATTGAAGCTGAAGCGTTGGCTATTTTTTCCGAAAAGGTGGTGAAACACTTCCTGTGGATGAGCATTATAAGCCGCTTTGGAGTGCCTCGGGCTTTTGTATCAGATAATGGACTTCAATTCCGCGGTAAGGCCGTTCGGGATCTTTGCGTCAAATTGGGTATTGCTCAGCATTTCTCGTCAGTGGCTCACCCCCAAACTAACGGATTGACGGAGGTTTCCAACAAAGTTATCCTGAAGGGATTGAAAACTAAGTTGGAAGATTTTTGAGGAAAGTGGCCCGATCATATCTACGAGGTTTTATGGGCTTATCGGACCACACCCCGCTCAACGACTCAGGAATCTCCATTTTCTCTGGTGTATGGGTCTGAAGCGATCAGTCCAGTGGAGATTGCCATACAATCACCTCGGATAACCCAATATGACAAGCATCTGAATGATGAACGAAGATCCGTAGACTTGGAAATGGTTGAAGAAAAATGGAACGTCATCAATGCGCGCATGTGTTCTTATCAGCGAACTATGAAGCAGGCTCATAATAAGCGGGTCATACCCAGAGAATTTTCAGAAGGCGACCTCGTTCTCAGGAATATGAGAGTTCACAGAAACGTTGGGAAGCTAGACAGGAATCGGGAAGGGCTCTATCGAATATTGAAGAACTTAGGGGCTGGGGCTTATAAGTTAGAAATTGTTGATGGAAACGAGATCCCCCGAACTTGGAATGTTATGAACCTGAGGCGATATTTTATATAAAACCTTTGACGTTATTTGGCAATTCTGAACCATAAAATGTTTCTCATATATGAATAAGATACAATAGATGCAATAAAAACTATTTCTAGCTAGGTGAGTAACCGATCTTGAAGTTGGATTTTCTTGACGAGTTTGGACTGGTGATCGTAGCGGTCCATCCATAAGGCTTTCAAGTAGTATGACCACTCTGACGAGTCAGTTGCTTCCATAATTGCTGAGTACTTAGATAGATTGCAAAACTCCTAGAACTTATTACTAACTTAATTTCCCATTCGATGGCACCCACCACCTGGAAACATCTCTTGCTTCTTTGTACTTAGCCATGAACGAGATAACAGTGATAGAATTAGCTAGTCAATGCGCAAGCTGAAGCTCGACATGAGACTGTTCTCAGAACCGGGGCTTCGATTAAGCTTGTCATGGGACTTATAAAGAACCAATGCAACGTCGCCAAGGTCATAATATTTTGCAGGGACGGATTTAAGTGTGGTCTGTTAGCGCAATTAAAATCCTCTGATTTATTAAGCCCAACAAGATTCTAAGTTAAGTTAAGGGGACCGTTCGGTTCAGGTTCATCATGAACCCCGATCTTACACTTAGCAGGAAAAAATTCATTAAAGCGTTGGAGTTTACAAACCGGAGTACAGAAAGGAATGGACTTAAATTTCGAGATCTAATCTATTTGTCCTTCCTCATTGTCTGCTTCTCCAGACTTCTCCGCGATCCATACCTTGAGATCCTCTACCTTCTTTCCCATCTCTTCAATTATATCGTTGACCGATCTCTCCATCAGGTCAAAAAAGGGATAGTTGGGATCGTTTTCCAATGGGGGTTCTTCTAGCTCGGGGATCTCTCGGAAGCTTCCGTCCTTGGTTAGGGGGTCGATCGTCTCCCAACGCTTATCTTCGGGATCTAGACCAAACTTGTTGATCATTTGGTCCTTCATGTTATCCATATATTGGGAGACTTTTGGTCCATAAACGTTTGCCGCTAAGGCAAACATCAGCGGCGAGCCGGCAAAACCTAGAAGGGCTTCCCGGACCGCTCACTCAGTTGCTTCTTTTCCCCTAACGAGTTCTTCCTTCAAGACATCTTTTTCCTCCTGAGATCGAAGGAGACGACTGTTGCTCTCGTCTGATAATTCATGGATCTGACACTCCAATTCCAAAACGTGGGCCGTTGAGAAGTTTGGAGCTGCTTGGGCTTCTCCTGCCTTGGAGGTAGCTATTGAAAGCCCAGTGCCCGCCCCAAGTAGCTCTCCATTCAAGCGGTCCCGATCTGCCCGGACCGATTCCAGCTCTTGTTACTTAATTTCGACTTGCCGCTGAGCTAAGGCAAGTCTACTCTCTATGCCCTCAGCTATGTTGTTGAGATTCGGTAGGACGGATGCGGTGATTCGTTGAAGCGGAAGCGTCGAAGCGACAAAATCAAATGAATCGGTTTTATGAAACGGTAGTGAATATATATTATAAAATAATAAATATATCTAAAAAAGATGTCTACACCAAACAAACTTAGTCCATTTCCAATTCAGCATTCATGACATTATTTTCTAACTCTGGTTCATCGAGTGAAAGATTGACAAACTGAAGCAACCCTATATTAGTCATCGAGTCGTTGCCATCCCCAACTATATCCCACAACTTACAATCACCATTTGCATATTCTGACGTCTTCCTAGAAAGTAGTCAAAGATTTGTATGAACATCAAACCATCACCATTTGCATATTCTTACGATAATAAAGTTGATAAGTGGTCTTCTTTGCGGATCAGACCATCCATCAGATACCAAACTAACACCTTTCGAAGTCCAATACTCCTTTCTTTTTTCCAATTTAAGCTCAAGTCGTTGCCTTTCATTATTCAAAAGTGTTGTTCGAAGAGCATCGTATGATGGAGGGGTATAACCTATAAAATAAAGATTGCACGACAAAATAACAATTAGTAAAAAATATAAACCAAATGAAAATGTTTAAACAAACCTTCAATTTTACATGCCGTGGTCAATAAAGCAAATGATCTTTTATAATGGGGATTCCTTGCAAGATTGAAAGGAATGCCTCCGGAATAGAACATTCGTGCAATTTCAGAATCAAGCTCATCTCTAAAACCTTGCTTAAACATGTCGGCTACACTTGGTTATCCACCCGTATTTCTTTTTTTTGTATTATCTTCCTTTAGAGCATCCATTAGACCATCATAAAGAGGTGAAGAACTCTTGCTCAAGACATTACGAGCTAACGTTCCCTTAGTGTAGTTCATTTTGCAATCTAGACATATCTTCTAAATCTTTTTTGTCACCTTAGAACACAAAGCTATTCCTTGACCGGGTGTTTTCAACAGATGTGTTTTTACTGTAGAATAAGAACCACAATACATACTATTGCAATAATGACACATAAAATGTATACTACCTACATCTTTATTCTCATCCAATTTTGTCACAAAACGCCAAAGAGGAGGCATGAGTTTCTTTGAAGAACTTGAGATAGAAGAACTTCCTTGTTGAGTAGCATCATCACTCTCATTCTCCATATCAAATTCAATATAAATAAGAAGCAATTTGCATTAATACTTTAAATAAAAACATTAAAATAAGAAGATGCAAAAATGTTTGAAGGAATTCAAGTTCATATCTTATGTTAACATTAGTCACTAAGTTCAAAATAATATTTTCATCTATTGAACACCATTTTCTACTAATTTTCAGACAACATCAAATATGAAAGCATTCAAATGCAAATTGAAACTTGAAACAATAGATTACATAATTCATTAGATAAAGGGGCATAGCATTTATGTATTTGAAAGAATTTTGGCTACTTTCTTCCTATCACAGACAGAATTTTGAAATAATCTTCAGTAATTGAACTGAATTTGGTTTACCTTTTAGACCTAAAATCAAAGTCCGTAAGTGCCGGTCAAAGTCATGTATGAAGCATGCCTAGGATGGTCTGAAATCCGCTGCTTACCCAATGCCTGACTTAAACCACAAAAGAATTCAAGGCAAGAAGAAATCTGTCAGCATACCTTTGTAATATACGAGCAGAAGCCCAACACTGACTCGAAGTCTAGGGTTAAGCTTCAATTTTTTGGGAATCCAAATCTAAGAAATGAATTGATTCATGCTGTGGAAGTTGAGTTCTCATCATTTAAGATACAAGAAATTGGAAGAAAAACTTACACAATTTCGCCTAGGACTTGACACTGCCGAAGAGAGAAAACTTTTTCCTCGCAAAAATATATGTTGAGAATCTGGGTTTTTTTAATTTTAAGCGGTTCAACCCCGTTTCCAATCAGCATCCCCGTTTCAGCGCGATACAGAAACGGGAGCGGCACCCTCCTGGCGTGCAGACGCAACACAGGTCCTCAGAAGCCGAAGCAATGTTGCGGCTCAGCTGGACTGAAGAGGTAAGGTCAAAGACCCTTCTGTGTGTCTACAAGGAGCGGTCTTGGTCAGAATAAAACTCAATTGGATGGTGAAAAGGGAAGTTAACTTACCACGGTCTAGGATTCCAGATAGGCTAGCACGAGGCCGGAGATTGCGCCATCAATACAGGGCGGGTTCTTTCTCCCCAAAAGCCGGTATTCCTCCAGTGCAGCGATCGAGCCTTTAGGGTTTAGGGGTCCTTCTCAGTCCCCAAGCCTTTGAAACAGAGGATACCATCTCCTGAATAGCCTCCCGAACGGATTCCGGGATAGATGATATGGGGACTAATCTCTCCCCAATGGTGACCCCTTTTGCTGGGATCGGGGCTGCGAGCTTACGTACTGCCGATCGCAGCCATTTGTATTGCTTCGGGGCCCTGATTGCTTTTAGTTGGGTGGAGAGGGGGCCTCACCACATTGTCTCCCAAGCTGGATGATGGAGGGACATCCTCCACTCGCAGAAACAACCGCACGACATTAAGATTCAGGGGAGAGTTATTTCCGATCCTGTACATGGCGGAAAGGCCTAACGAGCGAATTCTTTTTGAAATCACCTCGTTCATCTCCTCCTTTGAGGGATCGGGCCTCTGGCTGCTAGAACTTCCTGCCGATCGAGAAGACGTTAGCGAGAACATTCATCTCAGCGGGAAGGAAGCAAGGAATGTCTTCCTTCCCCATCCAGATGGGATAATGGGCGGGGATCGAGAATTTGACCTGAAGTTCTTCAAGGTCCATATGAGAAACGAACGGATACCTAGCCCTACGGGGTGCCATGGATGGTTACCTTAAGATTTGTAAAGAAATCGGAGTTTGAAGACAGTCGAACGAAATCGCCAGAGAGTTCTATGGCTCAAAGATTTTTTCGCGAATTGCAACAATGGTTGCACAATACCGAAATCCCGGCTTTTGTAGTTGCGCATTGGCTACTCACAGGGTGACACGTCACCGCTACAGGTGGCTGCAGTCTGACGGTCTGCACCCTCTTTTGGAATACGGAAAGGCGCAGGTTACTATTAGAGCCCAGAATTACGCTTTTGCCTATAACCGTTACAGATTTCAAATTTGGAAATTAACTTTCTGAAATTTCTTAAGTACAGGATCGGTCCTCAAGGACGTTGTCACAACCCGTTCGGGTACGGTCCTCCTTTGGTTCGATCGGGCACTTCTGCCTCAAACGCTCTCAATCAGATGGTCGAACTTACATCACTATCAGGATGGCGATAAAGTCCGAGGGGCTAATGCTGAGACCTTCGGAACCCGGTACCTCGAACCAGGTTAGGCCCAAGTCTTGTCAGGCTAGCCCATATGACATAAGCCGAACTTGGAGGCCCCAGATCCAACTCCCGTGAATAGGCGGCCCGACGAGAACAGACGGGCCCAAAAGCCCGATCGCCTGGCGATCGAGGACCGAAGGCCATGATCTTACGGTTTTCCCCTCATCGGGAATGATCGGTCCATATCACGCATACCATGCTTCAAGCCATCCACATTTCTCAACATGTGACCATAACCTCTAACAATCCTGTCAGAGGCGTGCCTGACACAGTCCTATGAAACTCTTTCCGGTCGGAAGACAACCGATTAGCAACGCCGAAAGGTCTGACGCCGCGCAGCCATATAGGGTCACGGCCGGCGGCTGTCCCGCCCGACATGGGCCGACCTAGCCCCATGGGACAAGCATAAAATGACACACAAAACGACACTCTAGTGTTCACACAGCTGGGGAGACGTATAAAAGGGACACTTGGAGAACGAAGAAAAGGATTGGTTCCTCTCGGCTCTTGATGTATTTCCTTGGATCTTTCTTCCTCTTTGTGCTTCCAAAAATTAATCATCATGTTTGTAATGAACGGTTTGATTATTGGATCGACTAAGGACATTTTTAGCTCTTAATCAAGTGATTTTTTCCCAATCTTTTAGGTGTTTTCCACTCTAAAATTGCATTGTCATTTTTTGTTTCATTCATACTCGTTTTCCTCCTACTAAACAAATTAAAACCTAGTTCGTCTTGCAACGAACTGGACAACTGCTGATACCCCCGGTTTTTAGACCACAACATGTGTCATGTTTTGCAAATAAATAACATTTTTTTGTAAATCAAAAAATCAAACTAACTCAAAGTTGATGAATCCAAACTCAAACCAATTCACCCATTCTATTTTTTTAAAAAATAAATATAAGTTCATAAATCTAATTTAAAAATACAAGTGATTATAAAATAATATCAACATTAATACATTAATTAAATTTTTAAAACAAAAATTTATATTTCATAATGCCAATAAGAATGATATTAAAATAAAATAATCACATTTTTGCATTCATATAAGATAATAAATATAAAAAATATATAATTCAATATTGAACAAATTAAAATAATATACCAACATTAATATCCTAATAAAATAGTTAGAAACATTTATATTAACTAAATGATACACAATTTTTCGATTTAATAAACATATTTTACATTATAACAAACAATATAAGGGTACCTACAATCTAACAAGCATAAAGAACCAATCACTTTACAAAATAAGACAAACCCGGCTTCTAATTTCGTTCCAATTGTACATTACCAATAAAGGACAGTATGGACCGAAGACAAATCAATCTTGTCCTAGTCCAGTCTGGTTCATTACATTACACTTGTATATTTGAATAGTTTGTTTGGTACTCAAATTACAACTGCGGTTTGGTGTAGTGTGATGTCCAAATCGTGATTTTTTTATGATACACAAAACACAAATTTAATTGCGATGTGATAATTATTAAAAAATCACAATATCATCACAACTGTTAAAAACAGATATAACCTTATCGTGATTTTAGAAAAGACTAATTTACTCTTACTTTTATTAATTATCATATAATTATATTTATTATTTTTTATATATAAGTATTTTTACATTAAGATATATAAAAAATCGATTTGAATGAAAATTGGTTCTTTGAAAGATATCACAATAGTTTGACGCCATCCGTAGTCTAACCAATGCGGTTATTGGCATATTGTAATTATCACGCTGTTTTGCTTTGGAAGGGGAACTGTCACTAGTCTGTCCAAGGGCCAGCCCATTGCTTCTAGGCCCATTGGACCGACAACGTGTGATGTTATTCACTAGGAGATCGTTCTTATTTGCCACCCTTACGAAGAATAGAAATTCAAGATTTTTTCCAAGTATTGTTTCGAGTCTACATATGTTGGACACTCTATCGACGCTAGTTCAATCCTCAGCGACGCCTATATGCATGGTACATTCTGGTCAAGTTCTTATGATTAGCTTCCAGTCACATCCGTTTCAACTGCGACGAAATCCAAGTTGCTAGTGATGAGAGTCGATAGATCGATTACCATGAATATGCTTTGGCCCATTCGAAGAGAACGGCCCAAAGATGAGGTTCAAGCCCAATTGGACCAGACCCAAAAGAAATCAAGATAGCTGAAAATGTTAAGTGTTGGATCGGCCCAAAGAAAGTGTTGGAACATTCTCTCCTACAATGGATCGGTTTTGCCATATAGACGTTGACTGTGACGCGAGGAAGTAACGGTATTCCAGTCAAATGTGCTTCAAGGGAAGTTACATATTTTGAAGGCCAGGAGATTGAGGGATGCCAAATTTTTGATCATCCTAACCTTCTGCTGTCCATTTTCCTGTCATTGCCCCAATTGGTTTTGTATTGTTGCATTATTCATCATTTATTGAATTAGGGCTTAGAGTTTTAATACCAATTTAACCAAAATGAACATTGATAATCTTAATTATCGATTAATCCAAACATTGAGGACTACTAAAGGTATTAAGGATCAAATTTGCCAAAATTAGTAAATTACGGGGATAAAATGTGTCTTTATATATTCGAGGGACTTCAATTACTAAAATTGAAAACATCGAGGATCAAATTTACCACACACATTGAACATTGATGGTCGATTTGATCAAAATATTGAAAGCACGACTGATTTTGTCAACTCAAAATTATGTTGATCATAATTAAAAAAATTTATCAATTTTGCTAAAATTAGGAAACTGTAGAATCCGATTGAAATTCTTGTGCAATTCACATGCACTCAAACTAAAATATTCGTATAACAATACCACAATAACAATCGAGTCGATATAGCATTATAAATATACTAAGGCAATGAAACTTAATAATTATATTAATAGTGAGATTACTGAATCGGTGCTATTGACATGTCATTATATATTATTATGAATTAAATGATTTCATTTATGCATATATAATTGGTATTAATTACATATTATTATCCATATTTTCATACCCACTGCGGTATACCGGTCGGTACGCCAAATATCGGACAATATAGATATATTTTTTGGTATCTCCCGATACCGGATTTTATGGTCGGATCTCATGTTTTTGGATTCGACTCTAAACAAATAATTTATTATTTTTTTTAATGTTTTAAAAACAAATTTTGTACCAACTAGTATACTATCCGATATACCAACCGTACCAGTCATATCGGTATCAAATTCCGGACAGATATGAAAACANAATAATCAATGAAATACGAATAACGAAAATTTGACGAAGGGTCAATTCTAAACTCTTTTATATGTTCGGGGGCTAAATATGTAATCAGTAAACATAAGGGGTCAACCATGTAATTCTTAAACTTTGAGGGTCAAGCACATTATGTAAACTTCGGGGGTTTTGTATGCAATTTTCAAACATTAGGGGTACCGCCTTTACACTATTATAAACATTAAGGGCCAATGACAAACATCACTCCAACATTAATACATTAATTAAATTTTAAAAACAAAAATTTATATTTCATAATGCCAATAAGAATGATATTAAAATAAAATAATCACATTTTTGCATTCATATAAGATAATAAATATAAAAAATATATAATTCAATATTGAACAAATTAAAATAATATACCAACATTAATATCCTAATAAAATAGTTAGAAACATTTATATTAACTAAATGATACACAATTTTTCGATTTAATAAACATATTTTACATTATAACAAACAATATAAGGGTACCTACAATCTAACAAGCATAAAGAACCAATCACTTTACAAAATAAGACAAACCCGGCTTCTAATTTCGTTCCAATTGTACATTACCAATAAAGGACAGTATGGACTGAAGACAAATCAATCTTGTCCTAGTCCATTCTGGTTCATTACATTACACTTGCATATTTGAATAGTTTGTTTGGTACTCAAATTAAAACTGCGGTTTGGTGTAGTGTGATGTCCAAATCGTGATTTTTTTATGATACACAAAATACAAATTTAATTGCGATGTGATAATTATTAAAAAATCACAATATCATCACAACTGTTAAAAACATATATAGCCTTATCGTGATTTTGGAAAAAACCAATTTACTCTTATTTTTATTAATTATCATATAATTATATTTATTATTTTTTATATATAAGTATTTTTACATAAAAATATATAAAAACCGATTTGAATGAAAATTGGTTCTTTGAAAGAGATCACAATAGTTTGGTGTCATCCGTAGTCTAACCAATGCGGTTATTGGCATATTGTAATTATCACGCTGTTTTGCTTTGGAAGGGGAACCGTCCCTAGTCTGTCCAAGGGCCGGCCCATTGCTTCTAGGCCATTGGACAGACAACCTGTGATGTTATTCACTAGGAGATCGTTCTTATTTGCCACCCTTACGAAGAATAGAAATTCAAGATTTTTTCCAAGTATTGTTTCGAGTCTACATATGTTGGACACTCTCTCGACACTAGTTCAGTCCTCAGCGAACTAGTGATCAGAGTTGCTAGTGATCAGCTTATATGCATGGTACATTCTGGTCAAGTTCTTATGATCAGCTTCGAGTCACATCCGTTGCAGCTTTGACGAAATCCAAGTTGCTAGTGATCTGAGTCGATAGATCGATTACCATGAATATGCTTTGGCCCATTCAAAGAGAACGGCCCAAAGATGAGGTTCAAGCCCAATTGGACCAGACTCAAAAGAAATCAAGATGGTTGAAAATGTTAAGTGTTGTTGGATCGGCCCAAAGAAAGTGTTGGAACGTTCTCTGCTACAATGGATCGGTTTTGCCACATAGACGTTGACTGTGACGCGAGGAAGTAACGGTATTCCAGTCAAACGTGCTTCAAGGGAAGTTCCATATTTTGAAGGCCAGGAGATTGAGGGATGCCAAATTTTTGATCATCCTAACCTTCTGCTGTCCATTTTCCTGTCATTGCCCCAATTGGTTTTGTATTGTTGCATTATTCATCATTTATTGAATTAGGGCTTAGAGTTTTAATACCAATTTAACCAAAATAAACATTGATGATCTTAATTATCGATTAATCCAAACTTTGAGGACTACTAAAGGTATTAAGGATCAAATTTGCAAAAATTAGTAAATTACGAGGATAAAATGTATCTTTATATATTCGAGGGACTTCAATTGCTAAAATTGAAAACATCGAGGATCAAATTTACCACACACATTGAACATTGATGGTCGATTTGATCAAAATATTGAAAGCACGACTGATTTTGTCAACTCAAAATTATGCTGATCATAATTAAAAAAATTTATCAATTTTGCTAAAATTAGAAAACTGTAGAATCCGATTGAAATTCTTGTGCAATTCACATGCACTCAAACTAAAATATTCGTATAACAGTACCACAATAACAATCGAGTCGATATAGCATTATAAATATAATAAGGCAATGACACTTAATAATTATATTAATAGTGAGATTACTGAATCGGTGCTATTTACATGTCATTATATATTATTATGAATTAAATGATTTCATTTATGCATATATAATTGGTATTAATTACATATTATTATCCATATTTTCATACCCACTGCGGTATACCGGTCAGTACGCCAAATATCGGATAATATAGATATATTTTTTGGTATCTCCCGATACCGGATTTTATGGTCGGATCTCATGTTTTTGGATTCGACTCTAAACAAATAATTTATTATTATTTTTAATGTTTTATAAACAAATTTTGTACCAACTAGTATACTATCCGATATACCAACCGTACCAGTCATATCGGTATCAAATTCCGGACCGATATGAAAACATTGATTATTATGTACATTTGATTCATATATTTGTAATGCATATCTAATTTATTATGAGCAATTATATTTTAAGATATTGGAGATATATACACAATTTGTTATAATTTCATAAGAGTAGGGTTATAAATTCTATCCCTAAGACTTCTACTTCAAGTTGTTTAGAGAATTAATTCTATCCCCTACTCTCAAATGGAAAATATTGAATAGAGAACTTATTTCAATTATAGCGTACCATCACATAAAGATGATTAATGGCACATCAAATAGCTACGAGTTAACACGACCTCACCGCAGGGATGCAAATGAAGCGAAAATAGCTGAATTTTAGTGTTTTTAATGTCCTAGTTCATCTCGAAATACAAAGTTCAATTCGTATTCGGTTCGAGTACGAATTCATAAAAATAATATATATTTTTAATAAATATATTATAATATAATTGACTTGCAAACCAGCTCGATTCAATTTGTTAGAAATTTGAATGTTCGAGGTCGAACCGAGCTCGACTCTATTTGAAAAAATCGAATTCGTACCAGAGCCTTGATTAGTTAAGCTTGAAAGGTTCGTAAACCGAAACAATTCTTTTGCACTCCTAACCGTATGTACTACATCGTTTACAAACCTTTAAAGCTGAACTGATCAAGGCTCAAGTTTGAAAGGTTTGTAAACCTAAACAATTCTTTGGCACCCCTAATGGTATGCACTACATAGATAGTGATCGATCATATGGTACAAAAATCGAAAAAATTGAAATTCAATCATTTGTTTGGTACCTAAAGCCAAGGAGTTAGAGTTACTAAAACCCTTTCATTTTATAATTTTATGCAAGTTCAATAAAAATACAGTTGAGAATAACATAAGCAAACGTGATATAAGTGAAGTATACTACATATTAAAAGATTTGATCAAATTGTCACAAATCTCATATTTAAAATTGAACATTAACAAAAACCCTATTGGTAAGTCAAAGCTCGGAAAACAACTTCATCACAAGGTAGAGTAAGTCCCATTGCATGATAGAATCCAAATTCTTCCTCAGCTTGCTTCAAAAGAAATCGAAACTCCGGTCGAGATAAGAACGATATCGGGATAATATATCGTCTACGATTTTCTCCAACGTACACTGCAAAATGCCCTCTCGGCACAACATCCGGCAGATTATTTTCATCAAATTGCTCATGCTTCTTGCCTAAACTTGAACATTTTTCGACTATATTTTTCAATGATGTTCCTTTGCAATATTTGTTGGTTTTCTTGGTCGCCATTTTTGGGGAAGAAGAACACATTGAGAAAAGGGAAGTTGTGGATTTTTTAGTGTTTGAACTTGGAAATAGTACGGTAGCTTGAAGGGCATATTTATATATATTTAAGAAGGCTGTTCGGGTCGACGGTGGCGGCGGCAAAGCTTCTGTAGTGTAGCCCCTCCCCATAGTTATATGTTTATTACAACTTTACCCTTGCCAATAAATTACAGTTTCACCCGTGGTTTTGTAGCCGTTGTATTCCCCATTATTCAAATATGGCCAATTTACCATTCTAGTGTTTTTATACTGATAACTATACCGGTATGTCAAATATTGGTTGTTATTGATATTTTATCTTATATTGTCTGGTAGCAAGTTTTATGTTTGAATCTCGAGTTTTTTTGGGTTCGATCCTAAAACAATAATAAAATATTACTTTTATTTTTTAAACAATTTTAACAAAAAAAATTAAATTTGGTATTTGTCGTATTGGTCATACTTGTCCGATCGATATTAAAATATTGTTTCAAACACATATATAACCAATGTTTTAAATTTTCGATATCGGAAATTTCGGTCATACAGATTTTGGCCGGTATTTTGTTAAAATACAGGTTGTATAGGTTTTAAATCAGGTCGGGTCGGGTGGTGCATGTTTCTTCTCTTTAAATCACATAACCCTTGGAACCAGGAACCCTGCCTTTTTGAGATTTTTTCACGGCAATTGACTCTGTTATTCCTTCTCCTAGATCACTCCTGCTCCAAAGTATACATAATCTCATTCGTCATTCAATTTCATGTCTCTTTCAGCATTCAATTTCATTATTCCTTGCTACAAATTTTGGTATTTCGTATTTCGAGTGAATGATGGAAAACCATGATAACCTATCGATTTGCTAAAAATATTGTAGAAATGAATGATTCAAGTAATGGGATACATTTTTATGCTTCGACAACATCTCCCATAGAATCAAACTCAAAGAGGAAAGACATTGAATGGAGTCACGCAAAAAAACTATGTAGTTTTCATATACAATGCAATTATTGCAAGAAAGAATTCCATGAAGGAGGTATAACGAGGCTTAAGTAGTATTTGTTAGGCTTAGTAGAAAACAAAAAATCATGCCTTAATGTTTCAGCTGAAGTTGTTAATGAAATAACACTTTTTAAAAATGTAAAAAAGGAGATGAGGAGGAAAAAGAAACAGTGCTAATCGACTCAAATGATACAGAGGAAGAAGAGATACACGAGTTAGATTCAGATCTTGTGGAAATTAGGACTACAAAGAAAAAGGCTACCATTATTCAACAAATATTGTCAGGAACTTTTGCTGGAAAAGATGTTGCAAATGCACATATGGAAATTGCAAAAAAAATTATGATGCATGCATTCCTTTTAATGTTTACAATTCATATTATTTTCAAACCATGTTCGACAAGGCTGTTTTATGTGTTCCTGCCTTTTGTGTGTCTAAGCATCATGCTCTTTGAGTTTCTTTGCTTCAAGACATAAAAACAGAGGTTGAGAGTTGGGTTGAATTTGCACGAAAAGATTGGAAGAATCAAGGTTGCACCATAATGGTGATGGATGGATTAGCGTTTCTTATCAAGTTTTAATAAACTTCTTGGTATACTCTTCCAAATGAGTTATTTTTTGGAGATATGTAGACGTATCTGATAGAGTGAGAAATGTTGAAGCATTAAGCGAATTATTATTGGAATGCATTGAGTGCATTGGCCCTAGGAATATGATTCAGATTGTTACCAATAATGCATCAAATTTTAGAGTAGCAGGGGAGTTGATTGAAGATGTATACCCTCACATTAGCTAGTTACCATGTGTTACTCATTGTATAAACTTGGCTGTCAAGGAGATTGGAGACCTTCCTAATATTGCTAGAATTGTGAAGTGTGCCACAAATATTACAAAGTGGGTTTACAACCATTTGTATTGGCTTGCATGGTTAAGGAAGAGAGAATGTTGGAAAGAGATAATTCGAGTTGGACCAACTAGATTTGCCTCGACTTTCAATACACTACAGAGTCTTTATAATCATAAACATGATTTGCATGCCTTAATTGTGGATAGAGAGTTTGTTACGTTTCGTTTGACAAAGGAAGCAAAGATGAAAGAGTTTATAGAGATTTTTTGGAATCATAAAATTTGGATAGACATTGAGTTAACTGTCAAGGTAATGAAGTCACTCCTCCGGTTACTTGGAGTTGTTGACTCTGATAAGATTCCTTCATTAGGATTTGTCTACAGAGGTATGAAGAAAGCATAAAAAGAAATAAAATGTGTATTTAATAATGTAAAGGATGAGTAGTGTTTGTTACATATTCTTAATAACCAATTTTAGAACTTAATCCTTCTTAACTTCTAGTTTAACAAAAACAATAAAAAACACACATACTTTTAAGTGGTATCCGATCCCGATTTTTATCTTAGAATCGATCATCTCATTAATTCATTATAGGACCTGAAGTTTCCACTAAACAGAAAGAAACTTAGTAATGTTCTCACACTTAGAATACAACTAAACAACAATATGCATGCAACACATAAACAGAGCAAATATTAAGCCGTAATATTGNCATTGATTATTATGTACATTTGATTCATATATTTGTAATGCATATCTAATTTATTATGAGCAATTATATTTTAAGATATTGGAGATATATACACAATTTGTTATAATTTCATAAGAGTAGGGTTATAAATTCTATCCCTAAGACTTCTACTTCAAGTTGTTTAGAGAATTAATTCTATCCCCTACTCTCAAATGGAAAATATTGAATAGAGAACTTATTTCAATTATAGCGTACCATCACATAAAGATGATTAATGGCACATCAAATAGCTACGAGTTAACACGACCTCACTGCAGGGATGCAAATGAAGCGAAAATAGCTGAATTTTAGTGTTTTTAATGTCCTAGTTCATCTCAAAATACAAAGTTCAATTCGTATTCGGTTCGAGTACGAATTCATAAAAATAATATATATTTTTAATAAATATATTATAATATAATTGACTTTCAAACCAGCTCGATTCAATTTGTTAGAAATTTGAATGTTCGAGGTCGATCCGAGCTCGACTCTATTTGAAAAAATCAAGTTCGAACCGGAGCCTTGATCAGTTAAGCTTGAAAGTTTTGTAAACGATGTAGTACATACTGTTAGGGGTGCTCAAGGCTCAAGTTTGAAAGGTTTGTAAACCTAAACAATTCTTTGGCACCCCTAACCGTATGCACTACATCGATAGTGATCGATCATATGGTACAAAAATTGAATAATTTGAAATTCAATAATTTGTTTGGTACCTAAAGCCAAGGAGTTAGAGTTACTAAAACCCTTTCATTTTATAATTTTATGCAAGTTCAGTAAAAATGCACAAAATCCATACTAGATAGAAGATGATTAAAGTTACATGCACAAAGGAGAATAATGAGCCCTTGAGATTAAGTGTTGTAATTGTAGAGTGTAGTTGAAAATTCAATGAGAATAACATAAGCAAACGTGATATAAGTGAAGTAAACTAAATATTAAAAGATTTGATCAAATTGTCACAAATCTCATATTTAAAAGTGAACAAATTGAACATCAACAAAAGCCCTATTGGTAAGTCAAAGCTCGGAAAACAAGTTCATCACAAGGTAGAGTAAGTCCCATTGCATGATAGAATCCAAATTCTTCCTCAGCTTGCTTCAAAAGAAATCGAAACTCCGGTCGAGATAAGAACGATATCGGGATAATATATCGTCTACGATTCTCTCCAACGTACACTGCAAAATGCCCTCTCGGCACATCATCCGGAAGATTATTTTCATCAAATTGCTCATGCTTCTTTCCTAAACTTGAACATTTTTCGACTATATTCTTCAATGATGTTCCTTTGCAATATTTGTTGGTTTTTTTGGTCGCCATTTTTGGGGAAGAAGAACACTTTGAGAAAAGGGAAGTTGTGGATTTTTTAGTGTTTGAACTTGGAAATAGTACGGTAGCTTGAAGGGCATATTTATATATATTTAAGAAGGCTGTTCCGGTCGACGGTGGCGGCGGCAAAGCTACTGTAGTGTAGCCCCTCCCCATAGTTATATGTTTATTACAACTTTACCCTTGCCAATAAATTACAGTTTCACCCGTGGTTTTGTAGCCGTTGTATTCCCCATTATTCAAATATGGCCAATTTACCATTCTAGTGTTTTTATACTGATAACTATAGCGGTATGTCAAATATTGGTTGTTATTGATATTTTATCTTATATTGTCTGGTAGCAAGTTTTATGTTTGAATCTCGAGTTTTTTTGGGTTCAATCCTAAAACAATAATAAAATATTACTTTTATTTTTTAAACAATTTTAACAAAAAAAATTAAATTTGGTATTTGTCGTATTGGTCATACTTGTCCGATCGATATTAAAATATTGTTTCAAACACATATATAACCAATGTTTTAAATTTTCGATATAATAAGCCGGTATATCAGAAATTTCGGTCATACAGATTTTGGCCGGCATTTTGTTAAAATACCGGTTGTATAGGTTTTAAATCAGGTCGGGCCGGGTGGTGCATGTTTCTTCTCTTTAAATCACATAACCCTTGGAACCAGAAACCCTACCTTTTTGAGATTTTTTCACGGCAATTGACTCTGTTATTCCTTCTCCTAGATCACTCCTGCTCCAAAGTATACATAATCTCATTCGTCATTCAATTTCATGTCTCTTTCAACATTCAATTTCATTATTCCTTGCTACAAATTTTGGTATTTCGTATTTCGTATTTCGTATTTCGAGTGAATGATGGAAAACCATGATAACCTATCGATTTGCTAAAAATATTGTAGAAATGAATGATTCAAGTAATGGAATACATTTTTATGCTTCGACAACATCTCCCATAGAATCAAACTCAAAGAGGAAAGACATTGTATGGAGTCACGCAAAAAAACTATGTAGTTTTCATATACAATGCAATTATTGCAAGAAAGAATTCCATGAAGGAGGTATAACGAGGCTTAAGTAGTATTTGTTAGGCTTAGTAGAAAACAAAAAATCATGCCTTAATGTTTCAGTTGAAGTTGTTAATGAAATAACAGTTTTTTTAAATGTAAAAAAGGAGATGAGGAGGAAAAAGAAACAGTGCTAATCGGCTCAAATGATACAGAGGAAGAAGAGATACACGAGTTAGATTCAGATCTTGTGGAAATTAGGACTACAAAGAAAAAGGCTACCATTATTCAACAAATGAACTTTTGCTGGAAAAGATGTTGCAAATGCATATATGGAAATTGCAAAAAAAATTATGATGCATGCATTCCTTTTAATGCTTACAATTCATATTATTTTCAAACCATGTTCGACAAGGCTGTTTTATGTGATCCTGCCTTTCGTGTGTCTAAGCATCATGCTCTTTGAGTTTCTTTGCTTCAAGACATAAAAACAGAGATTGAGAGTTGGGTTGAATTTGCACGAAAAGATTGGAAGAATCAAGGTTGCACCATAATGGTTGATGGATGGATTAGCGTTTCTTATCAAATTTTAATAAACTTCTTGGTATACGCTTCCAAAGGAGTTATTTTTTGGAGATATGTAGACGTATCTGATAGAGTGAGAAATGTTGAAGTATTAAGCGGATTATTATTGGAATGCATTGAGTGCATTGGCCCTAGGAATATGATTCAGATTGTTACCAATAATGCATCAAATTTTAGAGTAGCAGGGGAGTTGATTGAAGATGTATACCCTCACATTAGCTAGTTACCATGTGTTACTCATTGTATAAACTTGGATGTCAAGGAGATTGGAGACCTTCCTAATATTGCTAGAATTGTGAAGTGTGCCACAAATATTACAAAGTGGGTTTACAACCATTTGTATTGGCTTGCATGGTTAAGGAAGAGGGAATGTTGGAAAGAGATAATTCGAGTTGGACCGACTAGATTTGCCTCGAATTTCAATACACTACAGAGTCTTTATAACCATTAACATGATTTGCATGCCTTAATTGTGTATAGAGAGTTTGTTACGTCTCGTTTGACAAAGGAAGCAAAGATGAAAGAGTTTATAGAGATTTTTTGGAATCATAAAATTTGGATAGACATTGAGTTAACTGTCAAGGTAATGAAGTCACTCCTCCGGTTACTTGGAGTTGTTGACTCTGATAAGATTCCTTCATTAGGATTTGTCTACAGAGGTATGAAGAAAGCATAAAAAGAAATAAAATGTGCATTTAATAATGTAAAGGATGAGTAGTGTTTGTTACATATTCTTAATAACCAATTTTAGAACTTTATCCTTCTTAACTTCTAGTTTAACAAAAACAATAAAAAACACACAGACTTTTAAGTGGTATCCGATCCCGATTCTTATTTTAGAATCGATCATCTCATTAATTCATTATAGGACCTGAAGTTTCCACTATACAGAAAGAAACTTAGTAATGTTCTCACACTTAGAATACAACTAAACAACAATATGCATGCAACACATAAACAGAGCAAATATTAAGCCGTAATATTGAAGATTAGGGTTAAAGAGATGCTCAATTTCGCAATCCTCCCAAAGACTGTTGTTACCAGATGTGGACATTTCTTCAGATCTGTTTAAGATCCGAAAAGTTTCTTAGTTCTTCGCAAGTAAATCTGAAACTTAAAGAATGATTATTAAATTTCAATTGAAAGACTCATACCATTTAACCTGAAACCACAAAATGTTTTTTCAGAGTGGCTACTACGTAGAATCAAGGTCACTGAGAGGTTTTTGAGGTTAAAATGTCTCAAGAACCTCAAGCCAAGAGCCTAAACATTTTATCTGCTTCTGTAAGAGTATATAAATATTCAGTATTAATAGATTCCACGGTTTAACACACATATCTAAATCTAGAAGTTAAATATATGTGTTCAACGTTTACAGTAAGTCAACAAGCAACCGATTAAGTTCAACTAGTGAACAAGACCAATTCTAGTATTCAAGAATCTCACAAACACCTCAAGGAACCAGTACGTAGTTGAAGTTTCAGTCCAGAAACTCAACTCTAAACGACCCAGAAAACAGGTAGAGGTTAGGAACAAGCAGAGAGCAATAAGGATTTAAAATTACTCTAGAACTTTATGTTAGTTTATGTCATTATGTAATCCATATAATATTATATATTAAGGCTTAATTCATGGACTATGAAACTTATGTTACAAAGACCATGATGGGGTCTCTTCTTCTACCTTTAATATGTACAAGTTCTATCCATTAAGAACTTGTCTCACTATCATGAATATGAACTAGTAGTGCACACATCAAATATTGATATATAGATATGTTGATACATAAATTGTATTAATTTCTATGACATTTGCTTTTCCAATAATTAAATAGAATCATGAGTCATGAATTGTCATGAATTGTGTGACTCTTGGTTTATTTCTAGTCCTTATTAATAGAGGACATTTGTATGGAAATAAACATATTCTTGTCTTGTAAAGTTCTCCCAAGAGTGAGCTCTAGAAAGGATTAGGAGAGCAAAATTCATCCGAAAACTCTACGAGATGTCTCAAGGTAAATAACGGGTTGTGGAGATAACGTAATTCTAAGGTCCTTGACCTTAAAGGTTTGATGAAGTCTTACACTTTAAAGATGACACAATGAAAAAAATATAGAGAGATCAAACGGTGCAGAGATCAGAAAAGAAAATGGCAAGTCCGTGCCAGAAATGTGTAAGACTTACCGTAAAGGCCTTCAGGCTTTCAAATGGATGGTCCAATAACAAGCCTAGTCATTCAGCGTGCCGCAAGTAACACATGCCCATATACGAGGTGCATGCCCAAGTGGAGGTAAGGTACACATGGTTTCATAAGTAGGGTCCATCAAAGAGAAAGGCAGCAAATAAAAGCATAACATGTATACCATGCAATTGTATAACAAATAAAACTAACAGTTTGATTTATTTACAATTTTGGGATCCACTTCTATTTCACATTACAGATGCTAACAAATTTAGTTTTGTAAAGTAACCTAAACAGTTTATCTACAAATAGGTTTGTTTCATATCCCAATTGTAAGTGAGGGGGTACATAATAGCTACCGGATACTTAGACAGTTTGATTATATTTTCTTTCTTAATTGGTTTTTGGATGCACTTGTCTAGGGAAGGAATCATATTCCATACTTAGGTTTCTCTAGACATTAGGATGTATAAGGCTTAGTTACTACTGCTTTAATTTTAGAGTTAAGAGTTTTCTCAAGCATAGGATCATGTTGAGAGTACTCTTTGGGGTCAGGTGATGTTTCTTTAACAAATGTCATTTCTTTGATAAAGGCTATTTTTCTAGGTTCAGTAATTTTTCAAGTTCATAATTAAAACCTAGACCTATTTTGTCATAAAAGTTTTTTGACTCTGTAAAATTTTGTTTAGACGTAAGGTACTCGGATTTTCAATGACTGGCCATAGTGTTTTTTTTACTCTGATCATTAACCAAACAATCATATTTTTTCTCAAGTTCTGAATGTTTCTTAACTAAGTTAACAAATTTTATAAGGAAATCACTATTTTTTTCAGAGTTATTTGAAATGATCTCACTATTAATGTCATTCTGACTTAGCTCTACTAGTGCTAAATTTTCTTCACCAAGAGAAGTATAGACACAATTTTCAATTTCACTTGAAGATGAGTAGTCCTCATCAAGAAGAAACTGAAGGACATACTTTATCTTTTCCGATTCTTGTTTCAATAGCGGACATTTAGACTTAATATGACCATATTAATTATAGTTAAAACATATAATAGGTTTAAGAGATTCTGATTTATTTAATTTTTTAGTCTTTAAAAGTTTTTGAATTCTTTTGACTATGAGAAATATTTCCATATCCCGAGTCATTCTTAGAATGAGATTTATGAGAATGATTTTCATATATTGGAGTGGATGATTTTTAGACTTAGACGAGGATTTATTATTTCTCTTAGAGGAGGATGTAGCATTCAGAGCAAGGGAGGAACTCTTGTTTTCTAGCTGATGCCTATTTCTAGCATGTAATTCTTTTGTTAGAAGAATCCCAAATAGCTCATATATAGTTATGATCTCTAAATCCTTAGTTTGTTCTATAGCGATTCTAAGAATTTCACATTTGTTATCTAGGCTTCTAAGAATTCAAAGTTCTTTTCTTCATTAGACATTCTATGACATAGTAATTCCATTTCATTAACTAATAATATAAACATTTGTTTCAAATCAATCATGGACTCAACACATGACATGGAAAGCATATGAAACTCATGCTTCAACATATTAAGCTTAGTTTTCCTAATTCTAGATGTTCATTCATATAAAATTTCTAGTTTAACACATCTTCATGCGTACTAGAGCATCCATATATTTTACTAAACTCAGACACACTTAAAGATAAAATAATACACTAGACATCTAGCATTCAATTCAATAACGGCATCATTTTCATCGATAACTTGTTCTGAATCCATATTCGGAATCAGACTAGTTCCTAACACTGCACATCTCTAAATATTTAAATTTTGCTTGAGGAAGGTAAACATATTAGCCTTCCAGTAACCAAAGTCATTTCTATTAAACTTTGGTGGTTTATTTAAAAACCACCATGTTTTAATTTGGTTGCTGTTCATGGCGTATCTTCCATTGTATCGCCAGACTTAATTATGTATAACAACTAAGGCAGTAAAAGCATTAAAGTTAATACAACACACAGTAAAGCAGTAATGAACAACTAGAAAAGTAATGCAAGCACAACTTAGGTAGTGTTCTTATCAAGGTACTATACTAAAACTGATTATTTAGCAAGTGTCCCGCATCTCCACAACTTGTTGCATATTCTTAATAACCAGTTTTAGAACTTTATCCTACTTAACTTCTAGTTTAACAAAAATAGTAAATAACACACATACTTTTAAGTGTTTTCCAATCCTATTCTTATTTTATTTTTGATTGTCTAGGCAATCCACTATAGAACTTGCAGTTTCCACTAAACTGAAAAAAACCTATTTATGTTCTCACACTTAGAACACAACTAAACAACAACATGCATGCAACACATAAACAGAGCAAATATTAAGTCGAAATACTGAAGATTAGGGTTAAAGAGATGCTCAGTTTTGCAATCCTCCCAATGATTGTTGTTACCACCAGATCTGGACCTTTCTTCAGATCTGTTTATGATCTCAAGAGTATTAGAGGAGTTCTTCGCAAGTAAACTTGAAACTCAAAGAATGATTAGTAGATTTCAATTGAAAGACTAATACCGTTGTAGCTGAAACGAGAAATGTTTTTTCAGAGTGACTAGTACGTAGATCCAAGGCCACATAGAGGTTTTTGAGGTTAAAATGTCTTAAAAACATCAGGCCAAGTCAGCCAGCAACCGTTTAAGTTCATCCAATGAACAAAACTAATTCTAGTATTCTAGAATCTCACAAAGACCTCAAAGAACTAGTGCGTAGTTGAAGTTTCAGTCCAGAAACTCAACTCTAAACACTTAAGAAATAGAGAGCAATAATGATTCAAAACTGCTCTAGAACATTCAAGAAAACATAATGACAAAAGAATAGAAAATTCAAACGGTGTGGTGTAGAGGTCAGAAAAGGAAATGAAAAAACAGTGCCAGAAACGTGCAGAACCCCCATCATATATACAAGTGAGCTCACCACCTTAGCGTCAAAGCCTTCAGGATTTCAAATGGATGGTCTAATAATAAGCCCAGTCAATCAACATGTCACAAGTATTACAAGCTCATATACGAGGTGCAAGCCCAAGTGGAGGTAAGGCACAAGGTAGTATACGAAATAGGTTAGGCCTAGTACAAGTCAGGCCCAAGTACATGTCAAACATGTATCATTAATAACCGTTTTTATATTTGGACATTGTGATAAGACGTTGGGAAAATCAATTAAATAGACATCTTCATGCTGCAGCATATTGGTTGAACTCCCAATATCAGTATGATGAAGACTTGGCTAGAATTAGAGATAAACATGATATCCAAGCAAGGATTATACATGTCATTGAAGCTAAAGGAGGGGCTGATCGATATATAATGTTGGTGGAGATGATAACCTTTAGGTTCAAAATAGGAAGTTTTGGAAAAGACATGACTATCAAGATGGTGAATGTCCATCATCCATGTACGCACATATTTTGTTCGATTTAAAATTTTTATTTGTTAGTATATACTATAAATTAGAGATTGTTTACTCAACTTATGATTTATTATTTTCCAGCTCATCGATGGCGAGTGTATGGGTACTCGGTGCCTCATCTTCAATAATTGGCCTTGCGAATACTTGCACAAACTAGCTCTTCATCTGGATGTGAACGGAATTGGAGTATATTCGAAAGGATACTCTCCTAGACAAAACCGATTGAAAGTGCATCAGATGAATGCTTTGGTATATATTCATTATAATTTGAAATTGAAACAAAGGTATGCATATATGCTAGTCTTAAAATGATATCACTCTGCGATTTTTAAATGTTGTGATATTGAATATAATATGTTCTTAGATGGTCATCTAAGAACACTGAATTTAATCCCATTGATTGAGATAATGACCCAATGGTTCGAGAATGGGTAATGGATGGTACAGTAGATTCATTAGTGGACAATTAAGAAATCCAATGTTTATTATTTGATGAAATTAGTGCACCTCACTCTTCTTATCAAGCTAGTTGAATAATTTTTTATAATAACTTGCATATCAATGTTTAAATATTAACTTGCAAATCCAATGTTTTAGATGAGGCGGCCACTGATGAGGGAACTTCTACTGAATTTAGAGGATGTGCTAATCAATTTTAGTTACTAGAATAGAAAAGTGGACTTGGATTAAGAAATGTCAATTTGCTTTTCTAGTAGAATTATAATATCTAGATCTTGACTCTTGAGTATGCCCAAAAGAATGTTCGTTTTAATTAAGTTTGGTTTGATGATATTTTTGTTACTTAAAAAATTATGTATTTTCTCTATATAATAATTTAATTTATTTTATTTTACTATTACGGTAAAGATCTGGTATACTCGATATATATATGGTATATCGATATAATGAGCTTGTATAGTATAATGGACGAAACCAGTTTATAAAACATTGTATATAACACAGGAAATAAAAAATTGCAAAATAACAATGCTTAAATTGCAAATTCTTTAAACCTCAAACACAAGATAAACACAACACTAAAATATGAGACTACAACTTTCAACAAGACATTAATTTTAAATAGATAAAATAAAAACCCACTAAGTACACATTAATTCACTAAGTGTCCACTAACTCACTAAATGTCTCACTAGTCTACTAGGAGATAGTGGTTTATTTTATTGAAACTAATAACCAACATTTGACTTTAAGTCAAATGTTATTTTTGCACTAATTTGTAATACCCCTAAGTGCAAAGTTTTTGCCAACAACTCTCAAAGAATCTTGAAGAACTTCAAACTTGAATCTTTGCAATGCTTTAGTGAAAATATCAGCTATTTGATAGTCCAATGTATCATTAAGTAGATCAATTTCTTGAACATGAACATTCTTTCTAATAAAGTGCAATTTGGTATCAATCTGCTTTGTTCGTCCATGAAGCAAAAGATTTTCAACTAACTTGATAGCACTTTTATTATCACAATAGAGAGGAACAGAAAACTGGGGGCAGAAACCAACTCATGGAACAATATTTTTAGCCATACACACTCTTGAGTGGTCATACTTACAACATATTCAGCTTCATAACTTGAAAGGGCTACAGAAGATTTTTTTTTACTTCCCCATGACACCATAGCAGATTATATATTAAAATAGAGACTAGTAGTAGAGCATCTATTTACAACATAACCAACCTAATTTGCATCAACAAAGCAGTTCAAAGAAAATGAAATATCATATTCATTGAATAAGCCATATTCTTAAGTGCCTTTTAAGTTATGCAAAATCTGTTTTACTGCAATTAAATGTCCTTGACTTGGACGTTCCATAAACCGAGAAAGAACTCCAATAGAATATGATAGCTCTGATCGAGTGATAGTCAAATAAATAAGATTATATACTATTTACCCAACTCATTTCCTTCAATTTTACACTAGGTTCAATCGGAATGATCAAACCATTTGAGATTTCCATATGAAACCATTGCAACGTACCATTTTTAGATAGAAAATATCAATTTGACAATAAATTATTAATCTCCAACCCAAGAAAACAAACCAGCTTCTCCTAAGCTTTTCATTTCAAATTGAACATATAATGAATTTCACAAATACTCAATATTGGATGCAACATCCCTTGTAGTGATCATATAATCAACATAAAGAAGTAAAAGGGTACACATCCTACCAATTTTCTTAATAAACATATTAGGATCACAATTTGATTACTTGAAACCACAAAATATATGATATTGAACAATATTATCATACCAAGCTCTAGGGGCTTGTTTTAAACTATACAGAGCCTTCTTGAGACGACAAACATGAGTAGGATGTTCGCTTGTAATAAAACCAAGAGATTACTCCATAAAAATATCATAATCAAATTCTCCATGTAGAAAATCATTCTCCACATCGAATTGCTATAGTTTCCATCATTTTCATGCTGATTTGGAGACAACCATTCTAACCGTACCATTTTAGCAACTGAACTAAAAATCTCATCATAATCATGTCAATATTGTTGTGAAAACTCATCAGTTTTAATCTTCAATTTGTAAACTCATTTGTAAGATAGCGATTCAATTCCAGTGGCTTAGGAACTAATTCCCAAGTTTCATTTATTTGTAATACTAAAATCTCTTCATGCATAGAATCTTACCATTGTGTTATTACTTTGGCCTCATTATATGATGTAGACTCGTTTTCATACTAGTCTTCCGCGAAGAAACATGATATAACCGAAACCAAATTCATATGCATTTCATATTCATTTAAGTAAAGAGGATGTCGAAGCCATGATGACATCCGTGGAGCTTCAGTTGATGTCTCTTCAATCTGAATTTCATTATCGAAAATAGGAACACCACCATTAGTAATATCATCATCATAAGCAACAACCAAATAATATATCACATTCTAAAAAAAGATGTAAATGATGTATATGAAAATATATCAATATACATATAATTGTTGTCAAGTTCTTTGATAATTACAGAGTAAGAAGAAGTCTTATCGAATATCACATCACGAGAAACAACAACTTGCTTTGTTTCTATATCTAAGCAACATCACCCTTTTATGTGAGAATCATAACCAACAAACACACATTTCATAGCCTTGGGATCAAACTTAGTTTTTAATTCTTCACAACATGTACATATCAAATAGAGCCAAGACTCGAAAGCAATTCACATTAGACTTTTTTTTATATAAACATTCAAATAGAAAAGTTTCCGATTAACTACATGACAAGATGTATAAATAAATGTTGCCCATAATTCTTTTGGTAGAAATTTTTCATGTAACCAAGCAAAACAAACTAATATCAAGTGAGTCAGTTTAGGTTTAGCCACACCATTTTGTTAAGGCGTATCCGGTCATGTCATTTGCCGCTTTATCCAATTTTTCTTACAATAATCTATGGATGAATCATAAAGGATGTTTCTCGGAGTTATTTTCGTAATTTTGACATCCCGAAGATCATTCGAAAAGCCCTCCAAGATGTATGGCACCCCGAGAATTTTTTAGTCTCTCCAAGATGTATGGCACCTCCAGTTTTTTGAGTCTCTCCGAGTCAACATAACATTAGGGGTATTTTCATAATTTGGACACCCCGAGAATCGTATGACACTAATTCGATGATATTTTGAGTAGTTTCATATATTTTCAAGGTGAAACGACACCATGAGTATTTTCGTAATTTGGACACCACGGGGATTGTGTGGCACATCTCCGATGATATTTTTAGTGCTTTTGGACTGTTTCTATGTGAAGCCACGTCATGAGTATTTTCTTCTTTTTATACTGTCAGAGATCGATCATGATGTATCCTGAACAATTCGAAGCGTTGCAAAGGCTACCCGGGATTAAATTGAGCATTTTTTAAGCAAATGAGTCAAGTGGGCCAAAATGAGGTAGTTTAGGCTTTTTGACTCAAAGTTGATCTGTTGGGCCTCGTTTTTCTATAAATCGAAGCTCTTGGGACAGAAAAAGGTTCAAAATCTGAGTTGAAGTTTGGAAAGTACTGCTAAGTGTTAAATTCGATGGGAATTTTATCACATCTAAATTCTGTGATCAATTTAACCGGTGAACAGTGAAAATCGCTATAAATTGTGGCCGAGAAGAGAAAACCATAGTGAATTTTGTTGGTGAATAGTTTTGCAGTGTAAAAATTGCAAAAAATTGTGTTATAGCCAGAAAACCGCGGTGAATTGTGCCACATAAGAAAATCCGTAGTGAATTTTGAATGTGAATAGTGTTGTAGTGTAAAAATCTAGGAAAATTGTGGTACAGCTAGAAAACATCGGTGAATTGTGCGATAAGAAAAATCCATGGGGAATTTTTATGTGAATAGTGATGCATAGTAAAAATCGCGGAGGATTGTGTTATAACTGAAAAAACGCGGGGAATTGTGCATCCAAGGCAAATCTGCGATGAATTTTCATATGAATAGTAATGTAGAGTAAAAATCATGGGAAATTGTGTCACGGCTCAAAAATCGCGGGGAATTGCACTACTAAGTGGTTTTCACAATGAATTTCAATATTTTACACTATTTCGTGATGAATTTCAAACATCAGTAAATTCATCGCGAATTGGCACTCGAGCCACCGTTTCTAGAGATTTCATTCACGCCTTCTACATCAAGATTTATTCGATTGCTCGGGTCCTCAATAGGTCATTTATTTTTATCTTAGATCCCGTCATTGAATGTTTTAGACTTTGATATAGCGAAACACCCGGATAGAGTTTTGCTCTCGCGATGATGGAAACTCACATATTGTGAGTATAACCTCGTAACTCTTTATATCTCAAAACAACAACAAAAATTGACTGAACGAAAAATACTAAAAAAATATTTTAAGACTATATCAAAAAAGAATTGCACCTCCATTATATGTACGCAACCCTTCAAATTTCTTTTCTACTTGTTGGTGAAATTGCATAAACCTCATTAAAGCTTGATTTTTATACTTTGAGATAGGGGTGTGCATGGGCCTGCACAACCCGTACAAACGGATCAACCCCGTGGGCCAGCCCGTGGAAAATATATGAATGGGTTGTACTGCAAAAATTAACATGTCAATCCGTACGGGTCAACGGGTTGATATGGGTCACATTATATATATATATTAAATTTTTAAATTTATAATAATATTTTTTTAATTTATATTTAATATTTTATCAACCTGTCGACGGGTTGGGCCGAACTTCTAACTCGTCGGGTTAACCCGTTGACGGGTCAAAAATGTTTACTAACCCATCGGGTAAATCCGTACGGGTTCTATGGGTTCAACCCACAACCCGTAGGACCGAACCCGTGCCCACCTCTACTTTGAGAAGTATACCCAAGGAAACCTGTAAAAATCATCAACAATGATAATAACATTCTAGAAATAAGCATAACTAGGTATGTTAGTTTGTGCCATAAGATCTGATTGTACTACTCAAAGGCACACAACGCTCTATTGTTCAATGGATGAAAATGGAGTTTATGAGACTTCCTATATTGACATCGAAAAATATGGTAGTATGAATATCTTTATACATGAGAATGTCATCAAGAAGTTAGTTGCTGCAAGTTTTTTGTAAAAGTTGATAGTCAATAAAACCCAACCGAGCATGTCATAATGTTAGTCCACCAACTTCATTTGTCTTCTTCACATATGCATCACTTGTTTATAGAACATATTAAGAATCGTTTTTTTTCCTTGTAAACAATACTTCAACATCCATAGATTTCAAATTAGAAATAGCTTGAACACCAAAAAGAACATACCTTTCATAATCTATTATTTGAGAGATTGAAGCTTTTCTTCAAACCATGAACATAGTAAATATTTTGAAGAAGAAAACCATCATATTCACAATTACTACCGTTAGAGTGACCTTTAGTCACAACTGGATTTAGTGAAAATGATAGCATCCCGAATCCATGATGAGAGCATCCCGAATCCATAATCCACTCTCTATCATAATCAATTTATTCTTTTATTTCTAAAGAAGCGCTTGTCTGATTCACCGCAACAATAACATTTGAGGGTTGCTAAAATGACTTCAATTGAAAGACAACTTTCCCAATTTAATTGAGACGATTCTTTATGTTCATGAAACATATTTGCATTTGATTCATGTATTTTAACACGACAATTCCGTTGAATGTGAATAGATTTACCACATCCACCACACACAATCTTCTCATGACACTTCCTTTTGATATATCCAGATTTTCCATATCTGTAGCAGACTTTGGCATCAATTTTAGACTGATGTGTTTCACTTTTGGCTTGATTTCTTTCATATGTTGAATTTTTATGATAACAACATTTCTTTTGTTGATCCCTAGTGAAGAGAACTTCCTTAGATTGAGAGAATGCTTTGTGTTCGTCAGTCATCTGTTTAAACAACGCCTTTGTATTTCCTAGCATGTTTTCCAACTCATAGATTGAAAATTCTATGACCACCCTTGGATAGAAGATATAAATGACATAAATTTTTCCCGTAGTCCACGAATTATGTACCGCTGCAATCATGGGTCGCTAACCGGCTCACCTGGATCCAAATTATGAAATTTCAGTACACACACCTTTGATTTTCAAGAAATATTCTTGAATTGAAATATTACATTGAGTCATTAAAGTTAGAGTATTCTCAAGAAATTGCAGCATGCTGAATTTTTGTTGGTGAAAAGTCCCCGCACGTGTGTCCCAAACTTTCTTCGGCGAGTTCTCACTACGTACATGATCAATGTACTCTTTACTAGTTGAGGATCTCAAAGCAAATAGAGTTTTTCCACATTTTATCTTCCATTTTTTGCGAGAATACACATTTTGAGTGTTCTCTACGGGAATTGACTCCTCTCCAAAGATAATTTCCCATAAATCTTGCCCTTGTAGAAAATCTTTCATACACAACTTCCATAATGTAATTAATGCCTACCAATTTTTCCAAGGGACTTCCACCATCTCTGATACCATAACACAAAAAAGAAAAATTTGTAAAATAATCATGAGGAAAATTGCAAATTCTTTAAATTTTAAACACAAGTTAAACACAACACTAAAACAAGAAGACTATACTTTCAAAAAGACATGACTATTAAATAGATAAAATAAAAACCCACTAAGTACCCCCTAATTCATTAAGTGACCACTAAATCACTAAATGTCCACTAACTCACTAAATGTTCCACTAATCTACTAAAAGATAATGGTCTATTTTATAAAAACTAATAAGTAATAACTAAGTTAAATGTTAATTTTGCACTAATTTGTAATAATATATATTTATGAATGAATTTCATTACATTATTAGCTTTCACTTTTCACTGTATTAACACTATACCAATGTTTACATTTCAGATTTTCCCAAAAAATGAAATTTCAAGAAAATATCTAAATTTCCCAAAATTTCGCCCACATTATTTTTAAAGCAGAAATTAATTAGTTGAGTTGATGTTGAATAGAGTAAGAATGTTTACTATTATTTTCTTCTAATTAAAGTACAAAGCATCAAAAGTACTAATTTAACCTTAAAATTGATTATTTAAAATCTTCTTTTATTATAAAATTAAGAGCAAACCATTTGTTTCGGATGTAAATTCAATATTAATATTCAAGGTATTGAAATTTGAAATTTGAAATTGATAAATCTAACTTTGAATTTTAAAATATTAAATTTTAAAAAATGATTGACAAAAACCTGATCCAATTGTCAAATTTCTACCGAAATGAATTTTATTTTGGTCTCGACTGAAATTCAAGAAGTTTGCGGAAAATTTGATGAAATTTAAAATCATGAAATTTCATGAAATTTAAATTATTAAATCAACATATGCTCATTTATGTTAAACCGACACCGCCATGGTGCCACGGGGATTCGGGGACTCGGAATTGTTAAAGAGTATGACTCGCTAATATTATCAATTATTTTTTAATTAAAATATATAATTTTAAAAGACATATGTGGTTAACATGATTTATAATTAACAATAAATAAAATTATGATATATCTAATTATATTATATAAAATAATAAATTATGACCACAAATATATATGATAATTAATGTTTAAAACCGGTAAATACCGAAATAGTTGGTATAGACTATATTATTTATCAATAATACCGATATATCGTTATTTTTTTAAACATTAATGAATTATATTAATATATATAAATAATAATAAATTTAAATCATGATAATTTCAAAATAAATAATAATATATTTAAATATAAAAAATAGACTAGTGTCCGAAGAGAGTCGGTGTCCGATAAGAGTTCGACTCCGATTCGACGTCCCCGGAGAAAAGTCCGTTTAAGATAGATGCTCATTAGATAAATATCATAATTACTTTTTACTGTTATTTTAATACGTATATTTAAGTTTTGGTTTATTTTAGTATTGGTCATCATAGTTGATATTTACTACAAGGAATTCAGAATATAAATTAAAATTGTAAGAAATATAAATTATTGTTTTATATCATTTTAATATTAGAGAATCATATTCGAATTGTTCTAAAATTGAAAAAAATTATGTTCATAATTTATATTTAATCTTTGCTTTTTTAAAACGGTTTTTTTAAAAAAAATTTAGATAAATCAAAAAACAAATTTATTCATTGTTGTTTTTTAAAATAAGAAGAAAAGCCGTTTTTATTTTTAAAATTAAAAGCATGGGCAGAAGAAGCTTCTCCCTATTAATTAAAAACAAAATCAAGTACATTATTTTGTACTCTAAATCAAGCTTTCCGTACACCTTGTATCCAATACCTCATCCAAAATATGGAGTTTTTTTGTATTACGTAACATTGTAATTTGTTATGTTGTTAAAAAATAATATGAATTTTCGATTGATTTTGTTTTTGTCATTAATTAAAATTATTTTACAAACATAGCACTATTTGCAGTCTGTCACTGGCAGCTTTATTAGTAGTTTGGTTTCTATAATTATAGAAACCGAGCTACCATTTTTTTTTAATTGTTGTTTTTAATGTCTTTTTGATATAAAAAAAATGGTAGCTCGGTTTCTATAATTATAGAAACCAAGCTACTAATAAAGCTGCCAGTGACATACTGCAAATCAGTGCTATGTTTGTAAAACAAATTTAATCAATGACAAAAACAAAATCAATCGAAAAATCATGCTACTTTTTACATTTAACTTGTTAAAATGCTATCTAAAAAACTCACTCCCAAAATATGTCCTAAAAATCATAAGAATATTTATGATTTATTGATTATTCTTTTATCGGTTTTAAAATAAACATATACTTTTTATATAAATCACATTATTCTATACAACTAGAACCAATCTTTCCTGTAATTAAATTGTATATATACATATATATATCATATTATACACATATTTATAATACTACAATTCTAATTTATTATACTCATTTTTTAATATTTAAATACTGTTGTTTTTAATGTCTTATAATTTTGATGTTTTACAAAATATATTATTTATGTACAAAAATAATAATTTATATTTTTTTATCATAGTTTATTCATTATATACATAATATATTAGAATGTGTATTATTTCTAGTAATAATATATTAATATAAATATTAGATTAGTTGATTGTTCAACACCTACACATGCAATTTTCTTACATAAAAATCAATTGCATTTTTCGCGTTACGCTTGCAAGTTGCAACTGAACGGCCGCCTGTGTGGAAATTGGGCGTAGTCTATATGCCCAATTTAATTAACTTAACTTATTAGATTAATGTCTAATATTAGATTAACTAAACACTAAGCCGCCAAATGCTAAATGTCGTACTTTACTATATCCACAACCACGGAAGTTCATTAAATACAAAAATTGCTATGTGATTTATATAAAAATTACATACATGGTAAGGGCTAAAAACTCATGGAAATACGGTTTGTTCGTCCATTTAACCTGCTGCATCGACGTCCATAGTTACATTGGTATCAGTATCTCTACATAAATATGTTCTATGGACAAGGGGTATGGTTTGTCATACTCTTTATCTATGGAATTCAATGTTTTTCAACACCCCGGACCAAAATTATTATTATTTTATTATTTGAAAATAGTTTTATTATTATTATTATTATTGTTTTAGGATTAGAGTTGTAAAATCCAAGATTCCGACAATAGAATCCGGTTCATGACCAAAATGAAAACATTGTTGGAAGCATGGTTTTAAAAAACCGATCGAACTAGCCGGTTGGACCTGTTCAACCGGGAATCGCTTGCCTTCTTGATCCGATTCAAACCGGTTCGTATGTTATTTTAGAAACCGGTGTTCTCTCTTACAAACCCGATAGGACCGTTTTATTCACCTAAATACAGGTTACAAAACCGGTTTACATTGATAATTAGGATTAGAGTTAAACTAAAAAGTAATTTTTTGAGACTTGACCCTATCCCTCCATTTCTTAATAAATACATTAATTATGAAGATAGTTTGATGAATTTTTCTTATTTTATTTTATATTGTTATTTAATCGTTGAACTCGAACTTTTGATAACTATAACTCTAGTTCTTAAATTTCAAAAATCAAATGTAAACTTTTGTTTGTATTAAATTTTTTTATATTATTTAATTATACTTTTTAAAATTTATTTAGAGTTCTTTGTAAATAAAATATATATTTTTTTGTTTATTAATATTATTATTAATTTTTCTATCAAACCGATTCGATCATCCGATCCGACCAGTAGAATATATTTTCGATCTATCAGTTCGACCGATTTTTAAAACCATGGTTGGAAGTTATTGTTTCTCAGGTCCCATTTTTTACAAATTCTTATATTACTAATTAAATGTTTTATAATATTTAAATAATTATAATTTACAAATTTATTTATGTAAATAATTTAAAAGAAGATAAATTATATTAAATTAATTTGATAATTTGAATATATATACGTTTGTAGTGATTAGTACTTTATGAAGTTAAATAAATTTAGATTTTTACGACATCATTTAATAATTTGGTAACAAAAACCTGACAATTTAGGATCGGGCCATTTATTCCTTGGTCCAGCAATAGAACCCATTGAACTCTTAACTAAATTAGGCCTATTAATTAATCCCTATAATGTTTGGGTGTGTCGACGCGGATACGTTGACGTCGGCCTACACGTTAAAAATATATGTGTTAGATTTTCGACGTGTATAAGATATAAATATAATATATATATATAATTGATGAAAGCCCCGGAACCCGGTACTTCGAACCTGATCAGAGCTAAGCTTGATCAGATTAGCCCAAATAACATAAGCCGAACTTGGAGGCCCAGATCCAGCCCATGTAAATGAACGGCCCAACCAGGCCAGGCGGGCCCGATCGCCCATTCATATCGATCGGTCCCGATCGGTAGGGCCCAGTTTTCTCCCACGCACTAGGACCGATCGGTCCACACTTCACAGACCCTGCTTCGGGCCATCCATATTCCTCAACATGCGACGACAACTTCCGACAGTCCTGTTAGAGGAGTGGTCCGGCGAAGTCATACGAGGTTCCCTTAGCCTGGAGATAGCCGGCTAGTAGCGCCATGCAGCCCTATGAAGCCATGTCCGGCGGCTGTTCCGCCTGACACGAGCCGACCTAGCCGAAGAGGACAAGCATAAAACGACACCTTACTGTTCACGCAGCACAGTAGGCGTATAAAAAGGACACTTCGGATATGAAGAAATGGATTATCTTCTGATCCTCCTTACAAGCTTTCTGACTTAACCTTCTGTCGATTTATTTTCGATAAGTCTCTCCCCTTTTGTGTCTAAAGAACAAACATGGTCTTTGTGATTAGTACCTTGTTTAGTATATCGACTAAGGGCATCTCTAGCTCTTAGTCAAGTGGTTTTTTCCTCAACTTTGAGGTTTTACACTCTAAAACCGTTGTGTCTCTTTTGCATTTGATTTATAATCCGCATCCCTACATTAAATAAATTACAACCGAGTTCGTCTTGCAACGAACCGGACGACTGTTGACACCCCCGGTTTTCGAACCACAACAATAATTATTTTTCATAGTTTTTAGTATATTTAAATATTTAAAATTTACCAATATTTTTAAATTATCATAAAAAATCATTATAACATATATATGTTTAGGAGATCATTCAATAAAAAAATATTTATAGGGAAAAAGAAAATCAGCAAACATTAGATTCTTTTACATCTTCTTCGTAGAGTTCTTCCCATTTCAGGTTTTATCGAGTGAAAGATTAACAAATTGAAGCAATCTTATAATACTCTTAAATCATCTCCAAATATATAGACAATAAGAACAATATATTGGATTAATGAATTAATAGTTAAATACAGTAATAAGCATATATTATTAGCACTCACAATCATGGTTTTAAAAACCGGTCGAACCAGTGGATCGGAAATGCTTTCTATTGGTCGGATCGATTTGAACCGGTTTAATAGAAAAATAAATAATAATGTTAATGAACAAGATAAATATATTTAAAAATATATTTTTTTACAAAGAATTCTAAATAAATTCTTAAAAAACGTAATTAGATGATATAAAAAAGTTTTGATATATATTTAAAAACAAATTAAAAAAATTTTAATATAAATTCTTAAAAATCGGTTTTGAGTGAAATAAACCGGTTCAACCTGATTTTTTGGCTCCAAAACCGGTTTTTAAAATAATAGGCTAATCGATTTGAATTGGATCGGGATAATGAACGATTCCCGATCGAACCGGCTGGTCCGACCGGTTTTTTAAAACCATGCTCACAATATCCAATTTGCATTAAATAAAATTTAAATATAATATTATATAGAGATAAGAGTTTACATGGAAGAGACGACTTGCAGGTTGCAACTTGGAGGTGGAACGGAACTCAGGGCCAAGAAAACTTGGAGGCAGTTTCACACTTTTATTTTTAGAGTAAACAAGACTCAATAAAAAAAATGATGCATACGTATGCTATCCCGAGCTAGAGGGCTTCTTTTATTCTCTTTTGTTACGTAAATACAGCCTCTCCCATTGGCAGCTGATCCTCTTTTTGGTTCATCCCACGACGTGAGTTCAGTGGCCACTCCATCTTCAGATTATGTATGTAACCTGCGTCCCGCGCGTCATATGCGCGGCAGTGCGTCAGGCTGCATCCGACGCGGCCGCGCCATCTCTATTTACGCGTCTGGACATCACAAATTAATCCTAACTTAGGTCATTTATTTTATTATACCCAAATTTGGTTCCATAATTCCATTGCTTTGATAATTTTGGTTCTTAAAGTTTAGTTTGTATGTGTATTTAGTCCTTCAAAGTTTTTCAATTTTGACAATTGAGATTCATGATCAAAATAAAATTACGAAGGTCGATTTTACTACTTTGAATATCTAATTTGACAAAACCTTAAATTTTAAGTATTAAATATGACATTTCAATTATGGAAACCAAATTTATCAAAAATATGAAAGTTTGGAGAATAAATACACCATTATCTCCTTATTTCTATAAAAGAAGTTAATTAATTATAATGATTTAGGTCAAAATCAAATGACGTATTACCATCACGCCTACAAAAGAATTGCTGATACTTTTAACTTTACTTCATCAACATTAAGGTAGCAATTGCCATTGACAAAAATCCATGTACGCGACTAAATTTACAATTAGGGATCATCGTTGATTGAATAATAAACT
>RWGZ01000989.1:215719-330379 GCA_009725065.1 Utricularia reniformis
AGTTTGAAAATGATCGACTATAAGACAGGTGGTACATTGCGTTTCTAATCTAGTTTATTTAATTTATTCCATCCTCCTTCGTACTAAAACACAATGGACCTACTCCTACCTTACTAGTGCCCTAGTCGATTGAATTCATGTCGTCAAAAAATATACTTAAAAAATTAGAATATGACCACAAAAAAGAGGGGAAATTTTTATTTTCAAAAAAGATCGATGAGTCACGTCTATACATAATACTTGCGCAAATTGGAAATATGCCAAGTCCGTGGCAGCTCCTCCCCGGTCATATTTGCGATTTTGTATGTGCCTTCCTTCACTTCGGCCATTACTCTGTACGGTCCTTCCCACTTTCGATCCAACTTGCCAACATGCTTCGAGACTTCCACTTTCTTAAGAATCAAGTCTCCAACCTTTAAAAACATAGGTCGAACGCCTTTGTCGTGCTTCTTAGCCATCTGCCTTTTACATACCTCCATTCGTATTGTGGCTCTATCACGGATATCATCAATACAGTGAAGGTCCAACTTTCTCATATCCTCGTTCAACACCTCGTCATAAGCGATAACTCTTTCTGATAAGATAGTCACTTCTACCGGAGACACGGCCTCAGAACCATATACTAAAGAGAAGGCGCTGAATCCGGTAGTGGACCTCGGTGATGTTAGATATGCCCACATCACATTATGCAATTCATCCACCCAAGAGCCTTTGGATTCGTCTATTCGTGTTTTCAGCTGTTGCAGAATAATACGGTTGATAACCTCTGTAAGCCCGTTTGTTTCTGGGTGTGCCACGGAGGTAAACCGCTGCTCGATTCCATAACTCTCACACCATTCATTAACCCTCTTTCCGGCAAATTGCGTTCCGTTATCTGACACCAAAATCCTGGGAATTCCGAATCGACACACGATGTACCTCCAAAAGAAACTGATAACTTCATGTTCCCGATCTCGTGATACAGCTTCAACCTCTATCCACTTAGAGAAATGCTCCACAGCCACGATGCAGAACTTCTTTTGGCTAGGTGCCTTCGGAAATGGCCATAAAATATCGATGAACCACATATCGAAAGGACATGTTGTCATCAGAGGCTTCATACTAGCTCTTGGTACATGATGTACATTCGAATGGAACTGACAAGCAGGACAGGCCCGAACAAAATTCACACAATCTTTTACCAGCGTTGGCAAAAGATAACCGGCCCTCTTAACCTTGTTTGTTGAGGATCGACCTGCTGAATGATCACCACAGTCCCCAGCGTGAACTTCTTCTATAACGGCCTTTGCCTGTACTGGGGATAAACATCGAAGATATGGGCCTCCGAAATTCTTCTTATACAGCTTATCATCCACATAGACAAAATTTGTAGCCCTTTGCATAGTTCTTCGGCCTCGCCTTCGTCGGTAGGCAATTCTCTCTTGACTAGATAATTTACAATAGCATCCTTCCAAGATGGCTCGTCGGTTATGGCGTCCAATAAAAACCATGTCTCATTCGATAGTTCCAAATTAGCCACCTAGGCTGTCTGTTTCTCCACAGGACTGATAGAGGGCTGGTAGTGGATCATTGTTGTTATCTTTGACTCATCCGAGCGTTCTAAAATCGTCGCGGCCTTTGCAAGACCGTCTGCACGCGTGTTTTCCTCCCTTGGGATATATGTAAGCTTGAATATCTTAAGATTCTTAGCCGCCTCTTTAAGCTTTTCTAAATACCTCCACAAATGGTTCCCATTGGTGGCGTAAGTATATGCAAATTGGTTCACCACTAACTGCGAATCAGAATGAGCATGCAAACGAACGATTCCAATTTCCACTGCTAAGTTAATACCAAATATCAAGGCTTCATACTCGGCGACGTTGTTAGTTGCGGGAAGCGCAACTTTACAACATATTCATGTTCTTCACCAGACTTCCTTTCTTTAAAATAACACCGATACCGGCTCGCCCGGCAGACACCGATCCATCTACAAAGGCGTCCAGTACTCCGAATACCCAACTCTTCCGACCGAGTCATCTCTACTATGAAACCCACAAACACCTGGGCTTTTAACGCTCGCCAGGAGATATATTCTATGTGATACTGGCCCAATTTGATATTCCACTTTGCTAGCCTGCCAGAGGCATCAATCTTTGATAACACACTTCGGATAGGCTGATCTGTCAAGACTGCAATATGATGTCCTTGAAAATAGTGCCTCAATTTCCGCGAGGCGACTATCAGAGCTAATACGAACTTCTCTAGATCAGTATATCGGGACTCCGCTCCCTGCAATTTCCTGCTAACATAATATATCGGTCTATGTTCCTTATCGCTAAGTCTGACTAACGCGGCGCTCACTGCTTCCTTTGTCACTGTCAAATATAAACCCAACGGTTCCCCCGATGAAGGAGGTGACAAGAACGGTGGTTTACTCAGATAATCTTTCAAACTCTCAAAAGTCCTGCTACATTCATCGTCCCAATACAAGAGGTTCGTCTTATGCAAAACCTTTAAAAATGGCAAATTTCGCTTTGCAGATCGCGAAATGAAGCGATTCAATGAGGCTAATCTCCTAGTTAGCCTTTGAACTTCCCTAACAGTCGTCGCAGGGGTCATTTCCTGGATAGATGTTATCTTGTGAGGATTCATCTCAATTCCTCTCTCAGATACCATAAAGCCGTGGAACTTGCCTCTTTTCACACAAAACGCACACTTAAGCGGATTCAATTTCATCCAATACTTCTCAGTACCCCAAAACATTCATTCAAATACTGGATGTGGTTATCCCCATGCTTACTCTTTATCAATATATCGTCGATATAAACCTCCAAAGATTTTCCGATCATATCTTTGAACATCGAAATCAATAAACGTTGATAGGTGGCCCCAGCATTTTTCAACCCAAATGGCATAACTCTATAGCAAAAAATGTCTTTATTTGTCATAAATGTTGTAAACAACTTGTCCTCACAATGCATCAAAATTTGATTATATCCCTTAAAAGCATCTAACATACTAAGGAATTCAAAGCCACAGGCCGCATCCACCATCATGTCAATGACCGGCAACGGATACGAATCCTTCTGGCATGCTTTATTCAAATCAGTAAAATCAATGCAAACTCTCCAGCCACCATTCGACTTTAGGACCACCACTGGATTCGCGACCCAATCCGCGTATCTAACAGGCTCTATGAATCCTGCCAGCAACAAACTTTCCACCTCCTCATCAATCGCTCTCTCTTTCTCAGGGGAAAACTTCCTCTTCTTCTAATGAACTAGTCGCATATATGGGTTAACATTGAGTCTATGAGAACAGACTTGGGGATCAACCAAAGTCTCTTGGGTGGACTTCTCCCAATAGGTTCAACCCACAGCTCCAAATAGGTTCAAACAACTTCTCCCGAGGATCGCATTATAGGGGAGTATAGGCAGATCCGCCACCACAAATTCTACCATCAAAGTCCTTGATATTTCGGGATCGCCCAAGGTTACTGGTAGAAAAAAGATCCCTTAACAGCAACAACACTGTTATTAAAACCGACTAACTTTGTATGTACGGGCTGGAGCTGGGTGGTTCCCTTCAACGCCATATGCTCAAAAGCTGCAAGAGTCAAAATATTGGTAGCAGCTCCGGTGTCCACCAATACTCGTGAAACGGGATGATTAGCAATAATAGGAGAGACAACCAACGCATCGTCTTGTGGGGAGAAAACCCCAGATAAATCCTTAGGTCCGAAAGAGATCGTCATTCTGTCCAAATCTGTCAACTGGACCGTGTTAACTTCCATGAATCGCCCCTGCTGGTGTAGTGCCTGATAAGAACGTTTACGGGCACGGTTCGAATCACCGACGCTTCTTCCCCCAGCTATAATCATAATGTTGGGCCCTAGATTACCCCATCTCGGTTGAGCATTCTCAACATTCAAAATCGGTTGCCCCGGGTCGAGGCCAGCTGGAGGAGGAGGTAGTGCTTGCTGATTTGCCGGGGCTGGTGGGTAAGCTTCATACCTGTACACTTGCTGATTTCTTTGCGGCTGATTTCTGCCACGACCACGATAATGGTTTCCTCTTCCTCCGTCTCTCTGGTTTTGTCTACCACCATTAAAGAATCCTCTCTAGCCACCTCCTTGACGCTGGTCACGCTGTCCTCCATATCCACGCCCTCTCATGTTTGGCCGTAGCGCATCAGCTTCCGGGGGTTTAAGTGTTGCCCGCACTAGGACACTAACATCAATCTTTCCCAGCTTGAACTCCGGCAGAGCCTCCACAGTACTGATCAGTTCATCAAGCTGACCCAATTCTAGCAACCTTTCCACTTCAGACATTAATTCCCTTCAATCATTCGTTGCGTGTCCAAAACTCCGATGAAAACGACAAAATGCCTAGGACTCGTAAGTCCCCGGCGTTGGTTCTTGTAAAAGAGGGGGGTAACGAAGAGATCCACCCTTCTTTTGCTCAATTATGGCGAATATCTGTTCATAATTGTACGTAGGAAACACTCTCAATTTAGACTTTGCAGGCTGGACAGTCTTATCCAGCCCACGACTTGCAACAATATTATGGGACCCATACGCTCGAATCTCGATAACTCCATGATCCCGCAATCCTTCATCTTCTCGGATGTACTGTGTACATCTCAACGCCAAATCCTCCATACTTTCCGGGGGGTCTCGATTCAAAGAGTTACATAACGGGTGTCCATCTAGAATAAGCTGGGACACCCCAACCTTCTCACTTACAGTAATCCGAGGTATCTTCCTACACTCGGCCTCAAAACGGGTAATAAAACTCAACAACCTTTCCAAGAATCATACCGCAACACGGTCAATGCAGTAATAGACTTTATTGGCGTATTGAAAGGCGCGAAAGGTGAATAGAATTGATCATTAAAGTCCTGATATGAAACAATCGAGCGCCTCGGTAAACGATTAAACCATCGGAGGGCTGATTCCTTAAGAGAAGCTACAAAAATGAAGCACATGGCCGCATCACTAAAATTCATCAAATTTACATGAATCTTCAAATTTGATGTATGAGCATGTGGATCAGTCGACCCGCGATACTGCGGAAGATCCTTGGGCATTTCAATAAACTCAGAACGGGTGGCACTAATAATTGCCGTGGAAAACGGAGATAAAACATTTGAAGTATTCCACGGACTTTGCAAAACTTCCATTGATGGCAGAAATTTTCCTTGACTGCCAGTGGGCTCATTAGCCCTCTTATTCTCACTATAATCTCATTCATAAGCTGAGGTCTGATGAGTATCTCGGGTATGCTCCCCATACACTCGTCTCCTTTCCTGGCCAAGAGCCAGATTGGCCTCCAATTGATGCATCCTGGCATAGTTTTGTCTCATCTTCCCACTCATCTCCTTAAACTTTAACTCGATCAACTCTCCAATCTTTTGCAGAGTATCGTTCTGCTCTCCGGTTGCTGCAGTATTTGCTCGCGGTTCCGGAACGCGATCGGTATCCTCTTCTGACACCTCATCATTCACGGGTTCGGAGGTAACATTGTTCCTCCGGGCTCTCCATTGAGCTTCGACTTGCTCTAACTGAGCGATTAAGCTACGCGTTCGCTCTTCGAAATTTTCATCTATTTCCGTTTGATCCGCAGATCTCGAGCGTGCAGGTGGCGAAAGGCGGGAATTATTACGGACCGCAACTCAGCCAACTCTTGCGAATTCATAACACTTAGATAAGCACTGGCGTGATTTAGGGTAAAAACTAGGTACCCTTCCGGATGAAAACCCGCTCCGGGAGGGCCGAATAGTTACATTTTGAGAAGGGGGCTCCTCCAGAACTGACGACCGAGCCCCCGGTAATGCAGCAAACTCATCATTAACCTGAGGAATAGGATCCGCCTCAATTTCTTCATCAAAAATATCTTCATCAGAATTCCGAGTAGCCATGATAATAGAAATTCAAATTCAAACTCAGAACTACTCGGGGTATCAAGTTAGAGCTCCGAGACAAAATCAATATCTTGCAACAGGTCTTGGGACCGTGTGGCCTTTCGGCTAGCCTTGTGAAGAGCCCACCGTCCACCTTGGGAAAACTCATTCAGAAAATCAACAAGTACATCAAGGTGGATGAAGCGCTGGGAGAGGGATATCGAAAGTCTGGCGGGAATTCTGATCCCGCATGTGATCATACGGTATCTTACCCTAAGAGACAGCCGCGGGAAGTTGCGGTTGTGGCTGAAAAGGTCGTCCCCCCGAAAAAGGAGGACAATCAGGTCTATTGCGAGTTGCATCTCAATCGCGATCACCCGACATTGAAATGCCCGCTACTGCAAGAGACAGTAGCGGCGATGAATAAGGAAAAGCCTGATCATGATGATCGTAGGGGCAAGCGGGCAGATTCTCCCCGAACAGGCCATCAGGGTGACGATCGTCACAGGCCGAGGTGGAGAGATAATTGGGGTCAACCCCGACACTACAACGATCGGACGGGAGACCGAAGGACCCCCCAACCCGAACAGCATAGAGGCCAGCACGGTCAAGAGAACCATGGCCAGGGCCAAAGGAGGAGATGGCGGGGCTATGGCGGCAGAGCCCCGCGAAATGAAGGTGATAGGCGGGAGCAGACAACTCCCCCAACTGCCGAAGTGGGCACCCAACCTCCCCCGAATGAGGAGGTGCCTAGAGAAAGAGAGGTCGCGGAGACATTTATGTCATCTTCGGCGGAATATGGATTAACGAATCGGTCAGAGACCGAAAAAGAGCAGCGCGTGAGGTGTTTTCTGAAAGCTCCGAATCTGTGGACTGGTCAAATATGAATCGGCTGCCTGGTCCTCGACCTTTGAGGGCAATATCATCTTTACCGCACCCGATCGAGAAGGGGTCACCGATCCGTGTGATGATCTCCTCATCATCACTGGAGTCATCGCCGACCGACTGGTCCATAGATTTTGGTGAACACCGGGGCTTCATGTAATCTGATGAAGCGTGAAGTGACGGAGATGCTAGGAGCAGCGGCTCATGATCTCCCTATCGCCAATATAACCCTTTGGTCGTTCAGAGAAGTGTTATCCCATGCGGGAAAATTCTTTTCCCGGTCACTCTGGGAGAACGGGGCAGGGACCGATCGGAAACCCTGGAATTCATAGTCGTTGAAGTCGTTCTGGCTTACAACGCTATTATTGGACGGACCGGTCTCAGTAAGTTTGAGGCGGTGCCTTCTACGTACCATATGATGCTCAAGTTCCCATCCACTCATGGAGTGATTTATGTCAAGGGGAACCAGAAAGTTGCAAGACAGTGCTACATGAGCTCTTGTCGCACCTTGGCACCAATCAAGAGAGCTCGGGTGGATTTGCTCGAGGAGCCCCCACACCCGAGGCAAGTTATGGAACCCGTGGGGATCAAGCTTATCAACTTGGTTGAGGATGACTCAACCAAGACTACTAGCATCGCAGCATATCTGGCCAAGACCATCGAAAAAGAGTTGGTCCGCTTGGTGAGATACAACGTGGACATAATCGCTTGGACCCCGGACGATGTGCCAGGGAATGACCGATATGAGAGTGAGCATCGGATCAACAATGAGCCCGGAACCAAGCCTATTAGGCAAAAGAGGACATACTATTCTCCTTAGAAGATTGAAATCATCTGGGTCGAGGTTAACAAGTTGATGCGGTCGGGTTTCATTAGGGAGATTCACTACACTGAATGGGTTGCAAACCCGGTGGTGGTCTCCAAGGCATATGGGAAGTGGAGGATGTGCGTTGATTTTACCGACGTCAACAAGTGCTGTGAGTCAGATCCTTTCCCACTGCCGCACATTGGCCGATTGGTGGATGTTGTGGCTGGCAGCACAATGATGAGTACCATAGACGCTTACTCCGGGTACCATAAGATCTTCCTTGCTAAGGTAGATCAGAAGAAGTCATCGTTCATGACAGAAGACGACGTCTATTGCTACAAGGTTATTCCTTTCGGCTTAAAAAACGCTGGAGCAACATAGCAGAGGTTGGTCAACAAGATCTTTAGGGATTTGATAGGCCAAGTTATGGAAGTGTATGTTGATAATATGATTGTCAAGTCTCTGAATGATGAAGATCATATTCCATATTTGTCTCGTTGTTTCGAAGTATGCCGTAAATATAAGCTCAAACTAAATCCATACAAGTGTTGCTTCGTGATTCGAAGTGGCAAATTCCTTGGATATTATGTTTCGGAGAAAGGAATAGAGGTTAATCCTGAAAAAGTCCAGGCCATTATTGACATGCAACCTCCTAGAAACAAGCGAGAAATTCAGAGGCTAACTGGTCGATTGGCAGCGCTGAGCAGGTTTATCTCTAGGTCCACGGACCGGGCCCTCCCCTTTTTCAGGACATTAAGGAAAGCCAGCCATCTCGGCTGGACCGAAGAGTGCGATTGGGCATTTTCCGACTTGAAGACTTATTTGAGCACTCCTCCTGTAATGATGAGCTCGACATGTCACGAACCCTTATGGTTATATTTGGGCATGGCGGAAGCTGCAGTCAGCGCAGCTTTGGTGACCATTGGGGATGACATTCACCAACCTGTCTACTACGTGAGCCATTCCCTGGTATCAGCCAAAACCAGATACACTACCTTGGATAAATTCATGTTGGCCTTGTAGAAAGCTATATCTAAGTTTAAGCATTATTTCGAAGGCCGAAAGGTTTATGTGTATACTAATCAGCCTTTGAAGGCAGTTTTGAGTCAGGCGGACTCCAATGAAAGGTTGGCCAAGTGGAAAATCAAGATCAGCTCCATGCATTTGTAATTCGTTCTCCGAAGGGCGATCAAAGCTCAAGACCTCGCGGATTTCGTGGTCGAGATGACCCGATCGCTCATATTTCTGAACCAAGAGGACGACCGGTGGGTCATTTATGTTGATGGATCAACCTTCGGGGGAAAGGGAGCGGGCATCACCCTTACTACACTTGAAGGCGACGTTATCCACTCCGCGGTCAATTTCTTGTTTTCAGGAACGAATTACGTGGTGGAATACGAGGCCGTGTTGTCAGGGATGACCTTAGCCCAAAAGATGGGATTTGCTAAGGTGCGAATGTTCTCAGACTCCAAATTGGTGGTGGAGCAATTCGCAGGACGATTCGAAACACATGAGCCAACCATGAAGCTATACCATGCGAAGGTCTTGGAGATGACAAAAAAGTTCTGTTAATTCTCACTTGACCACGTGCCTAGAGAACAAAACAAGGTGGCTGACGCGTTAGCCAGACTGGCTGCATGCTTACCAGACGTTGGACCAGGCACAGTATCGGCCTATATTCAGGACCGACCTTCGGTTGAAATCTCTGTGACCGAACAGTCGTTTGAGGAGGTGGGTGCTTTATGCCATGAACTGCAGGACTTAAAGATAAACGTCGTTGACTCACCGGTAGATACCACGTGGATGGCCCCTTATGTCAAGTATCTTACCAACGGCCATCTACCGGAAAATGCATAAGAGGCCAGGAAAAATGAGACCTGGGCGACTCGATATGTTCTAAATGACGGGCACGTATTCAATAAAAGCTTTGGAGGACCGCTCTTGCGATGTCTATTCCCTATAGAGGCTGAGGCTGTCATGATTTATGTTTATGAAGGGATGTGCGGTATACATTCTGGGGCCCGATCGCTATATCATTGCGTTATTAGGGTCGGGTATTTCAGGCCGACGCTCCGTGAGGATGCTATGAAGTACACAAGACGTTGCGCTACTTGACAACACCATTCTCCAGTCCCCCAACTTCCAGGAGCATTCGTGTCGATGACCCAACTTCCTTGTCCATTTGACAGATGGGGGACTGACATCCTGGGACCGTTCCCTCGATCGGTCCAGCAGCGAAAGTTTTGCATTGTGACTGCTGAATATTATACAAAGTGGATCGAGGCCGAAGCGATGGCTATTATTTGAGAAAAGGTTGTGAATCACTTCCTATGGAGGAACATCATATGCCGTTTCGGAGTACCTCGAGCTTTTGTATCAGACAATGGACTTCAATTCCGTAGAAAGCCGTTCGGGATCTTTACGTCAAATTGGGTATCGCTCAACACTTCTCGTCGGTGGCTCATCCCCAAACCAACGGATTTACAGAGGTGTCCAATAAGGTTATCCTGAAGGGATTAAAAACTAAGTTGGAAGATTTTGGGGGAAAGTTGTCAGATCACATCTACGAGGTTCTATGGGCTTACCGCACTACTCCTCGTTCAACGACCCAAGAATCTCCATTCTCTTTGGTATATGGGTCCGAAGCGGTCAGTCCAATGGAGGTAGCCATACAATCACCTCGGATAACCCAATATGACAAGCATCTGAATCATGAGCGAAGATCCTTAGATTTGGAAATGAGTGAAGAGAAAAGGAACGCCATCTATGTGCGCATGTGTGCTTATCAAAGAACAATGGAGCGAGCTCATAACAAACGGGTCTTGCCCAGAGAATTCTCAGAGGTGACCTCGTTCTCAGGAATGTAAGAGTTCAGAGAAACGTTGGGAAGTTGGATAGGAATTGGGAAGGGCCCTATCGGGTCCTGAAGAACCTAGGAGATGGGGCTTATAAGTTAGAAAATTTGGATGGAAGTGAGATCCCCGAACCTGGAATGTTATGAACTTAAGGCGTTATTTAATATAAAGCATTTGATGTTATTCGGTAATTCTGAACTGTAAAATGTTTCTCAAACATGAATAAGTTACAATGGGTGCAATACAAATTATTTCTAGCTAGGCGAGTGACCGATCTCGAAGTTGGATTTTCTGGACGAGTTTGGACTGGTGACTGTAGCGATCTATCCATAAGGCTCCCAAGTAGTGTGACCGCTCTGACGAGTCAGTTGCTTCCACGCTTTCTGAGTACTTAGATGAATCACAAACTCCTAGAACTTACTACGAACTCAATTTCCCCTTCAACGGCACCCACCACCTAGACGTAGCTCTTGCCTTCTTGTGCTTGATTCATGAGCGAGATAACAAGGTCAAAGTTAGCAGTCAAAGTGCAAGCCAAAGCTCGCCAAGGGACTATTTTAAGAACCGGGGCTTCGTATAAATTTTTCATGGGACTTATAAAGAACCAAGGCAACGCCGCCAAGGTCATAATATTTTATAGGGACGGATTCAAGTGTGGTCTGTTAGTGCAGTTTGAATTACCTAACTTACTAAACCTAGCAGGATTCAGAGTTAAGTTGATTGGACCGTTCGGTCCAGGTTTAGCTTGAGCCTCGAGTTTACACTTAGCAAAATGGACATTTTATTAAGAAATTGAGTTTACAAATACATAAGGGAAGGGACTGGAATATTTAAAGCCTAGTCTATTTGTCCTTCTTCCTTATCTGCTTCCCCGGACTTCTCCGCGATCCATGCCTTGAGATCCTCCACCTTTTTCCACCTTTCTTCAACTATTTCATTGACCGATTTCTCCATCAGGTCAAAGAGTGGAAAGTTGGGATTGTTCTCCAGCGGGGGTTCTTCTAGCTCTAGGATCTCACGGAAGTTTCCATCTTTGGTTAGGGGATCGATCGTCTCCCAACGTTCATCTTCGGGATCCAGACCAAACTTGATAATCATTTGGTCCTTCATGTTATCCATATACTAGGCGACGCTCTGTCCGTAAACATTTGCCGCAAAGGCAAACATGAGGGGCGATCGGGCAAAACCCAAAAGGGCTTCCTGAACTGCGCCCTCAGTTGCTCCTTAGACCCTAACCAAATCTTCCTTCAGTGCTTCCCTTTCTTAATTTAAGGCATCTTTCTCTTCCTGGGACCGAAGGAGAAGTCTGTTGCTCTCGTCAGATATCTCTTGAATCTGACGCTATAGTTCCAAAACGCGGGCCGTGGCGGAGTAAGCAGCTGCTTGGGCCTCTCCCGCCTTTGAAGCAGCTAGGGAAAGCTCAGTACCCGCTCTATGCAACTCTCCATTTAGATGGTCCCGATCGGCTCGGACCGATTCCAGCTCTTTCTGCTTGATCTCAACTTGCTGCTGAGCTAAGGTAAGTTGGCTTTCCAAATCTTCAGAAGCCGAAGAGATGCTTCGGCTTAGTTGGACGGCAGAATAAAGGTCCAAGGCCCTTATATGTGCCTGCAAGAAACAAATTGAAGTATGAACACACACCCGATCGGGGCAGCAAGAGCTGAATATAGCTTACCACAGCCTAGGACTCCAGATAGGCTAGCACCGGGCCAGGAAGCACGTCGTCAATACCAGGAGGATTTTTCCTCCCCAAGAGCCGGTATTCTTCAAGGGCGGCATCCTTCCATGAAGGGGGGACCCTTTTCGGTCCCCAGACTTTGGAAACAGAGACTACCATCTCCTGGATAGCCTCCCGAATGGCCTCGGGGTTAGACGAGGACGGGGCCGATCTCTCGCCAATGGTGACCCCTTTCGTCGGGATCGGGGCTGCAGGCCTGCTCACAGCTGACCGCAACCTTTTGAATTTCTTTGGGGCCCTGCTTGCTCATTGACGCTGCGACTGGAGGTCTCGGCGATCTATCCCCTAAGCTGGATGATGGGCGGACGTCTTCCTCCCGCATTGACCCCTGCAGCAACCACCGCACGACGTTAAGATCCAGAGTGGAGTTATTTCCAATTTTGTACATGGCGTGAAGGCCTAATGTGCGCATCCTTTTAGAAATCACCTCATCCACCTCATCCATCGATCGAGGCTCTGGCCTCTGGCTGCTGGAGCTCCCCACTGATCGTGAAGGCCCAGCCGCGGCGCTTGGCTTAGGCTTGGACTCTTGCAGCTGAGCATCCTTTTTGGCTTTTGCAGCAGCAACGACCGCAGCGAGTCGGTTTCCAGACATTGTATCAGTGGAAACTGCAAAAGAAAATAATAAGAATCAGGGAATACAAACTAAAGGAAGCCAAAGTGTATCCGATTGTTCTGACCCCGACGAGTCGGAGCTAGAGAAGATACCCATCGGGGTAGGGGCGCTAGTTCTTTCTGCTACCTCGATCTCTAGCAGCTTCTTCTCCCAAAGGATGTCTATCCGTTTCAGACACCTTTCGGGAGGAGGAAGCATTGCCAATGTGTTGGCATTATCCTGGCGGGATGGGTTGAACCGGATTCGGTCCAATTTCCCAATGTCAGGGTGGGAAGTTAGGAAGGTATCTTTCATCAGGTCCTCCCTCGGGATGTCTATCTAGGCGTAGCAAGATTCTCATTCATAAAGGGAATCTTCCTTGTGTACGATAATACAATCCTATGTTCGGGTCGCTATATAATACAACCTGCGACCCCCTAACAACCTCCTTCCCCTGCGGGATCCCACCAGGAATAGGTTGAAAAAGTGTCTGAGGGTCGGCTCTACCCTCTGTTTGTGGCAATAAAAAATAAAGGTGATTATATAAACATAAATGCCCGGAAAAAGAGTGAATGTCGGGCAGTGAATCTCCGGAAGTACGGTCGCGACAAAATGTGAAGGGGGAATCACTGGCCGGACCTCAGGCATGCATAGCTAACGGGGATGCGTTAGACGAACGTTCATCTCGGCGGGAAGGATGGAAGGAACGTCCTCCTTCCCCCTCCAGATGGGATAATGGGCAGGTATTGAAAATTTGACCCGAAATGCTTCAAGATCCATTTCAGATATATCTGGATACCTAGCCCTACGAGGTGCCATGGATGGCTTCCTTAGAATTTACGAGAGAAATGTAGTTGAAAGACGGTTGAGCAAAATCGCCGGAGAGTTCTAAGGCGAACAATTTTTTGCATAGTTATGAAAATGGCTGCACAGGGCAGAAACCCCATGGGTTCAAACTAATCTTTTTGGGCTTTTCCTTGGTCATTGCCGCTACTGTCTCCTGCAATAGCGGGCACTTCAATGTAGGGTGATCGTGATTATGATGTAGCTCAGAATACACCTGCGTGTCCTCCTTCTTCGGGGGAACATTCTTCTCATTTACATCCTCTACTTCTCGGGGCTATTTCTTAGGGTAAGAAACCCAATGATCACCTACGGGCTCAGAATTCCAGTTAGGCTTCCTATAGCTCGTTCCTAGCGTTTCATCCACCTTAATATACTTGTTGATTTTTTGAAGGAGTTTTCCCAAGGTGGATGGGGGACTCTTTACAAAACTGGCCGAGAGGCCACACGGTCTTAAGACCTGCAGCAAAATGTCGATCTTGTCTCAGAGCTCCAAAATTATACCCTGGGCGGTTCTGTTAAACTTCTCCATGAAGAACTGGAGACTCATCTTTGACTAGATATACTTCAGGTTGTATAGTTCCTGCCTACTTCGCGGCGGTCTAACAATAGGAGCGAACTGCTCTAAGAAAGCCAAAAAAAATTCGCAATACGACTGTATGGATCGGTCCGGTAGATTCTTGAACAAGGCTCGGGGATCGCCTTGTAATCCTGTCTCGATGATGCGGCACTTGAGTGAGTCAGATGCCCGAACCATTCCCATCCTTAATTCAATATCTGCGTCGTGATCGATAGGATCTCCGTCGCCTCTAAACGTTGGCAACCCTTCGGGGTTGCGATTGTGCCGATCTGGGACTGCCGCCCAGAACTCCTAAGAATATGGGAGCATCAAATCTCCCAACGCAGCCGAGACGCCACCAAATTGCTCTGATGACGCTTGTGCAATAGGCAGGTTGTGCCACCATTCATCGTCTTTGCTCCTCTTGATCGGGGCCTTAATGGCCCTATTGTATAGACCAGGATTTTGCCCAAGATCGGGCTCACAATCCCTCTGCGTATGCAGTGTCTCTAACTCCCTAGTGAGTTCATCAATACGTCTTTGTATACTTTCCTGTTCAGTCCCAAGGACGGGAGTTCGAGCTCTGGTTAGAGGAGGTGGAGTAGATCAATATCTCGGCCTCCTCATGGTTACACCGTGCCTGATAATCTCCTCTGCATCAGAGCTGCGCTCTTCAGGGTCACTCTCGTACCCTCTGTTTGTTGGAACAGGGCTGGAAACAGCCGGTGGTTCTATTCCACTTCTCCCCGACGTAATTTCTAGCACCGCCTTCCTGAAAACAGCTTCTAGGTTCTGCATAGAGAAAGCAGGGGCTGGAATATTGCATGGAAGCACGTCACTATCGTTCGTCGAGTTTCCTGTCGCCATGCCTTTGCTTGTACTATCCCAGGGACAAACCTCAAATGGAGATTAGAAAATCATCCCCACAAAGGACACAAAACTATTGTGGTCAAAAGACCAGGGGTATCAATAGTCGTTCGGTTCGTAATAAAACAAACTAGGTTTTGATTTGTTTAGAATGGGGGAAACTATTATGAAATAAATGGGGCGAATGACATATCATTATTAGAGTGCAAAACCCCTCGGGAGAAGGGAAAAATATCAAGCCTCGTTCCTAGTCTCGGACCGTGGCAGTCGGCCATGATCGAGTGATTACGTCACCTGCACATAGCGTGCAGGGCTCAGCTATCCTTGACCATGAAGCTCCCTATACCAAGGTGCCTTAGTGTTGACCCGGAGGCTCCGTCCCCGGTCGTTTATACAATGAGACAAGAAGGAAGGGCTCCTTTGGGCCATGATGGTCGATGGGTCCTCAAAGCTGGGTTCTACCCACCCTTCTAAGTAGAACCATGCTGGGTTCTACTCACCCTTCGCCCTGCTGGCCGTTCGGCTAGGCAGGAATAAGCAGTTGAATGTCCCGTCTAACGGTTTCGGTGACTATCTCGTTCAGGCGCCAGGCATGCGCTATCAATGTCCTGCCCGCCGGGGAGCGACTCGGCTCAATGCCTTCGGCCATGAACGAGACAGTGACTCCTTACAGACGCTCCCAGTAGCTCCATCCCACTCGGTTAGTCAGGGACTTTGTTTGGTGACGTGAGAGACCGATTGGGCTAACATAGATTTCGCAACAAAGGGAAACATAAAAGAGAAGAACACGAGTTCACATGACGAAAACGTAAACAATTTGTTCGTGAATTTCCTAACGCAACATTAAAGGAAGAAAACTAAAAGGAGACTAGGATCATCCTAGCCTCGACCCTACTACGTCCACACACGACCTCCCGACTCGGTCTCTTCGAACACCTCCTCTCCATACAGGTCTCGCCGAATGTGGCTCATCAAGTTCGGCCTCTAAGGACTCGTGACCTACTTTAAAACATGAAACTATGAGAATAATTCTCAGTAAGGCAACGTAAGATTTTAACGGAAACTTACAATGGAAATTCACCGAATGGCTTGGTCATCCGTTCATGGTGGTTAGTATCGTGCCCTGAACCTCTCCTCTAATGTCCCTCCCTTAAGTAGCACATAATGCTAATAACATAAGCGTACACAATATAGAAAGCTTAAACATATCGTATACTCGTTTGTACGAGTGGAAGTGACGATCCCCGTAGGTCGGGACCATCAATAGCATGACCGAGTCATGTTGCCATTGGGATCAAACCCTTGTCTGGAGGGGCCCAATCCCGCCCCCGTACGTTGTAGCTCGTTATGCAATGCATTGTGCTATGAAGACATGGGAGAAAATCATGAGTACGGCTCGATGACTTGAAACGTAAACCTACATACTACCTTAATGCACATCCTCGCCGTGGCTCATGGGTCATAGGAGGATTTAGAAGTTTAAACGTGACCCGAAGGCTCAAATCATCAAGACCGTAAAAATATTTGTGAGGTGGCGACGAGGGATGCAACACAAAGGTGGCTCGCAGCCATGTCATGGTTGAACCTAGGAGTCGCCTTACTCTTTTCTTTTCCTTCATTCTACCCGTTGAATTCTCCCCCTTTGTTATTTTCTAAGTTTTTTATTTAAATGTCTAAGGTTCCGTGTGTCTATAAAGGTGATCTTATCTAAAAATGTTTTATATATTTATTCTTAGATCAGTCAATTTATGATTAATTCGTAAATTATGTTGTTGTGGGGACACGAGCGATATACGAGGTTGGGCCCACAATATGTGGGCTTACGTCCTCGGGAGAGCGATGCTCTACCTTGGTTTTCACTATAAAAATCAAGTGATACAAATACAATGAGATGATAATGGTGAAACGAGTGAAAACGAATCGAAAAACGATCGAATGTGTAGTTACGTCGCACTGGACGCGAATGAATAGTGCAGAAAGGCAGACTCGTCGCGGCAGGGAGCCACTCGCGACGAAAGGCAGATTCGTCGCGGCCGCGTCAAAAACTGGGATAAGGGAGTGAGGCTGATTCGTCGCGAATCAGGTCTGTGGCTGACTCGTCGCGAGTCAGGTTTATGGCTGACTCGTCGCGAGTCGATGCTTGGTCGCGGCCAAGGAGTTTTGGTTGCGACAGAAGAGCAGTTTTCGCCTTAGGATGCGTGATCAATATTCAAAAGTCCAAAAGTCCTCTTCTTAATGCCTTAAGACTCCTATTTATAGGCAAATTAAGCCCAAAACTCACCCTCTTGGGCCCATGAGCCTAGCCCATCTTACTTAACCCAAAATAATTGAATATCTTTAATTATGGCAAAATAAATGCCATGTAGACCTCGACGCCTCGGGAAGCAAACCGAATAATATGTTAATCGGGAATACGATCAGAAAATTTCCCCGAACTTCGTATGTCGACCCTTTGCTTTTAAATAATGAACTCGCAGCCGGACAACCTTATTGTACTTGTTCGGTGCGCCCTCGGTGGCAAATGACGAAAATACCCCTGGCTTCGTCCGGGTCCGAAATGGCCTGAAATACTTCAAAATGCTCACCGAGGCCTTATATGTCGCTTGGCAAGTCAGAATTACGATTATACCGAGAATACCGAGAATACCAAAAATACCGAGAATACCGAAAATACTGATAATCACGCTAGACGAGCTCCCGGGTGAGAACAAACACAAGAGAATATTTCCGGGTAATATCAAAAGGTATCACTCCGCAGTCGCCCCATACTACCTAGTCAGTCTGTCCTGGACGCAGGAGTCTGGTCGGGCATGGCCATGATTGGGCTGCGCGGCAGCACCCTTTTCGGCGTTTACTGCTCTGCCTTGGCAGGCACGCGGTTACTCGTAGCGTCCTAGCGCACTGGCCTGTATTGTGCTGCCCTGGTCAGGCGATGTCGCCCTTTTTCTGCGTTGACTGTCCTGGCAAGGTGCTATGTGGACCAGAAGGACCCTCCATCATGGCTGCTCGGCTTGTCGAGGCCGCACGACCTGTTTTCAGCCTATGTCCCTTCCTTTAGAGCTTGGTCGGTACTAATGCTCCCATTGGGTCTTGCCATTCGCTTACGGTCACCGGCGATCGTCACCGTTGATCATTATTGTCTGAGTGCTAGTGTCTCGTAGGACGGTTCGCCATTATGGCTCCTCAGTGTTCGGATAGTTCATCCCTGACCTCTGCTCCATGGTGACCGGAGTTCAGGGTTTTACATTTCTTCCCCCCTTAAGAAGTTTCGTCCCGAAACTAATTCGTACCTGTTTCGAAGAGGTTGGGGTGATTCTTCCTTAATTCCATCTTGAGCTCCCATGAGCCTCTTGCGGTCTTCTTCTTCCCCATCTCACCTTGACATATGGGATTGGTCCTCGCTGTGAGGTTTGTTCCCTCATTTCAAGGATTTGGACTGGGTGCTCCTTGAACATGAGGTTGGGCCTGATTTTGAACCGGATGGGATTCACCACGTTGTCCGGTTCTGCGACGTATTTTCGTAGTTGGGACACATGGAAGACGTCGTGAAGTGCTGCTAGTTCCGCGGGTAATTGTAGTTTGTACGCTACTGGTCCTACTCTTTCCAAGATCTCGTATGCTCTACGTAACGCGGGCTGAGTTTTCCCGTTCCCTTGACACAGACAACGCCTCGGTTGGGTGATACTTTTAGGAAGACCCTTTCTCCTTTTTTAAATTCGAGCGGTCTCCTCTTGCTATCGGCCCAGCTCTTCTGTCGGTCCTAAGCTACCCTGAGTCTCTCTCGTATCAGTGTTACTTTAACCTCGGCATCCCTTACTAGATCAGGCCCGATGAGTTGTCGTTCCCTAACCTCGTCCCAGCAAGCCGTGGTCCGACAACGTCTACCGTAAAGGGCCTCGTATATGCCGAGTCCTGAGTAGTACCTATTTTTGTACGTGAATTCGGCTAGATATTTGTGGTTGGACCAATTTCCCTTAAATTCTAGAGCGCACGCTCGAAGGAGGTCTTCTAGGATTTGGATGGTTCGTTCGTACTACTAATCTGTTTGGGGATGATGAGCGGAACTCATGCGAAGCTTTTTGCCGAGCGCTCCCTGAGGTGTTTTCCATAACCTGGACATAAACTTTCCGTCTTGATCTGATACGATGGATCGTGGTATCCCATGAAGCTTAATGATACCTTCCATGTAAGCTTTGGCTAGCCTCTCCATGCCCCATTTGGTGGAGATGGGTAGGAAGTGGGCTGACTTGGTGAGTCTATCCACTACCACCCATACTGCGTCTTTGCCTCTGTGCGTCCTTGGTAGTCCGTACACAAAGTCCATCGTGATGTCTTCCCACTTCCACGTGGGTATCGGTAATGGCTGTAATAGCCCCCTGTCTTTGATATTAAGCTTTCACTCGTTGGCACGTGAGGCATCGGGCTACGAATTCCGCTACATTCTTCTTCATACCTGGCCACCAGAATCGTGTCTTCAAGTCTCGGTACATCTTGGTTCCGCCGGGGTGGATGGATAGGTTGGACTTGTGGAATTCCTTGAGTATTTCTTTATGTAACTCTTCCTTCCTTGACACGCACACCCGATCCTTATAGCATAAAAGTTCGTCCCGACGGTCGTGGAAATTGGCAACTCTGCGGTCCATTAGTAGCTTCCACTTCTTCATGTCCGGGTGTTCACTCAGTCCTTCTCGGATCATGCCTAACAAGTCAGGTTCCAGTGTCAGCATTGCCATAAGTTCTTCCCGATCACTCGTGAGTTCTACGCCCATTCTTCTCAATTCGGTGTTGAGGCTGTTGGGAGTTCCTTCCCCGTCCTTCTTCGGCTTAGGGCGTCGGCCATTGGATTTGCTTTTCCGGGGCAATAGATAATTTCCATATCGTAGTCTTTCATGAGTTCCAGCCACTGCCTTTGCCTCATATTGAGTTCCCCTTGCGTGAAGATGTATTTCAGGCTATGGTGGTCCGAGTAGATGAGACTCTTTGCACCATATAGATAGTGACGCCAGATTTTCAGAGCAAAGATAACCGCCACTAGCTCTAAGTCGTGGGTGGGGTAATTTGTTCGTGTCTTCTTAATTGCCTTGAGGCGTGAGAGATGACATGGCATTCCTGCATCAATACAGCACGAAGCCCTTCTTTAGACGCGTCGCAAAAGACCTTGAAGTCCTTGCTCTCTTCCTGTAGGATTAGTACGGGGGCTTGAGTAAGCCTTTCCTTGAATTTGTCGAAACTGGTTTGGCACGCCTCCGTCCACTCGTACGCTACATCCTTTTGAGTTAGGCGCATCATTGGTTTGGCGATGCTCGTGAATTCCTTCACGAAGCGCCGATAATATCCTGCTAGACCGAGGAAGCTATGAATTTCCGTTACGTTCCTCGGCGCCGGCCATTGTACCACTGCTTCGATTTTCTTGGGGTCCAACGAAATCCCTTGGACGTTAATTATGTGTCCCAGGAAGGCCACTTCTTTCGTCCAAAACTCGCACTTGGTGAATTTGGCATACAGTTGATTCTCCCTTAAGGTTTCCAATAGTGCCCGTAGATGTGCTGAATGGCTAGCTTCGTCCTTACAGTATACGAGTTTGTCGTTGATGAATACCACTGCAAATTCATCCAGGTATGCCCTGAACACCCGATTCATTAAGTCCATGAAGGCCGCGGGGGAGTTTGTAAGTCCAAATGGTATTACTCTGAATTCAAAATGGTCGTAGCAGGTCCTGAAGGCCATCTTTGGCACGTCTGTCTCTTTAATCTTCAGCTGGTGGTACCCGGAACGTAAGTCTATCTTTGAAAATACTCCAGCTCCTTTGAGTTGATCAAATAGGTTGTCAATCCTGGGTAAAGGATACCTGTTTTTCTCCGTCATCTGGTTTAGTTCTAGATAGTCAACGCAAAGACTCATGGTGCCATCCTTCTTTCGAACAAACAGGATACGTGCTCCCCACAGTGAAATGCTAGGCTGGACAAACTTCCTCTCCATTAGTTCTGATAGTGGTCCTTGAGTTCCCTTAATTCGGCTGGAGCCATGTGGTAAGGTGCCTTGGCGATCGGTCTTGCTCCTTCGACCATATGAATTTCAAATTCTATTTCGCGGTCGGGTATGCCTCCTAGTAGCTCGTCGGGGAACACGTCCTAAAAGTCTCGTACTACGGGAATGCTCTCCATTTCATGGCGTTCGACTGTGTTTGATAGGTGGGCTACCAATATTTCCTTGACCGCCAACCGTGTTCCTGGAATCCTCATGTTTTTCCTCTTCTTCGTCCTTTGGTAGTTTTAATACTACTGGGGACGTATTGCCACGGATTCCCATCTTCGTTCGAGAATTTCACTGTCCTTTTTGCGCAGTCGATCACTGCCAAGTGCTTACTGAGCCAATCCATTCCTAAAATTATTTCGAAGTCGCATTCTCCTCTTAGTTCCATGAGGTCGGCTTTTAAGGTCCTTCCCGTGACTCGTAAGTCAATGGCTTCAAATATGGTGGTGCAGGGTAGTAAGGGTCCTCTGGGCGTGTGGATCTGCATGACTAGAACCAGTGCCTTGCCCGAACATCTATCCGAAATAAATGAACGTGTGGCTCCACAATCGAATAAAGCATACAGTAATTCATTGTAAATGATTACTGTACATGTGATCATATTTGCGTCCATGGCTGCTTGGTCGTGCCTAATGTTATACATGCACGCGGGGGTGCGGGTTCTATCCTTGCCTGGGGTGCTGTGCATGTTGCTGGATTGGGAGCCTTGAACCTGGTCGGGCATTCGCATGCGAAGTGCCCGGGTAGTCCACATTCATAACATTCGCCGCTCCCAACTTGACATTCTCCTAAGTGGCTCCTGGAGCACTTTGGGCACGTGGGTACGCCTTGCGCTCAGGTTGCGTCCGGCTCATTTTTCTTTCCCGGTCGCCCGAGGTATTCCCCATTCCTTCATTCCGAGTTCATTTTGCTAAGGACGCATCCTGGTCCCTGAGCTCTGCTTACACCGTTAGGGCGGCAGCATATAGGTCGTTCACGTTGGTCGTGATGACTGCGGACACAACTTCTCGTATCCTCATCTTCAGTCCCCTCCTAAACTTTAGAACCTTTAGGTGTACCACCTTATCCACTTGGGAGTATCAAGATAGTGCTTGGAATCGGGTGAAGTACGCCGAGGCACCTTCGTTTGGTTGTTGGGAGATGGCTTCGAAGTCCGCCATCTTTTGTAATATTGCCACTTCCGGTATGAACCTTGCCTTGAATTCCTTCTTGAATTCCGTCCATTGCATTTCCTTCTCTGTCTCGTTGTGGGATGATTCCCACCACTCCAGCGCCTCCCCTACTAAGAAGTATGACGTTACGGCCGTCCATATCTCTATTGGTGAGCCTTGCAACTGCATGCTCCGTTCTATTTCCCTTTGTCAAGAATCTGCTTGGTCATGGTCGCCTCCTGAGAAGGTCGACACTCACAGTTTCTTGAGTCGCCCATGGTGAAGCCGTAGTTGTTCACTATGTTCCTATGTGGTGTCATCCGTGCGGAGTTCCTTTACCTCTTCGTTCGTTCCTGAAATTTGGTCGCTTGGCTTTGTAGTTCTCGGGAGCTTAGTTGTTTACTCCCATTTTTACTGGTCACACTAGTGGCTTGTTGTGTCATCCTGGGTGCCATTATCCTATAGGTCAAACATACGAACTGCACAACGGTTCGTTAATAATTAGGTTGGGAAAGGAGTCTGACCTTTGCTTATACTCGTCCCCGGTACCTCTTTATGGTTCCTAGTGGAGACCCGTACGTTCTGACCATACTGATTCACGCCCATTCACGGACGCACCGATACCCCAAAAACTGTCAAGACCCGTTCTTAGTCTCGGACCGTGGAAGTCGGACAAAATCGAGAGATTACGTCCACTGTATGTAGCCCGCCGGGCTCGGCAATCCTCGACCATGAAGCCCCCTATACCAAGGCGCGTAAGTGTTGACAGGGAAGATCACTCCCCGATCGTTTATACAACCAGAAAATAAGGAAGGTGATATTACCCGGGGATGTTTTCGGTATCACGACGCCCCGGGAGCTCGTCCAACGCGGCTAGATGGTCTTTTCGGTATTCTTGGTATTCTTGTTTATTTACGTCATTCTATAGTTTTGGGGGTATTCTTGTAATTTTAACATCCCGGGGACTACATATTTGCATTTGACTATCGTTTCTAGCAGTCTCGGGCAAGTTCGGCCCCAGATGGGGTCAAGGGTTTTTCGTAATTTGGCACCCGAGAAGCATGCCGGTAAGTTTTGGCGATATTTTTGGCTGTATATTCCACATCTGGAAGCAGTGAATTATTTTACGAAGTTCTCCGGTATTTTCTCATCGATATTTCCGGTTAATTCTTGATCGAGATACATTTCCGAAGTTCTATTGCGTAATGACATTTATTCTAATTTAATTGAATATTATTTAGGTACTTTGGGCTTAATCTAGTGAAATTAGGCTCCTGGGCCTGAAACTTATTAATTGGGCTGGATTTCTCTATAAATATGAGCCCCAATGCACTGAAAAGGGATTCGAACCCTTTCTGTACCTCCGAAGGCAAGGCATTGGCTCGAATTTGCTAAGGTACTCGCGAGACTTCGTTTTTCAGCCCCTACCCGCTAGTTTTCGCACTAAAACACGCGGCCAGCTCCACGTGAGTCACTATTCGCGAGTTCTTGTTCAAAAGTTACTATTCGTGAGTTCTTGCTCGGAATCACTATTCGCGAGTTCTTGTTCGGAAGTTACTATTCGCGAGTTCTTGCTCAAAAGTTACAATTCACGAGTTCTTGTTCAGGAGTTCTATTCGCGAGTTCTTGCTCGGAATCACTATTCGCGAGTTCTTGTTCAGAAGTTACTATTCGCGAGTTCTTGCTCAGAAGTTACTATTCGCGAGTTCTTGCTCGGAATCACTATTCGCGAGTTCTTGTTCGGAAGTTACTATTCACGAGTTCTTGTTCGGAAGTTACTATTCATGAGTTCTTGTTCGGAAGTTTCTATTCGCGAGTTCTTGCTCAGAAGTTACTATTCGCGAGTTCTTGTTCTGAAGTTACTATTCGCGAGTTCTTGCTGAAAAATACTATTCGCGAGTTCTTGCAGTTTCATCGTGACGGAGTGTTTTCGATCGTTTTTCGAGCTATTTTTATCTGGAGTATTATTTTCACATCATTGTACTTGTAACCTTTGATTATTATAGTGGAACCCAAGGTAGAGCTTCGCTCTCCCGAGGACGTAAGCTCACACATTGTGGGCCCAACCTCGCATATTGCTCGTGTCTCCACAAAAACTAAATTCCGAATAATTAGAAAATTGACTTATCTAAAAACAAATACCCAAAATATTTTTAGACGAGATCAGTTTGGCGCCGTCCGTGGGGACCCGAGATTCTTATCCCATTGAGAGCTTTATTGCTGAGTTTGGATTTCTTTTATCATGACTACTCGGAATTCTGATATAGATATTTTTGATGAAGAAATTGAGGTGGATCCTATTCCTCAGGTTAATGATGAGTTTGCTGCATTACCGGGGGCTCGGTCGTCAGTTCTGGAGGAGCCCCTGCTCAAAATGTAACTATTCGGCCCTCCGGAAGCGGGTTTTCATCCGGAAGGGCACCCAGCTTTTACCCTAAATCACGCCAGTGCTTATCTAAGTGTTATGAATTCGCAAGAGTTGGCCGAGTTGCGGTCCGTAATAATGCCCGCCTTTCGCCACATGCACGCTCGAGATCTACGGATCAAACGGAAATATATGAAGATTTGGAAGAGCGAAGGCGTAGTTTAATCGCTCATTTAGAGCATGTCGAAGCTCAAAGGAGAGCCCGGAGGAACAATGTTACCCCGGAACCCGTGAATGATGAGGTGGCAGAGGAGGATACTGATCGCGTTCCGGAACCGCGAGCATATACTGTAGCAACCGGAGAGCAGAACGATACTCTGCAAAAGATTGGAGAGTTGATCGAGTTAAAGTTTAAGGAGATGAGTGGGAAGATGGAACAAAACGAGGCCAGAATGAATCAATTGGAGGCCAACCTGGCTCTTGGCCAGGAAAGGAGACGAGTGTACGGGGAGCATACCCGAGATACTCATCAGACCTCAGCTTATGAGGGAGATTATACTGAGAATTAGAGGGCTAATGAGCCCACCTGTAGTCGAGGAAAATTTCTGCAGTCAATAGAAGTTTTGCAAAGTCCGTGGAACACTTCAAATGCTTTAACTCCGTTTTCCACGGCAATTATTAGTGCCACCCGTTCAGAGTTTATTGGAATGCCCAAGGATCTTCCGCAATATCACGGGTCGATTGACCCACATGCTCATACATCAAATTTGGAGATTCATGTAAGTTTGATGAATTTCAGTGATGCGACCATGTGCTTCGTTTTTGCCGCTTCTCTTAAGGAATCAACCCTCCGATGGTTTAATCGGTTACCGAGGCGCTCGATTGTTTCATATCAGGACTTTAAGGACCAATTCTATTAAGCTTTTGCGCCTTTCAATGTGCCATTAAAGTCTATTACTTCTTTGACCGCGTTGCGGTATGTTTCTTCGGAAAGGTTGTTGGGTTTTATTACCCGTTTTGAGGCCGAGTGTAGGAAGATACCTCGGATTACTGTAAGTGAGAAGGTTGGGGTGCTCCAGCTTATTCTAGCTGGACACCCGTTATGTAACTCTTTGAATCGAGACCCCCCAGAAAGTATGGAGGATTTGGCGTTGAGATGTTCACAGTACATCGGAGAAGATGAAGGATTGCGGGATCACGAAGATATCGAGATTCGGGCGTATGGGTCTCATAATATTGTTGCAAGTCGTGGGCTGGATAAGATTGTCCAGCTTACAAAGCCTAAGTTGAGAGTGTTTCCGACGTACAATTATGAACAGATTTTCGCCATAATTGAGCAAAAGAAGGGTGGATCTCTTCGTTACCCCCCTCCTTTGCAAGAACCAACGCCGGGGACATACGAGTCTACGGTATTTTGTCGTTTTCATCGAAGTTTTGGACATGCAACCAATGATTGTCGGGAATTAATGTCTGAAGTGGAAAGGTTGCTGGAATTGGGTCAGCTTGATGAACTAATCAGTACTGTGGAGGCTCTGCCGGAGTCCAAGCTGGAAAGATTGATGTAAGTGTCCCAATGGGGGCAACACTTAAACCCCCGAAAGCCGATGCGCCACGGCCAAACATGAGAGGGCGTGGATATGGAGGACAGCGAGGCCAGCGTCAAGGAGGTGGTCAGAGAGGATTCTTTAATGGTGGTAGACATAACCAGAGAGACGGAGGAAGAGGAAACCATTATCGTGGTCACGGCAGAAATCAGCCGCAAAGAAATCAGTAGGGGTATAGATATGAAGCTTACCCACCAGCTCCTGCAAACCAGCAGGCACTACCACCTCCCCCTCCGGTTGGCCCCAACCCGGGCCAACCGATTTTGAATGTTGAGAATGCTCAACCAAGGCGGGGTAATCTAGCCCCCAACAATATGACTATCGCCGAGGGAAGAAACGTCGGTGATATGAACCGTGCCCGTAAACGTTCTTATCAGGCACTACACCAGCAGGGGCGCTTCATGGAAGTTAACATGGTCCAGTTAACAGATTTGGATAGGATGACAATATCTTTCAGTCCTGAGGATTTATCTGGGGTTTTCTACAAACAAGACGATGTGTTGGTTGTCTCTCCTATTATTGCTAATCATCCTGTTTCTCGAGTACTGGTAGATACCGGAGCTGCTACCAATATATTGACTCTTGCAGCCTTTGAGCAGATGGCTTTGAAAGGAACCACCCAGCTCCAGCCCGTGCATACAAAGTTAGTTGGTTTTAATAATAGCGTTGTTGCTGCTGAGGGATCTGTTTTTCTGCCGGTAACCTTGGACGATCCCAAATATCAAGAAATTTGATGGTGGAACTTGTGGTGGTGGATCTCCCTATACTCCCCTATAATGCGATCCTTGGGAGAAGTTGTTTGAACCTATTTGGAGAAGTTATGGAATCGAGCAGCGGTTTACCTCTGTGGCACACCCAGAAACAAACGGGCTTACAGAGGTTATCAACCGTATTATTCTGCAACAGCTGAAAACACGAATAGATGAATCCAAAGGCTCTTGGGTGGATGAATTGCATAATGTGATGTGGGCATATCGGACATCACCGAGGACCACTACCGGATTCAGCCCCTTCTCTTTAGTATATGGCTCTGAGGCCGTGTCTCCGGTAGAATTGACTATTTTATCAGAAAGAGTTATCTCTTATGACGAGGTGTTGAACGAGGATATGAGAAAGTTGGACCTTCACTGTATTGATGATATCCGTGATAGAGCCGCAATACGAATGGAGGTATGTAAAAGACGGATGGCTAAGAAGCACGACAAAGGCGTTCGACCTATGTTGTTAAAAGTTGGAGACTTGACTCTTAAGAAAGTGAAAGTCTCGAAGCATGTTGGCAAGTTGGATCGAAAGTGGGAAGGACCATACAGAGTATCGGCCGTAGTGAAGGATGGAACGTACAAAATCGCAAATATGAGCGGGGAGGAGCTGCCACGGACTTGGCATACTTCCAATTTGCGCAAGTATTATTTATAGACGTGACTCATCGATCTTTTTGAAAATAAAAATTTCCCCACTTTTATGTGGTCACGTTCTTCTTTTTTAAGTACCTTTTTTGACGACATGAATTCAATCGACTAGGGGATTGGTAAGGTAGGAGTAGGTCCATTGCATTTTAGTACGAATGAGGATGGAATAAATTAAATGAGTTAGATTAGAAATGCAATGTACCACCTGTCTTATAGTCGATCATTTTCAAACTCGTCAAATTAAATACTGTGTCAAAATATTTTGAACGTGATGAGTCTTCCTGTCTGCGGCAGAACCGTCTGTACATAATGAATGTTGGAATATGTTAAGAGGCCTGTTTATTGTGATGTATATTTCCGTGGCAAATCAGGGTGCAAGTATATAACTGACTCCTCCATGACACGCCGACGAGGGTCGCGCCCTCGCCGGAGGCTGGTCCACTTCCGCATGGCACCGTCTTATGGACGGGCCGAATGACACCGTTTTATGAACGGGTCGAGAGTGCGATGTCACCGTCTTATGGAAGGGCGGAATGACACTGTTTTATGAACGGGTCGAGAGTGCGATGGCACCGTCTTATGGACGATCCGAATGACACCGTTTTATGAACGGGTCGAGAGTGTGATGGCCCCGGGTGCAAGTATATACCGGCGGCAAGAGTGTGATGGCCCCGGGTGCAAGTATATACCGGTGGCGAGACTGTGATAGCCTCGGGTGCAAGTATATACCGGTGGCGAGAGTGTGATAGCCCCGGGAGCAAGTATATACCGACGGCGAGTGTGTGATGGCCCGAGTACAAGTATATACCGGTGGCGAGAGTGTGATAGCCTCGGGTGCAAGTATATACCGGTGGCGAGTGTGTGATGGCCTCGGGTGCAAGTATATACCCGCAGCGAGTGTGTGATGGCCCCGGGTGCAAGTATATACCAATGGCGAGTGTGTGATGGCTCTGGGAGTAAGTCTATACAGGTGGCGAAGATATATTGGTGAAGGTAGAGCGGTGGACTTATTTTAGGTATCTACTCATTTTAATTAGGCGTTCGCCTTAGAGTTATCGCAGACTTATTCAAGCCCCGCTACACTGGGGACTCTTACGCATTATTGTTATTATTATTATATGCGTTATTATTGAGCATCCCTACCTGAGATTCATGCATATTCTTATTATCTCGGAAGTGTATTTCTTGATTTGGATTATTCGGAGTTATATTTTTCTGGAAGAATCTGACGGTATATGAATGCTAAGGGGAAAGCAAAGAATCAAAATTATGTATATATGGGGAATAAAAAATGCAGAGAGTACAAAACTGAAGAAAACACATATAGAAGTTTATTTCTTCTTCTTCTTGGAGCCCGAACTTTCACCTGGTCCGCTAGGCCGCTTTCTTAGCAGCTTAATAGTCGAGGAGGGAGGATCAGTCTCTTTTTCTTTAGTTCCCGCAACGGTGAACTTCTCGAGAATAAAGCTCGCCCTCTCGACCTCATGGCGTTCCCGAGCTACTATCCCACTAGCAGGAACGTATAATGGAGGGTCACGTTGACCCATCACCTCCACGTCTTTAAGAAGATCTCCCACGAGGGGACCCACCGGTTCCGGGAATAATGCGGCCAACCTTCGAAATGCGTCCGGCGATGGGCCCTCTTCAGTTTCAATCTCCTCCGAATATAGCTGTTGGTGCAAGTCCTCCTCCAAATTGAATTGGAGCTCCCCGAACGGATCCCCCGAGCAATCTAATTTGTCCTATGCAGTCATAAGCTCGAACTTCCCGGACAAACTGGGATCAAGTCTTCCTCTCTCTTCGGGGGTCAGGGATATGCCCAAGATTCTCTGAGTCTGGACACTCCCTCTAAAGAAATACAGAGCAGACGAGGTCGCATTAGCTAGGGCCGCCAGGTTTCGGAAATGCGGGGAGTGCACTGTATACTCCCATATTAGTTTCCGGAAGCAGTCGTTGACCTGGGATGGCAACCTAGCGGCTCGAGCCCGAAGACGGTCCACGGTGCATTGGATGGACTTATTCTTTGATTTTAATTCTATATTCTCCTACAAGGCCTTCCCGAGAGCCTTCTTATCAGCAGCATTGGCATCTTTTTCCTTTTTCAACTTGTCTTCGGTCTCAGCCCTAACTTCCTTCAGCTTGTCTTGAGCGTATTTTTCGTTCGTTTTGAGGGTGTCGATGGATTGCTCAAGATCATGTCTTTTCCCAATGTGAAACGCCGCACACTCCGATAATTCACTACGACGAACCCGAATTAGGGCTTCGATCGCCTTGTTATGTTCTTCCCGGAGCGCCGCCATCTCTTGGGCATGCTTTTCCCGCTGATTCTGTATCAATTTTTTTGCGGCCTTCTTCGTTTGCTCTCCTATTATATCCGGACTGTCAAGCTCCGAATGCCTGAGCATACAGTACTCCCCTATTGCGGCTGCGGTGCTCATCTCCACAACCGTCCGCTCCATATGAAAGAAAAGCAAAAACCACGAAAAAACATATAAGATACGGATGAAACAAAGAGCAAATAACAATGGCCGATCTGATTACAAACCTCTCCCATCATGCGACGCGCGGTCGCAAACTTGCTCATCAACCGAACGATGTCGGTGAATACCATGTGGTCATCTCGTCCACGCGGTGGTAGTAACGGGTTTCTTTTAAAATACGTCAAGGCCGGTCTGTTGGAAACACTATCGCCACTCGGAATATGAACGGAGACTCCGTCTTTTATTAGTACGAGGCCGGCCTCACGTCCCATCTCGAGCCATTCCTTCACTATATGTTTCGGTATGTCCTTTATGCGGAAGGCGTCGAGGAACTCGGCGGTTAACCCACTCTTTCTAATGGGTTCCGCAATCTCCAAAACGGTGGAGCTTCTTGATTTATTCTTTCCTCTGGACGGATCTCCTGAACAATCTCCTCCACCAGCGAATCTATCGGTTGACCCCCGCTTATATCGCCCTCCTCGTCATCTCCGACAACGTCCACTAGTGTCTCGGCGAAGTCGTACATCCCTTCGTCGGGGGAGAACTCTCTAGCAGTAAGCTCTAACCGCCGGGACACAGGAATTAAATCTTCAGGGCTCTCGGGGGCCTCTGTAGCCGGCTCATATCCTACGGGCTCGGGATTCTCAATTACCGGAGCAGGTTGTGTTGGAGTAACTGGTTGGGCCTCTTCGGCTTGCGGCACCGTTTCTTGCAAGCTTTGTGCCAACTCGGCCGCTGCAGTGCGGTTCTGAGATCCTGGCGCCATCTCAAAGATCAACTCATCTTTCTCTGTAACAAGAGTACATAGAGATCTCAACTTATCACCTAATCTCGAACGATCTCCAGGGGGAGCCATTATTTTATCTGCAAAACAAACAAGTCGCGTGAGAAGTACGGTTAAAAAGATTATAGAACATATATACGCTGGTTTTAGGAAGGTGTGCTTATCGAGGGAGAGGTGTTGAGATGGTTTAAGTGTTAATGCATGGTCCAGATACCTAATAGTCCCCTACTAAAATGGGTAGGGGCCGGAAGAATGTTGGAGGTGACCAAGATCGGGGCATAGAATAGCGTCTTCGGGGTCCATTGAGTACCATCCGATGTAGCGCACGCGACAAGTATCCTCTCCAAAGCCTTAGGAGTAATGGATCGAGGGATAGGATAATAGGACTCCGGAAAAAAAGGTTCCCCCTCAATTGGGAACCGCCAGGGAAGGCTAAGCGCAGATAATCTAGTGGTAACCACACAAGTGACAAAAAAGAAATGTCTCTTCCAGTCATGATTCGATTGAGGTGTAGAAAATGGAAAGGGGATTTTCTTGTGTCTCAGACGGAAAAAGATGCAACCCTGAGCACCATAATGGATAGCGGTACTGATTTGGAAGACTTGGAAGAAGCTATCAACGGTTATCGCAATCCCGTTGGTCTCCATGAAAATAATGAAGGCAACCACCAAAGATATCGAGTTTGGGTTCAGCTGGAAGAGATGGATGTTTAAACAAGTTAAGAGTGTGGAAATGAACGGGTGAAGCGGAAAGCGGAGACCACACTCTAGATACTCAAGACAAACGGTGTGAGTGGCAACCGGTGGACGTAGGATCCGATCAGTAGGACCCGGCTGATATAGAACACAATCGGAAGGGAGGTGGTAATTTTCCACGAGAGATTTCCACTTCCGGTGATGCAATGTATATGGCTGATCAAAAGATTTTAAGGCCTTGCCAGCAGAACTCTCAGGACCTATCGTATTCTCAAGATGTGCGATTCGATCGAAGAAATGTGGATAAGGGTTCGTAATGGGGGAACGAAAAGGGGGCAGACTCGAATTGGAGCTCCCCGAGCCGGATGAGGAGTCCGAGGAATGCGATGACGAGGCATCGGAGTTCGAGGAATGGGCAGAGTCGGAGGACATGATGTGAAGTTCTCGAAATTAAGATTTTTCCAATTTTTATAATTTTTGGTTGATTTTATGAAGTGTCTCGCGAGTTTTCGTACCAAAAGTCGCGAAATTCACTGTGCAGCCTACGTAGTCACGAGTTTTCGTTCAGGTGTTAAGTTCAATGTGTCACTGTTCAGTCGCGAGAATTCGTTCGTAAAGTCGCGAGTGTCACTGTGCAATGCAAGTAGTCGCGAGAACTCGTTCCAAAAGTCGTGAATGTCACTATACTATGAGAGTAGTCGCGAGAAGTCGTTCGAAAAGTCCCGAGAAAGGTATGTTTCCGCGAATTAGTACTGTAACAAGGGGCGGACCTGGAATTTATAGGGCCGGACCCTCGTGTCGGAAAAATCCTGAGATTTTCTCCCGAGCTCGGAATATGACGTTCTTAGTGTCAAAACGAACGCATCCGCGAAGGCTTTTCAACCCTACTCACGGTTTTTCCGGAAAAATTCCCGAGCAAGTATCAACTTTCGGGACGAGCTAATATGATATAGTTTACGACTCAAAATCTGAATCTAAAAACCAGGGGACTATTGATATTACCCGGGGATGTTTTCGGTATCACGACGCCACGGGAGCTCGTCCGACGCGGCTAGATGGTATTTTCGGTATTCTTGGAATTCTTGTTTATTTACGTCATTCTATAGTTTTGGGGGTATTCTTGTAATTTGAACTCCCCGGGGACTACATATTTGCATTTGACTATCGTATCTAGCAGTCTCGGGCAAGTTCGGCCCCAGACGGGGTCAAGGGTATTTTCGTAATTTGGCACCCGAGAAGCCTGCCGGTAAGTTGTGGCGATATTTTTGGCTGTATATTCGACATCTGGAAGCAGTGAATTATTTTACGAGGTTCTTCTGTATTTTCTCATCGATATTTCCGGTAAATTCTCGATCGAGATACATTTCCGAAGTTCTATTTCGGAATGGCATTTATTCTAATTTAATTGAATATTATTTAGGTACTTTGGGCTTAATGCAATGAAATTGGGCTTCTGGGCCTGAAACTTATTAATTGGGTTGGATTTGTCTATAAATATGAGCCTCAAGGCACTGAAAAGGGATTCGGACCCTTTCTGTACCTCCGAAGGCAAGGCTTTGGCTTGAATTTGCTAAGGTACTCGCGAGACTTCGTTTTTCAGCCCCTACCCGCGAGTTTTCGCACCAAAACTCGCGGCCAGCTCCACGTGAGTCACTATTCGCGAGTTCTTGTTCAAAAGTTACTATTCACGAGTTATTGCTTGGAATCACTATTGGCGAGTTCTTGTTCGGAAGTTACTATTCGCGAGTTCTTGCTCGGAATCACTATCCGCGAGTTCTTGTTCGGAAGTTACTATTCGCGAGTTCTTGTTCGAAAGTTACTATTCGCGAGTTCTTGTTCAGAAGTTACTATTCACGAGTCCTTGCTCGGAATCGCTATTCGCGAGTTCTTGTTCGGAAGTTACTATTCGCGAGTTCTTCCTCGGAATCACGATTCGCGAGTTTTTGTTCGGAAGTTACTATTCGCGAGTTCTTGTTCGGAAGTTACTATTCGCGAGTTCTTGATCGGAAGTTACTATTCGCGAGTTCTTGCTCAAAAGTTACTATTCACACGTTCTTGCTCAGAAGTTACTATTCGCGAGTTCTTGTTCGGAAGTTACTATTCACGAGTTCTTGCTCGGAATCACTATTCGCGAGTTCTTGTTCGGAAGTTACTATTCACGAGTTCTTGTTCGGAAGTTTCTATTCGCAAGTTCTTGCTCGGAAGTTACTATTCGCGAGTTCTTGCTTAGAAGTTACTATTCACGAGTTCTTGTTCGGAAGTTACTATTCGCGAGTTCTTGCTGAAAAACACTATTCACGAGTTCTTGCAGTTTCATCGTGACGGAGTGTTTTCGATCGTTTTTCGAGTCGTTTTCATCTAGAGTATTATTGTCACATCATTGTACTTGTAACCTTTGATTATTATAGTGGAAACCAAGGTAGAGCTTTGCTCTCACGAGGACGTAAGCTCACACATTGTGGGCCCAACCTCGTATATTGCTCGTGTCTCCACAAAAACTAAATTCTGAATAATTAGAAAATTGACTGATCTAAAAATAAATATCCAAAAATTTTTTAGACGATATCAGAAGGGCTCCTTTGGACCGTGGATGGTCGAGGGGTCCTCGACGCTCGGCCGACCCGATGTTGGTTTCTACCTACCCTTCGCTGGCCGCTCGGCCGGGTAGGAACAAGCAGTTGACTGTCTCGTCTAACGGTTTGGGTGACTATCTCATTCAGTGCCCAGGCATGTGCTATCCGAGTCCCGCACGCCGGGGGGCGACTTGGCTCAATGCCTTCGGCCATGAACAAGACAATGACTCCTTACGGACGCTCCGAGTCGCTCCGTCCCACCCGGTTGGGGAGGGACGTTGTTTGGCACCGTGAAAGGCCGATTGGGCTAACATAGATTTCGCAACAAGGGGAAACATAAGAGAGAAGAATACGAGTTCACATGAGGAAAACGTACACAATTTGTTCAGGGATTTCCTAACGCAACATTGAAGGAAGAAAACTAAAAAGAGACTACGATCATCCTAGCCTCGACCCTACTACATCCGCACACGATCTCCCGACTCGGACTCTTCGAACACCTCTTCTCCATTCATGTCTAGCCTAACGCACCTCATCAAGTTCGGCCTCCGAGGACTCGTGACCTACATTAAAACATGAAACTGTGAGATTAATTCTCAATAAGTCAACATAAGCTTTTAACGGAAACTTAAAAAGGAAATTCGCCGAATGTCTTGGTGATCCATTCATAGTGCTTAGTATCGTGCCCTGAACCTCTCCTCTACCGTCCCTCCCTTACATAGCACATAATCCAAATAACGTAAGCGCACATAACATAGAAAGCTTAAACATATCAAATACTCGTTTGTACGAGTGGAAGTGGCGATCCCCGTAGGTCGAGACCATCGATACCATGACTGAGTCATGTTGCCATTGGGGATAAACCCTCCACCGGAGGGGCCCAATCCCACCCCCATATGTCGGAGCTCGTTATGCAATGCGTTATGCTATGAAGACTTGGGAGAAAATCATGTGTAAGGCTTGATGACTTGAAACGTAAACGTACATACTACCTTAATGCCCATCCTCGTAGTGGCTCACGGGTCATCAGAGGATTTAGAAGTTTAAACGTAACCGGAAGTCTCAAATCATGCAAGACCGTAACAATCTTTGTGAGGTGGGGACGAGGGATACGACACAAAGGTGGCTTACCTCCGTGCCGTGGTTGAACCTAGGAGTTGCCTTACTCTTTTCTTTTCCTTTGTTCTACCTATCGAATTCTCCCCCTTTGTTAGTTTCTAAGTGTGTTATTTAAATGTCTAAGGTTCCGTGTTCTGTAAAGGTATCGCTCCGCAACCGCCCCATACGGCATGGTCGATCTGCCGTGGACGCAAGTGTCTGGTCTGGCGTGGCCCTAATTGGGTTGCGCAGCAGCACACTTTTCGGCGTTGACTGCCGTATTATTCCTGATCTGGTATGTTTGGTACGGCCATGGCCGGCACGCGGGTGACTCGTAGTGTCCTGGCACGCTGGTCTGTACAGTGCTGCACTGGTCAGGTGATGTCGCACTTTTTCTGCGTTGATTGTCCTGGCCCGGCGCTGTGCCGACCGATACGACAGTCCATCATGGCGGCTCGGCTTGTCGGGGCCGCGCGACCTGTTTTCAGCCTATGTCCATTCCTTTTGAGCCTTTTCGGTACGAATGCCCTGATTGGGTCTGGCCCTTCGCTTACGGTCACCGTAGGTCGTCCCCGTCGATCATTATTGTCCGAGTGCTAGGGTCCTGTACGACGGTTCGTCATTACGGATCCTCAGTGTCCGCATAGTTCATCCCTGACCTCTGCTCCAGGGTGACCGGAGTTCGGGGTTTTACAGAAAAAAAACCTTCTTGTTGTGGTTAGAAAACCAGGGGTGTCAACAGTCGACCGGTTCGTTACAAGACAAACTCGGTTATGATTTGTTTATGTGTGGAGAAGAGTTAACGGTTTAGAGGCATAGAAGGCAAAAAGGATTTTGAGTGGAAAACCTCGGAAGCGAGGAAAAAACCACTTGACTAAGGGCGGAAAGAAAAGCCCTTAGCCCTTCCAATAAACGAAAACAGGATCATACAATGCATGTTTTCAGATCAATACACAACAAAGCGCTTCGAAAATAAATCGAGAGGAGCTGTGAAACCACGGATGTGGGGAGGAAGAACCAAGAGGATCTCAAACTTCTTCTTCGGTCCTTTCTCTCTGATTCCAAAAGGCTCTCCTTTTTTCGTTCTCTCAGCGTCCTTTTTATACCTGCACTGTACTATGTGCAGTGGGCCGTCGTTTTGTGCTTGTCCTTTGCCAATAGGTCGGCTAACGCCAGGCGGATCAGCCGCCGGAACTGGCTCTACAGTGGCTGCATGGCGCTTAGGCCTTACGGCGCTGCCAGCCGGCTACTCTTTGGCCTTTAGCGGCTTGCTCCCATGACTGGACCATAGTCCTGACTGATTTGTCGTGGCTCGCTATCATACAGGACGATCGGAAATGGCCCGAGGGGGAATCTGCAGCTAGTGGACCGAACGGTCTGACGCTTCATGGGAGGTTGGGTCCCACACCTTGGGACCGATCGCCTAATATGCCCGATCGGGGCAGCCACACAAATGGGCCTTCCTTTAATTTGACCTCCAAGCTTGGTCCACTCGCTTGGGCCGCCATAGCTTGGGATGGTTCGGACCCTGTTCGGGGTACCGGGTTCCGATGGTCTCATCANTATCAGTTTCAAGAAGAAAGACTTCGTTTTCAATACGACACGTGAGATACGGTAAATGTGGGAGAAAACGACGGTTTGGATCGAAGAAGAAGATGATGCTTTCATTGAGAGTGAGTGATGATGACTCATTTGGTATTGAGAGGAGAGTTTTATTTGTCAACAAATATATTTTCCCGTACCAAAAAAGTAAAATATTCTTATTCCAATTCATCATGATAATGATATTAAGTGAAACGTGTAAAGAGTATTATTCTGATTACTAAGATCTAAATGAATATTGGAATGTATTCGGGTTTTCGTATTTATTTTGTTAAAATATCAAATTATCTCACGTTGGATTTGTGATAAAATTGGATTGGTTTATAAAAAATGAAGTGGTACCAATGACTTGTTCGCGTTTTTACGGTGATATCTACTGCTCTTATACATCATATCCGTACACAATCTTATCGGAATTTCGGCAAGACTGTATTTTCAACATAGTATCAAAATTTGTTCGATTAAGATTAAGATTATCAATACCGGGAATGTCTGCTTCATTTCAATTCGCAAGTTCAAATTTGTAAGTTATTGGGACTTGAGAGGTTTATTGAAATATTTTATTGTCACAAATTGGATTTGAGAGGATATTTGGATTGATTTATAAGAGGGATGATATTTAGAAGATGTGTGATATCTTCCTTTTATATTTTATATTTGTGTATACTGCTATCATAATTTTGGTTAAATTCTATAATTTCAACACATTTTATTCTAATTTATTATCGAATATGAGAGAAATGGGTTTGGGGGTAAATTTTGAAAAGAGATAAAATTTTGAATAGAAAAAAGAGGAGGAATAGCAGTACATCTTTATTTGAATTTGTAGGAAAAAGTGTGTTAGAGTCTGAATAGTAAAAATTAAAAAGAAGAGAACCAATTCTTTTACTTTATTTTGTTCCCTAGAAAAAGATAATCATTTATTTGACGAGAATTTTGTATAAATAATATTTATTATGAAAGACAATATTTAACTCTTACATGACTGGACTCGTTAGAAATGCAAGAGTCGAATTTTTTACTCTGCTCAAATTATTAAATAAAAAAAATATAAGAATAATTATTAGAATTTGTTAAAAATTACATAAACTACAATTTTTAAAATATAAATATTTATCAATTTATTTTAAAAAAATATTTGATTTATAAAAAATAAATATCGCTCGTAGATTCTACTATCTTCCCAAAATCAACCATTTTCCAATTCATTATTACTTGGATTAATAATTCATAATTAAGTCGACTACATAATAAAGTTTTGAAAGCACATAATTACGTTTCCAACGAAGAAAAAAAATCAAATTAATGAAAAAATCAAAACAACGTCGTTTTGTATCAAATGTTAAGAGTCGGAGAGTCCGACGTGTGTAACTGTGAAAAAATGAAGAGTCTATGTGGCATAGGTTCTCCAAAGATTGAATTGAATGTTTGAGGTAGCACACTGCTCCTAAAGCCTTTGCAAAATTTTCAAAACAATCGATGTTGAGGAGCATTTCAATGTATATAATAAAATTGGTTATAATATTTCAAATTATGGTAATTGAAAGTTCTTCTTAAATGGACAAGATAATTCGGTCCCCAAATATGCAAACTTTGTCCTTATTGGTGTAGTTTCTAACATTTTTAAATTGTGTAATTAAAGTTCTCACACATTATTTCAACAAATTTGGCCCCCAATGAATTGTATGACAATTTTGTTCCCAAATTATAAAAACATAAATTATAGCAATATTGTGATGAAAATTATCACAATATTTTCACCCCACCTTGTTTTTTATGTACAACTTGATTGAAACACATGTTAAAATAAAGGGCGAATCATATTTAATGTCTTATAGTTTATATAATTTGACAAATTTGTTACTCAAATATTATTTATTTTGGTAAATTTATCCTTAAGTTTTCTGGAGGTAAAATTAGTATTCAAACTTTGTAAAGTTTACCAAATCTAGTACTCAAAGTTTAATGTATATAGCGAAATTGATTCTCAAAATTTGGAACTAATTTTGCCACATAAAAATCAAATTTATGAAATTATAAGGACCACTTTTGACAAACTATCAAAGTATAATGACTATAAATTACAAATAAAAATTTGGGGATCAAATTTGTCAAAATCACCAAACTTTGGCGATCAAATATGCAATTTTCTCTAAAATATGCTAGTTATGTTAAAAATAAGGGACTTTGATTTTCAAAAATAATACTAGTTATGTTAAAAATAATGGACTTAGATTTCAAATATCAACTAAATAAATACTTAATTTTAGTTATGTTAAGAAAATATTCCGGAAAAGTGTCACATCTTCTTTAGCATGTAAGAGTTGTGAAGATACCCCTATCCAATATCAATATCTAAAAAATATTATCATATTGACTAGAATATCGTTCAGATCCGAATATTTATTTGTGAATCGTTTGGTCTGACAGCACGCCGATGCCCGAATAGCGAGCCGGCTACATAATTTTCGAGGTGAATTTTTTTATATTTCTCCATGTGACGACCACCGGTTCACAAACATAGGTCCCAATAAGTGATAATTATTATTATTTTAAAATAACTTAAAAATATTATTTTAGGGTATTTCTAGAAAAAACTCAATATCCAACCCTAAAACTAAGTAACAGGTGGTATCAAACAAATTACCAAATGTCACTCGATATTTAACGTACCGGATTGTATACCCATGTATAATTAAACATTGTCTTAAATATATCAGAAAGCATGTCAGGTCATCTTAGAGCCCGTAATAGGTAGAAAAATACACCAAAATTATATCAATATGGAACTCATGAGGCAAGCCGATTTGGAACTATATCAATATGTAAAGTTTGTGGATCAATTTAATTTCAATTGGTATAAAATTAAAGTTTCGCAAATTGGTTGTTCAATTTGGCATGAAATTACATTTTTAAAACCTAATTTGCCAAAATCATAAACATTTAGGCACCAAATATGTGTTAAAATCAATGTTTTCATACCATTTTTTTTCGTACCGCCCTGTACCGAGTATTATGGTCAATTCCAGGTTTTTTTCAGGTTCGACCCTAAAAAACTAATTAAATATGATTATTTTTTTAAAAAATAAATTAATATTATATTTGATATCGGTCATACCGCTCATACTGATCCGGACCGGTGCAGAATTCTGGTTAAAATTCGAAATGACCAATTTCGCTAAATAGAAATACCAACTCAATTTAAAGTATTAGAGTAGAAGAGTAGTTGCCCACTTAACTATGTTCAAATTAGAAATGAACAATTATTCAAAAATTTACGAACTTTGGGGATAGAATTTGTGGATTAGTATTGTTTTAAACAAACTTTGAGAATCAAAATTGCTAATATTATAAATTTTTGGACAGCAATTATAAAATTTTGAGAACTCTAAATGAAAAATTAAAATTTTAGAATCAAATTTATTTAAATCATGAAAGAGACTAAACACATCATAATCCCATATATTAACATGCTACTCATATCAAATTTAACATTTTTAGTATTCACTATTGACAATAAAAAATAATTTAATATCATATGCTCAACATCCAATGTACTTGACAACAAAGCCTATTTTTTTAGATGTAAAGATAAAAATAATAAACTATACGAATGGGGAAATACGAAATGGGTGACGTTTGCCTACGGCCCCAACTTACGGATTGTGTAAAAGACATGCACTTAAATGCATGAAATTGTAAATATGATATACTTTTTGAACAAAATATACATTTATAACCTTCCAACTTCAAATAAATGCATATAAAACACTGCAAGTTTCCAATACCGTTTATCATTGCACTCTAACGAATTCGTGAATATTTTATATTTTATGCACAATTCTCGAACATCAGATGTCAATTTTGTATAATTTTTCAAACGAGTTTTATTTACTTACTTTGAATATCACTCATACTAACTGATGAGATCCCCGAAACCCGATACCCAGAACATGGTCAGGACCAGGCTTGGCCACAAAAGCCCGAACAACGCAAGCCGAATTTGGAGACCCAAATCCAGCCCGCGTGAGTGAAGGGCCCACTTAGATCATTTGGCCCGATCGATTGCTTATAGCGATCGGTCCTAAAGTGTGGGGCCCAGCTCCTTACACATGCCAGACCGATCGGTCCACATATTACATACATGCATTGCTTCGGGCCACTCTTGCTCATTCCATGTAACAACAACCCTCGACAGCCCTGTCAGAGGCGTGGTCCGGCGAAGGCGTACGGGTCGCCAGCGGACAGAAAGTAGCCGGCTAGTAGCGCCGAAAGGTCTAGCGCCTTGCAGCTCTGTGAAGCCATTCCCGGCGGTTGTTCCGCCTGACGTTAGCCGACCTAGCCACAAAGGACAGACACAAAACGACACCCTACTCATAGTACAGTGGGAGTATAAAACGACGCTTAGAGTGTGAGAAAAAGGACTTCTCTTCGGTTTCCTCTCGAGAGCTTGGACATTAAGGAGTTCCTCGATTTATTTTTTATTCTCTTTTCTCTCTTTGTTGTCTAACGAACAAACATGTCTTGTATGATCATGAATTTTCTTAGTGGACCGACTAAGGGTGCTTCTTTTAGCCCTTAGTCAAGTGGTTTTTTCCTCGTTTCCGAGGTTTTCCAGTCTAAAACCCTTACGTCTTTTTACCTTTGATTCGTAATCGTTCTCCACACATTAAACAAATAATAACCGAGTTTGTCTTGCAACGAACCGGTCGACTGTTGACACCCCCGGTTTTCTAACCACAACAGTTTGGCGCCGTCCGAGGGGACGAGTTTTAATCCCCATTTGAGGTCTTTACCTGAGATAGGACAATCAAAGGCATGACGACTGGAACTTCGACAAACGATAGTGACACACTTCCCAGCAATGTTCCAGCTTCAACGTTCTCTTTACATGACCTGGAAGCTGTTGTTAGGAAAGTCATACTGGAAGTTACGTCGGAGAGGAGTGGAACAGAACCACCGGCAATCACACGCTCTTTTCCAGCCAACAGAGGGTACGAAAGCGACCCAGAAGCGCCAAACTCCGATGAAGAGGAGATTGTTAGGCGCGGAATAACAATGAGGAGGCCGAGATACCAATCCACTCCGCCTCCTCCAGTTAGAACTCCAACTCCTGTTCATGGGACGGACCAGGAACAGATGCAGAGACGCATCGACGAGCTTACCAGGGAGTTGGAGACCCTGCGAACGCAGAGGGATTGCGATCCTGATCTGGAGCGTAATCCTGGACATTTTGATCGGGCTATGGGTGCCCCGATCAGGCAGAGTAAGGATGATGACTAGTGGCACAATCTACATGTGGCCCAGGCGTCATCCCAACAATCTGGGGGCGTATCCGCCGCACTGGGAGATTTGATGCTCCCATTTTTTGAAGAGATCTGGGCAGCTGTCCCCGATCGATATTACCGTAACCCCAAAGGGTTACCGATATTCCGAGGCGACGGTAACCCGATTGATCACGTCGCAGATTTTGAGCTGAGGATGGGGACCGTTCGGGCCTCTGATTCATTGAAGTGCCGCATCTTCGCGGCGGGGTTGCAGGGCGATGCCCGGACCTGGTTCAAGAACTTGCCGCCCGATCCGTACAGTCGTATGGCAGATTCATCCTGGTTTTCTCGGAGCAGTTCGCTCCAAATGTAGGACCGCCTCGCAGCAGGTAGGAACTATATGACATGAAGTATATCCCGACGAAGATGAGTCTCCGTTCTTTTATGGAGAAGTTCAACCGAACTGCCCGGGGTATCAAGTTGGACCTCCGACACAAATTCAATATCTTGCAGCAGGTTTTAGGACATTGTGGCCTTTCGGTCAGCCTTGTGAAGAGCCACCATCCACCTTGGGGAAGCTCTTTCAGAAAATCAACAAGTACATCAAGGTGGATGAAGCGTTGGGAGCGGGATATCGAAAGCCTGGCTGGAATTCTGATCCCGCAGGTGACCATAGGATATCTTACCCTAAGAGACAGCCTCGAGAGGTTGCGGCTGTGGCTGAAAAGGAAGCTCCTCCGAAGAAGGAGGACCATCGGGTCTACTGCGAGTTGCACCACAACCGCGATCACCCGACGCTGAAATGTCCGCTACTGCGAGAGACAGTAACGGCAATGAACAAGGAAAAGCCCGATCATGACGATCGGAGGGGCAAGCGGGCTGATTCTCACCGAGCGGGCCATCAAGGTGACGATCGTCACATGCCAAGGGGGAGAGACAATCGGGGTCAACCCCGACATTACAACGATCGGGCGGGAGACCGAAGATCTCCCCAACCTGAGCAGGATAGGGGCTAGCTCGGTCAAGAGAACCGGGGCCAAGGCCGAAGAAGGAGATGGCGGGGCCGAGGCGGCAGGGCCCCGCGAAATGAAGGAGGCAGGAGGGAGCAACCAGCTCCCCCACCTGCCGAAGTGGGCACCCAACCTTCCCCAAATCAGGAGGTGCCCAGGGAGAGGGAGGCCGCCGGAGATATTTATGTTATTTCCGACGGAATAAGGATTAATGAATCGGTCAGGGACCGAAAGAGGGCAGCGCGTGAGGAGTTCCCCGAGAGCTCCGAATCTGTAGCACTGGTAAAGTACAAATCGGTTGAGCGGTCCTCATCCTTTGGGGGAGAAATTATTTTTACCGCAGCCGATCGTGAAGGGGTCACCGATCCATGTGATGACCCTCTTATCATCACTGGAATTATCGCCGATCGAAGGGTCCATAGGATTCTGGTGGACACCGGGGCTTCATGCAACTTGATAAAGCGTGAAGTGGCGGAGATGCTAGGAGCCGCAGCCCATGATCTCCCGATTGCCAATATAACCCTCAGGTCGTTCGACCAGAGAAGTGTTATCCCGTGCGTGAAAATTCTTATCCCAGTCACGCTAGGAGAACCGGGCAAGGACCGATCGGAGACCCTAGAATTCATAGTCGTTGAAGTCGATCTGGCTTACAACGCTATCATCGGACGGACTGGCCTCAGTAAGTTTGAGACAGTCCCTTCCACGTACCATATGATGCTCAAGTTCCCCTCCTCTCATGGAGTGATTTCCGTTAAGGGGAACCAAAAAGTAGCAAGACAATACTACATGAGCTCGTGACGAACTCTGGCACCCATCAAGAGAGCTCGGGTGGATTTGCTCGAAGAGCCCCGCATCCGAGGCAAGCTATGGAACCCGTCGGGTTCAAGCTCATCAATTTGGTGGAGAATGACTCCACCAAGACTACTCGCATCGTGGCGCATCTGGCCCCGACCTTCGAAGAAGAGCTGGTCCGCTTGCTAAGGAGCAATGTGGACATCTTCGCTTGGACCCCGGATGATGTTCCGGGAATTGACCGATCCGAAAGTGAGCATCGGATCAACACCGAACCTGGGATCAAGCCTATAAGGCAGAAGAGGAGACGCTATTCTCCTGAAAAGATTGAAATCATCCGGGCAGAGGTGAACAAGTTGCTGCGGTCGGGCTTCATCAGAGACGTCCACTACACTGAGTGGGTTACAAACCCAGTGGTGGTCTCCAAGGCAGATGGAAAGTGGAGAATGTGCGTGGATTTTACCGACGTCAACAAGAGCTGTGAGTCGGACCCCTTCCCACTGCCGCATATTGACCGATTGGTAGATGTTGTGGCGGGCAGCACCATGATGAGTACTATGGACGCTTACTCCGATTACCATCAGATCTTCCTTGCTAAGGAAGACCAAAAGAAGTCATCATTCATGACGGAAGACGGCGTTTACTGCTACGAAGATATGCCTTTTGGCTTAAAGAACGCCGGAGCAACATACCAAATACTAGTCAACAAGATATTTAGGGAGTTGATAGGCCATATTATGGAAGTGTATGTTGATGATATGATTGTCAAGTCCATGAATGATGAAGATCATATTCCTTACTTGTCTCGCTGTTTCGAAGTGTGCCGTAAATATAAACTCAAACTAAATCCAAACAAGTGTTGCTTCGGGATTCGAAGTGGCAAATTCCTTGGATATTATGTTTCTGAAAAAGGCATCGAGGTCAATCCGGAGAAAGTCCAGGCTATTATTGATATGCAGCATCCACGAAATAAGCGAGAATTCCAAAGGCTGACTGGCCGATTGGCGGCATTGAGCAGATTTATTTCTAGATCTACTGACCGGGCTCTACCTTTTTTCAGAACGTTGAGAAAAGCTAGCCATCTTGGCTGGACCGAGGAGTGCGATCGGGCATTTTCCGACTTGAAGACTTATTTGAGCACTCCTCCTGTCATGGTGAGCCCGACGTGCCACGAACCCTTGGGGTTGTATTTGGTCGTGTCAAAAGCCACAGTTAGCGCAGCCCTGGTGACCATTGGGGATGATATTCATCGGCCCGTTTACTACGTTAGCCATTCCTTGGTACTAGCCGAAACCCGATACACAACCTTGGAGAAATTCATGTTGGCCTTGCAGAAAGCTATAGCTAAGCTTAAGCATTATTTCGAAGGTCGCAAGGTTTATGTGTNACAGAAACTGAAGGCCTCTGCGCCCTATCTCCTAAACTGGACGAGGGGCGGACATCTTCCACCCGAATCGACCCCTGCAGCAATAACCGCACGACGTTAAGATCCAGAGGGGAATTATTCCCGATCCTGTACATGGCAGGAAGACCTAATGAGCGTATCTTCTTAGAGATAACCTCTTCCACCTCGTCCATTGATCGGGGCTCCGGCCTGTGGCTGCTAGAGCTCCCTGACGATCTTGAAGGCCCAGCCGCAGCGCTGGACTTGGATTTTGAGGCTTGCAGCTGAGCCTCCTTCTTGGCTTTTGAAGCAGCAGCCACTGCAGCAAGTCGGTTCGCAGACATGGTTTCAGTGGAATCTGCAAAAGGAAAATAATGAGGATCAGGAAGTATGAATTGGAGAAAACTAAGTCGTACCCGATTCTTCCGACTCGGAATGGTCAGAGTTGGAGAAGACACCCTTCGGGGCAGGGGCTCCTTTCCTTCCTGCTACCTCGATCTCTAATAGCTTCTTCTCCCAAAGGATGTCAATTCTTTTCAGACGCCGTTCGGGAGGAGGAAGCATTGCCAATGTATTGGCAATATCGGGGTGGGATGGGTTGAACCGGCTTCGGTCCAACTTCCCGATGTCTGGGTGAGTGGTTAGGAAGGTAACTTTTAGCAAGTCCTCCCTCGGGATGTTTATCCAGGCATAGCAAGATTCTCATTCATGAAGTGAATCTTCCTTGTCAACGATAATACATTCCTTCGTTCGGGTAGCTATGTAATATAGCTTGCGACCTCCTAACAACCTTCTACCCCTACGGGATCTCACCAAAAACAGGTTGAAAAAATGCCTGAGGGTCGGCTCCACCCTCTGTTTATGGCAGTAATAAATGAAAGCGATAATATATACATAACTGCCAGGAAAAAGAGCAAAAGTTGGGCAGTGAATCTCCCGAAGAACAGCTGCGACGAAAGGATGAAGGGGCCAGATCTAAGGGAGGCATAGCTAACGGGTATAGCGCTAGTAGGAACGTTCATCTCAGCGGGAAGGAAACATGGAACGTCTTCCTTCCCCCTCCAGATTGGGTAATGGGCTGGAATAGAAAATTTGACCCGAAAGGCTTCAAGGTCCATGGTAGCGATATCAGGGTACCTAGATCTACTAGGAGCTATGGATGATTACCTTAAGAATTGCAAGAGATTTGAAATGGAGTAACGGTTGTGCAGAATCGCCGGAGGTTTCCAGAGATTAAGCAGTCTGTCGCAAAGTGTGATAATGCCTGCACAAGGCGAAAATGCCGACTTACATATCACGTACTGCTCAATCACAGGGTGACACGTCATCCCTGCAGGCGGCTGCAGCCTGACAGTCCGTCCCCCTCTGTGGAATATGAGAAGGTGTTAGCTTTTGCAGAGCCGGAATTACGTTTCTACCCTCAACTGCTATGAATTTCAAATTTGAAAATTCACCTCATGGAATTTCTAAGTGCAGGATCGGTCCACAAGGACGCCGTTACGACCAGTTCGGGTACAATTTTCCGCCGTTGTGATCGGACACATATGCACAAACGATCTCAATCTGTTGATCGAACCCCGATCACCACCACTGTGGCGACCGCGTCCGAGGGGCTAATGATGAGATCCCCGGAACCCGATACCCAGAACATGGTCAGGACCAGGCTTGGCCACAAAATCCCGAACAACGCAAGCCGAATTTGGAGGCCCAAATCCAGCCCGCGTGAGTGAAGGGCCCACTTAGATCATTTGGCCCGATCGATTGCTTATAGCGATCGGTCCCAAAGTATGGGGGCCCAGCTCCTTACACATGCCAAACCGATCGGTCCACATATTACAGGCATTGCTTCGGGCCACTCTTGCTCATTCCATGTAACAACAACCCTCGACAGCCCTGTCAGAGGCGTGGTCTGGCGAAGGCGTACGGGTCGCCAGCGGACAGAAAGTAGCCGGCTAGTAGCGCCGAAAGGTCTAGCGCCTTGCAGCTCTGTGAAGCCATTCCCGGCGGCTGTTCTGCCTTACGTTAGCCGACCTAGCCACAAAGAACAGACACAAAACGACACCCTACTGTGCATAGTACAGTGGGAGTATAAAAGGACGCTTAGAGTGTGAGAAAAAGGACTTCTCTTCGGTTTCCTCTCGAGAGCTTGGACATTAAGGAGTTCTTCGATTTATTTTCGATTCTCTTTTCTCTCTTTGTTGTCTAACAAACAAACTTGTCTTGTATGATCATGAATTTGCTTAGTGGACCGACTAAGGGTGCTTCTTTTAGCCCTTAGTCAAGTGGTTTTTTCCTCGTTTCCGAGGTTTTCCACTCTAAAACCCTTACGTCTTTTTGCATTTTATTCGTAATCGTTCTCCACACATTAAACAAATAATAACCGAGTTCGTCTTGCAACGAACCGGTCGACTGTTGACACCCCCGGTTTTTTAACCACAACACTAACGGAAAAACATTTTTCAACTTAACAAAAAATCGGATGCTATAACATCAAGGGCAAAAAAACAAACAGTATTAATAACTTTAAATATCATTCTTACAATTTCATAAATTAAGAGACATACCTTATACAGAGCTCATAAGCTATGCGGCATCGACTCGTCCGACCGATTCGGTGCGACTCCGCCGACTCAACTCGACACGACTCGAAGTATAAGAGTCAGATTTTTGACTCGGCTCGGATTAGTAAATAAAAACAAAATTAAAAAAAGTAATTGTTAGAATTTGTAGAAAATTGCAAAAAGTCAAATTTAAAACTACAAATATTTATCAATTCATTATATAAGAAGATTTAACTTATAAAAAATGAATATCGTTCATCGATTCTACCATCTCCCCAAAAACAACCACTTTTTTATCCATTATCCCTTGTACGAAGAATTCACAAGTAAATCGACAACATAAGATACGTTTCCGATGAATAAAAAAATTAAATTAATGAAGAAATCAAAACGACGCCGTTTTGTGTTAAGTGCTAAGAATTGAAGCCAGTCGGAGAGTTCGACTTGACTCGATAGGGAAAATGTGAAAATTGAAAAGTCATAATTTTCTGAATATTAAATAGTAACTGGGCTTAGCCCAAAATACCTCTTATTTCAAGTTGGGCCAATATTTAAACACCAAGTGTTAATTGTTAGGCCCAATTTGAAAACAAACGTTTGAAGGCAAATAGCTGCAAATTGAAAGAGTGAAAGCTGCTGGTTTTGTCTTCTTCCATAGCAGAGTTCATTTTCAATTATATGTGATAAAAACACAATATAATGATCGGTTTTGTGAAGCTTATTGCTTTCTAATCAGCTTTGTTACTTAAAGAAACAACAATTAGAAAATGAACAAAAGATCAACGAACATTAAAGTATGTCAATCTAAAGGCAAAATGAACTAGAAATGCAAAATATAATACTCGAGGGCTTATGCTATGTTTGTCATCAAGAGATGACTAAGAAAACTAAAAGATTTTGATCATCAATAGATGATCAAATTTAAAACTAACCTCACAAGAGACAACATCTTCACATCTTCAGACATCCATTCTCTGTAATAACTTCGTTCTCAACCATGATTGAGCAAGACGCACATTCACAAGATCAGTAGCTACCTCATTGACATCAAAGTTTTAACCCTTTTCTCCCTTTCAGCTCTTTTAGCAGAAGGTGTTCTCTTCAGTTTTCGAAGCTCTGCCATCACTACTTTCTCCACAGAATCAATGTTGTCAAGGAGCTTCTTTTGTGGGGTTGAGAAGTAGTTCGAATCTGCACCTTTTGCTAGCTTATTCGTAACTTCGAAAAGTATCTTGGGAATTTTGCCTATTGGATTTGGTGACATTGTTGAAGTATCTTGCTCGAGTTGAGCAGTTAATGTTGATGTAGAAGGATTTGAATGTGTTGGTTCCTGTAGGAGATGACCCTCTATTTGTAATAGGCCTTCACCACTTCTTTGACTCTCCCTTCTTCTTTCTATTGCCTGATAAGCTCAAAATCAGTTCAAACAGTCCTTTAATGGCATCACAAGCCTCATTTTACACAACAAATGAAACATGCACCATTCTAGAACAATATCTACTTATGGGATTTTCAAAAAATACCCAATTCAGTGTTTAAAATCACGAAACTCTTACTAAACTAGAAGCACAAGCAGCAAGCTTGAAATAAGAGCAATAAAAAGCAAACATATATCACGCTCGAACATATCTAATTATGGGATTTTCAAACAATACTCAATTCAGTGTTTAAAATCATGAAACTGTTACTAAACAAGAAGCACAAGCAGCAAGCTTGAAATAAGAGCAATGAAAGATCAGAAGGTAAGTTTTACCCTGAGAACGCTAGTAATGTCATTGAGGGGTCTTCTAGGATACCATGAAGGCAAAGGATTTACATGACTACGAAGACTCCTCATAAATGGTGACAAGTTTTCACGGCCAGGAGTTGATAAAATTCGTCCAAAACGAGGAGTTCTATAAGACATTCCTGCTGTTCTAGGGGTACCCACCATAGCAGTTCCTCTCCATCTAAACGGAGTTCTTTCAGAATCCCCATCTTGATTGTAGTCTTCTAGAACAAAGGGTATTGAAGAAATAAAACCTCTTCCAGTAACTGGATCACTAGTTCTTGAAATGCGTCTCAAACTATAAGCAGCTATTACATCATCTGGCCTCGTTAATCGATCTCGTGCCTCCGGCATTGTACTAAAATTCAAAAACGTAAATCATATTCAATAATTTCAACAGAAAATTCGTAATCTTTATTCCCGTTCATCGATAAATTACAAGACAATGTAAAACAAAACAATTGTTCATAGAAAAGAACAATTAATTACAAGACAACCAGCAAAAATCAATTGAAAATTAATGGAAAACAACGATTATCAATTACCCAACATAGAGCAAGAACTCAAGCGCGAAAACAGATTAAGAAAAACAAACCCACGTAAAATTACCTAATGAATCATTAAGTAGTTCTTTGTTGACTGAACGTGCGGGCGCCCAGGGAAAGAAGCAGCTTCGTAGACAGAGGTGAATAGGCAAGATTTACAAGTGCGGAACGGGCGGTAATTTATAGTTCATATTCAGAGAACTGAATTTTAGCTGGTGAGCGGGATAACCCCTTCGTTTCAGTTGAAATTTTGGAATTCAAATTTGTATCCATGCCCGAAAATTGCTCATTGTCATAGTTAATTACTTTTATACCCCCTTTGATTTTGAATATATTGTTTCAATTTATAATTTCGTTTTCTTTATTTAAAAATTAACATTGAATATATTGTTTCAATTTATAATTTCGTTCTTTATTTAAAAATTAAATGTTATATTAATTGAGTAGTCTTCTTGGTTCCAATTAGGGGTAAGCAAATGTCCCCTCTAATGAATTATGGATTGAATTCATTGAATCCGTCAATTTATACCCGTTGACTCAACGAATTAGTAAACTTTCTTGACTTGTCAATTGATTGACTCGACAGATTCGAAATTCAGTCCAATCGATCAACGGATTAATATATTATAAATAAATTTTTTTAAAAAAATATTTTAAAATAAAAAAGAATAATAATATAATTGTGGTTCATATCAATTTGTTGACTCATACATGTTGATGTGTTTATTTTCGCGGTCCATCCCGTATACTTATTTTCCACTAGCCGACCAACGAGTTGACCCGTTTGAACAAGTTAGATCGGCCCATATCCACTCCTAGCTCAAATTAGCAGTAATACAAATGTTCGGTATATTAGATTCTAAATATACACTCACATATTTAAGTAGAGATGTACGGGGGGTCTGATGTGAAATCCCACATATAAGATTTTTTAAATTGAATTTTTTGAGTTTGAGTTTATTATTTTAAATTTGATGTTATAAAGACATACCCGCCCGAAACCAAATTAATCACATGAAATTACATATTTTATTTTCTAAAATAATTTATTCTTATATTATCTTACTTGCTTTAGCCAAAAAATGTTATTACCACGATTCTTCTAAGAACAAAAAACATAAGATTTTTCATAATCCATTTAAGAACCGTATCCAATAAAGCCCCGTCTGATCTATATCTATGAATTCTTAATCGAAACTAAGTTGAGTCTGATCATATAATTCATAATAATTCGGGGTCGCTGGTTCAATCATAACTGGATCGAACCTTACCCATGCTATACACATGTTAGGAATGGAGATCGAGTGATCGTCGAAAGGCTCGATGGTGAAAGACTGACCGGGGGAAACCTAACATAAAGCGGTGATGTTGATCGACTTGATGGATCTCGGATCTATTAAGGATATCGATCGGACGATTGTGATGAGTCTATTTGATAGAGGTCGGATTAGACTGAGATCGAAATTCGAGAGTATCGAGGGGAAATATCTTTCCTTAATTGACGCATTAAATATATGGAATAATATATTGAGATATATCTTGTTGGTTATATATATATGGAAGAATATATGAATATATATTCTGTTGGCGATATATATGGAAGAATATATAAAGATATATTCTAGATATATATATGGAAGATGCGGTCAAAGATATGGAAATAGAATATTGTAGAATATCATGTAGAATATTTCTAGATTAAATCCTAGTTGGACTCTATAAATAGAGGTTTCATGAAGACAATTGTAATCAATCAATTCTATTCTTCATGTGATAGTGAGTTCACGGTCGAGGTTTATCGGTCACGTAGTTTTCCCGGTTTTGGGTTTCCACGGTAAATCTTGTGTCTTTTACCTTTCTTCATTTACATTCGGTTCTCATCATATTAATTCGATCCGACCCCGGATAACGGGAATTCTTTTTTTCTCCAGGAAGGAGGGAATTTTTCCCAACAGCACATTCCTATATTAAGTGATCTTTAAACTCTATTTATCAATGTTCGAGTTAACTCGATTTTGATTATGGGTTTCAATTGACAAATAATGGTTCACGAACTTGGTTTTGGATCGAAACTTGAGTGCTCAAACTCACAAACTGTGGGTTATTATTTTAGTTAGTTGAGGATGTGGTGCGAGAAAAACGAACCTAGATGAACTTAATGTTCAATACAATTAAGGTTCGGGTAATACTCAAGTTCGAATCTAAGTTTAGAATTAATTAAAAATAATATATACTTTAATGTATATAAATATTATAATATTATTGAATTTTGATCTTTCTAACCTAATTTAATAGAAATTTTGAGATACTGAGTTTCGTTCTTTATGAACAAGAACAACGCGCTCGATTATTTTTAAAAAATCAAAATTCAATTCAAGCATTAATAGTCTCAACTCAAAAAGATTACAAAATATTTAGGGATTGAAAAATGCTTTTGAGTTTGATGACNAACTCTATAAATACAGAGCAAGACGAAGGAAAAGACAGGACCCTTTGGACGCAGAAGAACAGGCTGTTACGCTGCCAAATTCTTCTTGCTTTCTTTACCTCGTCATTTTCATTAGCTTGTTTTGTATGTACTTTGTTTCATTTCTTTAGTGAGCAGGCTAAGAGCATAATCAGCTCTTAGTCGAGTGGTTTTCACCCCAATTCACGGGGTTTCCACTATATATTGCCGTGTACTTACTTTGGTTTTCTACTTTTGATCGTCTTCCCAATTTTAAAGAAATCAGAACCGAGTTCGTTTGTTGAACGAACCGGACGACTGTTGGTACCCCCTAAAAAGGGACCATAACAGATATATCTTGTTGGTTATATATATATATATAAGAATATATGAAGATATATTATGTTGGCGATATATATGGAGGAATATATAAATATATATTATAGAGATATATATGGAAGAATATATGCAAATATATCTTGTTATATATATGGAAAATACGGTCAAAGATATGGAAAGAGAATATTATAGAATATTCTGTAGAATATTTCCTAGATTAGATCATAATTGGACTCTATAAATAGATGTCTCATGAAGACAATTGTAATCAATCAATTCTATTCTTTTTGTGATAGTGAGTTCACGGCCGAGGTTTATCGGTCACATAGTTTTCCCGGTTTTGGGTTTCAACGGTAAATCTTGTGTCTTTTACCTTTCTTCATTTACATTCGGTTCTCATCATATTAATTCGATCCGATCCCGGATAACGGGAATTCTTTTCTTCTCTAGGAAGGAGGGAATTTTTCCCAACAACACATTCCTATATTAAGTGATCTTTAAACTCTATTTATCGATGTTCGAGTTAACTCGATTTTGATTATGGGTTTCAATTGACAAATAATGGTTCACGAACTTGGTTTTGGATCGAAACTTGAGTGCTCAAACTCACAAACTGTGGGTTATTATTTTAGTTAGTTGAGGATGTGGTCGAGAAAAACGAACCTAGATGAACTTAATGTTCAATACATTTAAGGTTCGGGTAATACTCAAGGTCCAATTTAGGTTTAGAATTAATTAAAAATAATATATACTTTAATATATATATATATTATAATATTATTGAATTTTGATCTTTCTAACCTAATTTAATAGAAATTTTGAGATACTGAGTTTCGTTCTTTATGAACAAGAACAACGCGCTCGATTATTTTTAAAAAATCAAAATTCAATTCAAGCATTAATAGTCTCAACTCAAAAAGATTACAAAATATTTAGGGATTGAAAAATGCTTTTGACTTTGATGACACAATGGATACGTTTGGAACAGCGTTCGGCAAATAGCTGTGAGGTGAGATGACTGTACTGTGCTGTGAGGTTAACTGATCGTGATTTTAAAAAATTGTTTTTCAAACAGCGGTGCAGTGAGATGTCATAAAATGATTTTTTTACCATTATTTTTAAATAATTGTTTATAACTTAAAAATTATATTTCATATTATTTTATGATAAATTCGTTATTTCAAAACTACATTTTTAAATTGTTATATATATTTTTATAGTTTGAACACATAATTGATAGAATATAAGAAGTTATTGATCAAAATTACTTTTTTTAAAAAATAAACTATAATTTATCAAGGGTAAAATTGATATTTGGCAGATACGTTCTGGTGGCTGTTGGGTTAACCCAGCTGTGAACTCATCGCTGTTTTCTGCGGTCACACGAACGCAGTTATTAATGATGTTTAGTAAAAGTAGAATACAATTACAGTACGTTCACCGCATCGGGTGGTGGACTGAGTTTCTAAACATCATGAATGGGAGTAATGATGAGAAATGAAGTTGATTGAGGGTAAAAGGGGAATTGACATTATACTGAAGAGAAGAGATTACTGATGGAATACCCCACATAGTGGGCCTGTTCTTAATGGGCTCAAGTATCAAATAAAGCTGCTAAGATAAGCCCATCATTGTTAAGGACCATTGCAGTACTGCCAAGTAGGGTAATGTAATTGACTACACTAATCCCAAATTTTAGCATATATATAAAATTTTGTAAATTTAAAATGTGGGGAAATTTCACTGAATAATCAAACCTTAAGTAAATCCACTAAGGAAGAAATAATATGAAATGATGGCATTAAGATTTATTTTGGATTCATTGGCCTTTTCTATTTATACGTGAGAAACCTCACATCTTAGGACACAAATCTCCTTATGAGGAGGCGTAAACAAAACTAACTTAGTCGAATATAAATATTTTTTAAGCTCAATTTGGTTTCAAAATAAATCAGATTTGGAATAATTATGATTAAAAAAATTGGATTTTTTAGCTGTTGTGAAGATAACTTAGTCGGAATATGAAGCGAGAACACACGAGTTGGTGGAAAACCCCAAAAAATGGAAAAAAAATCACGATTAAGAGAGAAAAATGTTCTCAATAAATACGCTATAACGACCAAATTACACGAGGATCTAGCAATCTAAAGATTCCTTATGGGGCTAACACGTCTTGTTCTCCAATTCACCATCTTTAACACATGTTGAACCCTTAAAAACTGGTAACATACACCAAAACAATGCACCATAAGCGGCATGTAATCTTCTCTGCGTCTAAAACCATTTATGTCGTATAAATTTCTCTACACATCATCATTCTCTCACATCTACATCATATTCTTTATCTAGTTCTAAAATTTCTCACTCATCCATATCATTATTCATTTTTCTCTTTCATCAACATCATCTTTTTTTCGAATTTCATTTTATCTTTCTATCTCATCAACTTTATATATTTATTATTTTATTTCTCATTAAATATTACATTACATTTAATTTTTTAATTTGAATTTGTTTATTATTTTATATTTCATATAGTTTTTTTTCAAATATAATCCGAAACAATTTATAAATTTAAATTACTAAATTAATATAATATATACCATTTTTAACACAATTACATTTTTAATTATAATAATACAAATAATATATAATATAATTACAGAAATTTAAATTATATAATTATAAATAATTAAAAAAAACATAAAAACAATATAAATGGGGCAGATAAGGGGTTGTCCGCCCACTGTATTTCCACCCTATCACATCAACGTCCATGTAATCATGGGCGCTGAAAATGAAATACGGTTTTGTCCGTGTTTACAGTAAGCCTAATATCGACCACCTTCATTAACACTCACAATGTCATATCAAGCTTAAACTCGAATGACTTATAGGTCACAATCGATAATAACATTGATCTGTCGACTACACTACCAAATACTTCAGAGAACGTAGATTTTCATGTATTAAAATGAGTTTAAAAATGAGAAAAGGTATAAATGTGCAATCAATGTTTTAATATCGATCGATATCGGGTTCAAACTCAGAACCTGATTTTTTTCGGGTTGACCTATAAAAAAATAAAAAAATGTAATATTTTTTTTAAAAAATATACCGGTCATACCGGTTCGTATTGAAACGGTACGCCGGATTGATATGAAAACATTGCGTGCAACACACGGATTTAGTCCTTATAATTTTATGGTTTTAATAATTTTATTCCCAAAGTTTTTTGATTTCGATAATTGTGAGATCTAAAGTATCAAGATGATCAAATCGATCTCCATATTTTGTATGTAATTTACAAAATCAACCCTCAAATTTTAGTCTCTACAGCATAATTGATCCCAAAGTTTTCAATTTCGAAAATGGAGATTCTCGCTCAAAATCAAAATTCAGATATCGATTTTAGAAGATTTAAATTGACAATTGTTGCAAAGCTGGATTAGCAAATCTAAAACGAACTTAAATTTGGGAATGCCATTACAAATTATAGAGTTTAAATTTGTCACAACTATGAACAATTTAGGAATTAAATATGACATTATAATCTAATTTTTGTACAATACTGGGTGTGATTAGCAAATCGGATAATTTAGATGTAATTAGGGAAAAAAAGTGGTCCAAAACAGTAAACCGAAGTAATTAATTAGGTTTGAAAAGAAGAATTAAATGAAATAGGAAGGGATGTCGTAATTATTTATAAACAAGTACTGATTGTACCAGGGGGAGAGTGTAGGGGCCGATAAGCAAATGTCGTTGTCATACTACTGTGTGTGTGTGTTTTCTCTGAATCCCCAACTATAACTTAACGTAATTCCATTTTTGCACTGAACGGACTCCCTTTGACCGCCATTGGAGTCCAGATTCACTGTCAGGACTGAATTGGTGAATTATGGAACCAGAATTTGAATCGCGGTTTAGATCCGGACCGGATGTGGCGGAGAAAGGGGGAATGGGGTTAGGGTTTGACGAAATTCATAGTTTAATTGGAGCTCCATCGGAAACGGAAAGTGGATCGTTTACGGCGTTGCTCGAGCTTCCTTCTCCGCGAGCTATGGAGCTTTTAGTTAAGGATGATCCTATTCCACCGTTTCTTCCATCAAACGCCGTTCTCATCGACCGCGCCTCAAAATTCTCCGTATACGCTTCAACTGATAATTCGATTATCTCAGGTATCGGGTCAATGAAAGTCGAAATGGTGAAGGAAGAGCCGTCGGATTCAAACTCCCAGCCGAATTCATCTTCTCCGGCAGTTTCAACTCCATCCAAGAGAAAACATAAAGAGAAGCAGGTAACAAACATTACCTTTTCCTTCCATTTCACCAACTCCTAACACACAATCTCTTCGATCGAGTTTTCAGACGAAAGAGGCGACAAAAAAGAGCAAAAAATCAGAGGCGATTGAAGGCATTGACGGAAGCAGTGAGAAACTGCCGTACGTCCATGTGCGAGCTCGTCGTGGGCAAGCCACCGATAGCCATAGCTTAGCTGAAAGAGTAAATTGAATGATTAACTGCTAATTACTCCCTTAATCATAGTTACCTTAAGTTTACTTTAAAGTTGGTTGCGCAGGCAAGAAGAGAGAAGATCAATGCTCGGATGAAGCTATTACAGGAGCTGGTCCCAGGATGTAACAAGGTCAGCTGTCAGACTCTGTCGTTTTTGAGACGTATTCATCTATCCTTAGTTTTTTTATTCGTATTACAATCATCCCTTTAAATTATACACCTGTTTCATAAAGACAACATCATTAAATTAATCAAATACAACTGTAAATCATCAAGATGAAATTTTTATTACAAGAGTCGATGTCACCTTTTTATTTGTTTGGGAAAGCGTGAAAAAGCTGATGGCTTTGCAATGCAGGCTATTGAAGTGTCACTCTCCCTCTTAATTCTTCACACGTCATAACCTTTTTCCATTATACATTTGTCTTCTATATGTCTTTTATCATTACTTCGTCTTTAATGACTTGAATTAAATCATCATCTCTCGTTCTAACTTGTTTTGCTGGTAAAACCTGCAGAATTGAGTTTGATGTAATAGCAAAACTTTGCACTTGGTTGTAGAAAATTTGTACATACGTGCATTAAGGGAAGTTTTGGACCACTTTCTTATTGTATAGATGTGAACAATGCATGAGAATGGGTGCAAGTAATAGTTATTCCTGTAACGTTTACATGGTTAAAATCAATTTGAGGGAACAAGTTTTCCCTTTACCTTTACTTGCCTTAGTGGAAACTATGAAAATTGGAGGTTATTTGATGGATGCTTTCTCTAGCTTCTTTATGCTGATGTGAACAAGTTAATTAATGCTAGCAATTGACTGTTGTGTAGCAGTTACTGCATTGGGAAAATGTAGAAATCTGATTTCTATATTTGTTTACTTCTTTTCTTTGCAGACTTCGAGTACTGCACTGGTGCTGGATGAGATAATAAATCACGTACAAACGCTTCAATGCCAAGTGGAGGTACATCTAGACACACAAATGATAAAAAGGAGTATATAGTCTTAAACTTTGATGATTTTGTCATATTTAATTCTCAAATTTTTATTTTGCATTCGTCTCCATAATTTGATAATTTTGGCAAAAGTAATCATATAGTTTTCAAAATTTGACAAATTCAATTATCATGTGGCAAATAAATCCCCAAAATTTGAGGAATCAATTTCGATGTATATATTAAACTTTACATATTAGATTTGTCAAAATTTACAAAATATGAAAACTAGTTTTGTCAAAATTTACCAAATTTGAAAACTTGTTTTATCTTCAAAAAAAAAAATTTGAGTACTAAATTATAAATGTCATTCGCCCCACACAAATTGTCACATCTTCATAAATTTTATGTTGACAAGAGTGTTTCCATGACTGCAGTTATTATCCATGAGACTTGCTGCTGTAGACCCAAGAATAGATTTCAGCCTTGACTACCTCTTGTCCACTGAGGTTGGCGTTCAATAGAACTATTTATTCTTGACGTTCATATCGACTAATATGATCATGACCCTGCACATATTTTCCTTCGTATCGTTATAGACTGGAATCTCCATCAACGGAAGCCACCCCGGCTTGCTCGGTCCAGGTACCTGGCCTGAAAATCAGATGAACATCAACACACAACATCAGCATCATCATCATCATCCATTACACATTGATGAACAACATCATTCTTCCTGGGCAAGAGATGATGAGCCTCACTCGAACTTTGCAGCTCCAGATAACTCACTTCTCGGCTACGAATATCCATCAAATTCCGGTAAACAACACTCCTCTAGATGATGTCTATTTGGAAGAGAATCAATCACCTTCATTAGTTGAATGCAGAATCAAAGATCGAGATGTAGATAAATTATAAGTGGCTTTTGTGTATGTATTAGGGTCCTCTATCAGATGAAAATTCGTATGTATCAAATCTACTCATTCATGAGTAAAGCCAATACGCTCATCTGTACTATTGAAATTATAAAGCCGAAATCATGATATGACGTATAAGGGGAAGAAACACACCATAATTGACTTTAAGTCAATTACTATGGTACTCCTTCCCTCTTATAAACCATTCAATTTCATCCCAAATCCAATGTGGGACATTTAACATTCCAACACACCCCCTCAAGTCCAACCAAATGAATTTTCTTGCAAATTATTCCCTATATTCAAACAATGCACATATTTCAACAAATCTGCAATCAATATATATAATGTTACACATAGAGCCCATGAGACATACCTCCTCTATGGTGTTTCATAAGCTTCTTCATATCATATATTTCCTTAGGTAAATGAATGTTGACAGGAATAGAAATGTTACCTATTTTCCCACCCGATTCTTCGTTGTATCACGTTGAGTGTAGTGATTCATTTTCGTCGATAGAAGACGATGGTTTGTTCGCACATACACCAATTTTTCCATCTCCCATGGAATCAATGCTCTTCTCCTCTGTCTCAGACAATTTTCTCATAAGCGAATCGTAAGTCGGAGGTTTGTATCCTAATTAAGACATAAAAGTTTGTCAAGTTAGTTTCACAAAATAAATAACAACTAAAAAGGATAACATACCTGATATTCCAAGGGAAGCTGCTAAAGAAAATGCCTTTATGAAATGAGGATTGTTAGCAAGATTAAATGGAAGTCCAGCCGAGTGAAACATTTTAGCAATCTCACTATCTAATTCGATTATTCGTTGTGCATCCAACATCTCGTCTAAGTTCGTACATTGAACTCTCGGCTTTCTTTTCTTACTTAATTCTGCAGTGTCACATTCAACATGAACTGATGATCCTAATGCTTCTCCAGATGTAGAATTGCAACATTGACTACGACCAAAGTTAACTTGATTCCCTCTTCTATTTCTTGCTTCTTCTTCAAGACGTAACATTTCATTAATCTTTTGTCGACATACATTTTGGCATATCGTTATACCCTTTCTCGTATCTTTCAATAGATGAGCTCTTACTCTAGAATAAGAACCTTTAAACTTTCTATCACAAAACATACATGTCCAAGATGCATTCCCTGATGTTCCACTTGGTCTACCATGGTGATTCACATATCTCCATAATGGCCATCGATCTTCACATAATAAACTTGAATCTACCATGTTTTCATTTTCCATAACACTAATATATTTTGTACAAATTTCTGCAAGCAAATATATATAGAAACTCAATAAGTTAACAAAAAACTTCATACTCAATAAGTTAACAAAAACTTCATTGAGCAATTTAAGCTGCATATATTAATGAATTAGCCAAATTCTGATAGAATCTGCATATCCAAAATTAGCCAAATTCTAAAACTAGAAATCGCATACTTTCATTCATGAATACCTGAAATAGCTTTATAAATATACCACCACAACAATCAACAAAATACAGAAAATTATCCTGCATTATTCTAAACAGCTGATTAAATAAACTGCAACTTACCAGTAGATTTCTTGAACAGCTCGCCCAAAAATTGCAAACTCGTTCAACGATTCAGATTTCTAATAATTGAAATATGTGAAATAGTCGAACGCGATCTGGAATCAATATAATCAAATCAATCCCCTTCTAGAAAGAAACAATGAAGAATGAACGCGATCGCAATCTTTACAATATAACTGCGAGCAAAACGAACACAAAAGTCTCCGTCTAATCTTTTGGATTCGCGATTTCCAGAATAAAATAGGCGCGGGTTACCAATTGTTTAATTATTGTAATTAGATTTCCAGAACTTTAATTATAATTAGTCCGTTAATGAATTACGATCCAATTTCACATGGGCCCGGCCCAATAATGTTTATTGGGCTCTTTTTATAAAATAATTCAGATTAATATTGTGGGGAGTTTTGATATGTTTTCAAATACCGGTATTTCTTTGGTACCACCCAATACCAAGTTTTAGAGTCTGATTTCATATTTTTGGAATTCGATTATAATAATATATATATTTTTTCATTTTTTAATATTTTTAAAAAATCAAATTTTGTATCGACTATATTAGTATGAAAACATTGGCTTCAACATACTACAAATGAAAATGAGAGTTGATTATTGATATGCACATCATGCAAGAATTACGATGGATACTAATTTACAATTATAGTGTGCTTTATGTGTAAATAATACTAAATATTAAATTTTTATAGTATTGTCAATTTATATGATGAAATAATATATGTAATTCTATTACTGAGAATATACCAATGTTTTCATACGAGTAAATATTGTACGGTACGCCAAATAATGGGTGATGAGAACTCTAGGACCGGACACCCTGCAGTGGAGGAGACTCAATAACGATTGGACCGATCTATATGGTGGAAGCAAACTTGTGCAGTTCAGTAGTATACTTAAGATAAACTAGCCTGATGTTCCGCAAGAGGACCGAAGATAACCTTGGCGAAATAAAACATTTTCTGATAGCTGGCTCCGTGGTTCGGTCCAAACAGTTACAAACCCACGCGTTCCACGCTTCGGGCCTTCACACGTTTACCATGCCTCGGGCCAGATCACACAGACCACGCCTCGGTCCCGACCTCGTTTTACATCGCACGACAACAACCTCTAACAAACCTGTCAGAGGCAGTTACAAAGCGTGAATTACACACGTCATCAACTACATAAATATAGAGCACAACGACGGAAAAAGCAGGACCCTTTGGACGCATAAGAACATGTCGTTACCCTGCCGGAGTTCTTATTGCTTTCTTATTCCCTGTTATCTTCTTTAAACCTTTGCGGTATTATGTAATGGATCATTTGATTAGTGAATAAGCTAAAAGCTTATTTCGCTCTTAGCCAAGTGGTTTTCTCGCCAATTCATGGGGTTTCCACTATAAATCGCATTGCCTAATTGTTATTTCCAGTTTCATAACGTTTTCCCATAAAAAACAAATCAAAACCAAGTTCGTTTGCTGACGAACCGGACGACTGTTGGTACCCCATAAAAAGGGACCATAACATTTTGGCGCCGTCCGTGGAGATGATTCTTTAATCTCATTTGAGTTTTCTACCAGGGATAGGATAATCAAAGGCATAGCGACTGGAACTTCGACGAATGACAGTGACGTGCTTCTCGACAGTCTCCCAACACCGACATTCACTTTACATGATCTGGAAGCTGTCGTCAGGAAGGTGGTGCTAGAAATTACATCGGAGAGAAGTAGAACAGAACAACCGGCTGTTTCAAGCCCTGTTCCAAGAAGCAGAGGGTACGAGAGTGACCTTGACGAGCGCAGCATTGATGATGAGGAAATCATCAGGCGCTGTATAACAACGAGGAGGCCGAGATATCGATCCACTTCTCCTCCCCCGGCCAAGGCTCTAACTCCCGCTCCTAAAAATGACCAGGAGCAGATGCAGCGACGGATTGACGAGCTCACTAAGGAGTTGGAAAGCATGCGTGCGCTGAAGGATTGCGAACCTAATCTGAGACAATCCTGATTAATTCAACAGGGCCATGGATGCCCCGCCCCAATCAGGTGAAATAAGGATGATGACTGGTGGCATAATCTGCATGCGGTCCAGACGTCATCCCAACAATATGAGAGTGTGTCCGTCGCCTTGGGAGATTTGATGCTCCCCTTTTCCGAAGAGATCTGGGCGGCAGTCTCAGATCGGCATTATCGGCAACCCCTCGGGGTTGCCGATGTTTCGCGGTGACGGTGATCCGATGGATCACGTCGCCGATTTTGAATTACACATGAGAACAGTTCGGGCCTCAAATTCGGTGAAGTGTTGTATCTTCGCGGCAGGATTACAAGGTGACGCCCAAACGTGGTTCAAAAATTTGCCGGCCCGATCCATACAGTCGTATGGCGGATTTATTTTGGCATTCTCAAAGCAATTCGCTCCAAATGTAGGACCGCCCCGAAGCAGGCAGGAACTATATAAATTGAAATACATTCCAGCAAAAATGAGTCTTCGGTCCTTCATGCATAAATTCAATAGGACCGCCCGGGGTATCAAGCTTGAGCTGCAGGACAAGATTCATATTCTACAGCAGGTCTTGGGACCGTGCGGCCTTTCGGCCAGTTTAGTAAAGAGCCCACCATCCACATTGGGAAAACTTCTTCAGAAAATCAACAAGTATATTAAAGTGGATGAAGCGCTGGGACTAGGCTATCGGAAACCTAGTAGGAATTCTGAGCCCGCAGGTGATCATAGGGTTTCCTACCCTAAGAAACAGTCTCGAGAAGTAGCGGCTGTAGGCGAGAAAGGACAATCGGGTATATTGTGAATTACATCATAATCGCGATCACCCGACCTTGAAGTGCCCGCTGTTGAAAGAGACAGTAGCGGCAATGAATAAAGAGAAGCCCGACCGGAATGTTCAGAAGGGTAAATGAGTTGAATCCCCCGAAAGGGCCATCAAGGTGACGATCGTCACAGGCCGCGGGGAAGGGATAATCGGGGACAACCCCGAAATTATAATGATCGGACGGAGGACCGATGGTCTCCTCCGCCGGAACAAGACAGAGGCCAACACGGTCGAGAGAATCATGGTCATGGCTGAAGAAGAAGATGGCGGAAGAGCCATGCAAAACGAGGGTGGAAGACAGGAGCAGGACGCTCCTCCACCTGCTGAAACAGGTGCCCAACCTCCTCAAAATGAGGCGGCACCCCGAGAAGTAGACGGAGATATTTATGTTATCTCCGGTGGTCTGAGGATAAATGAATCGGTCCGGGACCGAAAGAGAACCGAGCGCAGAGACTCCGCTAAGAGCTCCGAATCTGTGGCGCTGGTTAAATATGATCCAGCTGAACGGTCCCCTCCATTCGGGAAGGATATCACTTTCACTATGGCTGATCGGGAAGGGATTATTGATCTATGCGATGATCCCCTTACCATTTCTGGAATCATCAGGAATCGCCGTGTCCACAGGATCTTAGTGGACACCGGGGCTTCGTGCAATTTGATGAAGCGCGAAGTTGCTGAAATGTTGGGAGCATCTGCTCATGACCTCCCGATCGCTAATATAACTCTTTGGTCGTTCGACCAGAGAAGTGTCATTCCATGCGGGAAGATTTTATTCCCAATTACCCTTGGAGAACCATCCAAGGACCGATCATAGCATTTGGAATTCATTGTCGTTGATGTCGACTTGACTTACAACGCCATTATCGGACGGACCGGCCTCAGTAAGTTCGAGGCGGTCCCATCTACTTATCATATGATGCTCAAATTCTCATCCATCCATGGAGTTATTTCTGTCAAGGGGATGAGAAAGTAGCTAGACAATGATACATGAGCTGCCTATCAAAAGGGTCGGGTAGATTTGCAGGAAAAGCCGCCGCACCCGAGGCAAGCAATGGAACCCGTGGGGTTCAAGATGATTAATCTGGTTGAGGACGACTTAACCAAAACTACTTGCATCGGGGCACACTTAGCCCCTGCTTTTGAAAAGAGCTGATCCACTTGCTGAGAAGCCACGTGGATATATTCGCCTAGACCCCGGACGATGTTCCGGAGATTGACCGATCCGATAGTGAACATCGGTATTGACTGATCCGATAGTGAACAGCTGATCCAATCAGTGAGTTTTCTCTTGACCACGTGCCACGAGAACAGAATAAGGTTGCCAACGCACTTGTTAGATTGGCCGCGGGCATACCTGACATAGAGCCGAGCACTATTTCGGTACATATCCAGGACAGGCCTTCGGTCGAGATATCAGTAACCGAACAGTCTATTGAAGAAATCGGGGCTCTATGCCATGAACTCCAGGGCTTGAATATTAGCGCTACTGAATATTTTGGGGAACCCAATTGGATGGATCCCTTTACTAAATATCTTTCAAACGACTATCTTCGTGAAGACAAGTCTGAAGCCATAAAAATAGAAGTCCGGGCTAAGAGATTTATCCTGGTTGACGGACGATTGTTTAAAAAGAGTTTTGAGGGCCCGCTTCTGCGTTGCTTATCCCCTATTGAGGCTGAAGCCGTCATGATTATGTTCATGAAGGGATATGCGACATTCATTCAGGGGCTCGATCTTTATACCACCGCATCATCAGAGTTCAATATTTTTGGCTGACGTTGCTTGCAGATGCCAAGAAATACACTAAACGTTGCGCCATATGTCAGTACCATGCTCCGATCCCACAGCTGCCTGGGGCTCTCTTATCGGTCACCCCATTGCCTTGTTTGTTTGACAGATAGAAGATTGATATCCTTGGACCTTTTCCTCGGTCAATAGGGCAAATAAAATTTTGTATTGTGGCGGTGAGTATTACTCGAAGTGGATTGAAGCAGAAGCAGTCGCCATCATGTCAGAAAAGGTTGTCAAACACTTCTTATGGAGAAATATTGTAAGTCGCTTCGGAGTTCCCTGAGCACTCATATCAGATAATGGGACTCAGTTCCGTGGAAAAAGCATACAGGATTTATGCATCAAGTTGGATATCGCCCAGCATTTCTCGTCACTAGCCCATCCTCAAACTAATAGACTTACGGAGGTATCTTACAAGGTTATCCTGAAAGGATTGAAGACCAAGTTAGAGAATTTTGGAGGGAAATGGCATGAACGCATCTATGAGGTCTTATGGGCATACCGAACTACACCTCGTTCAACAACCCAGGAATCACCTTTTTCATTGGTGTATGGGTCCGAAGCTGTTATCCCGGTGGAGGTTGCCATCCGATCACCTCGGAAATCTCAGTATGATGAGCATATGAATGGTGAAAGGAGATTATTGGATCTCGAGATGATCGAAGAAAAGAGAGATGCGATTTACGCGCGGATGCGTGCTTATCAGCGAACTATGGAACAGACCCATAACAAACGAGTCCTCCCAAGGGAATTCTTTGAAGGAGACATCGTCCTCAGAAGCATAAAAGTGCAGAGGAACGCTGGAAAGCTGGATAGAAATTGGGAAGGACCGTATCGAATATCAAAGAAATTGGAATCAGGTGCGTATAAACTTGAAACATTGGATGGTATAGAGGTCCCCCGAACTTGGAATGTCATGAATTTAAGGCGATATTTCTTGTGAACCTTCGATTAATATGTTTGACTCAATAAACATACATTCCTTTAAACGTAAGTTGAAAACAAGTAAGTACAAAACAAATTATTTCTAATTGAGTGATGGACTGATCTTGAAGTTGGATAACTTATAACGAATCTGGACTGGTGACCGAAGCTTCTTATCCGCAAGGCTCCCAAGTTGTAGTGATCGCTCTGACGAGTCAGATGCTCCTACACTTGCCTAGTCCCATGGATGAGTTGCGATTCTCCCAGAACTCATTACGAACTAAGACACTCCCTTCAACGACATTCATTCTTGGGAAATGGCCCTTGTCCCAGAACTCATTACGAACTAAGACACTTCCTTCAATGACATTCATTCTTGGGAAATGACCCTTGTACTTATGAAATCTGCCACGAAAAGAGGAATGGGGGGTCAACATATCGAAAAAAAGGTTCGGTCCTATTATGGGACATATGATGAACAAAAGCTTGGCCAATATAACCTACGGGACTTCAGTAGAACCAAGGTTCAGCCGAAGTTTATATGGACTCATATTGAACCTAGACCGCGTCTTTTTAATTAAGTTATGATTCCAAGGACGGAATAAGAGTGATCCGCATACAATGTAAAACGACTGATCCAATCAGAATTGACCTGAGTGAGCCAAACATAATATCTGAGACCGATGGGTTAACACCCTATAAGCATCTCCGATCTTACACTTGGTGGTTAAAACACTCTCGTTAATATGAAACATATTAATTCACCTAAAATGTCAGTTACAATACTTTATTCTAACGATTAAAAAGACAAGAATTGAGAGGAAAAAGTCTTATATTGAAAATAAGGAATAAAGCAGAGACAAAATACAGATTAAGATCTAACTACCCTGCTCATCTTTCTTATCTTCCACTCTCTGCTCCTGCGGTTCGGTCCGGGCCGCGAGCTGCTTCATTTCTTCTTCTTGATCGGCCAACTTCTGATTGACCGTTTTCTCCATCTCCTCAAAGAGATAGAAGAAATGGTCATCTTCTAAAACAGGTTCTTCCAAAGATGGAATTACCTGAAAGTTGCCATCTTTCTCAAGTGGCTCGATCGCCTTCCATCGCTCGTCCGAAGGAGAAAGCCCGAACTGCTTTATAACCTGCTCTCGCATGCTATCCAGGTATTTAGCAGTGTACATCCCATGTATGTTATCCGCCAAAGCGAATAACAGAGGGGACCGAGCGAAGCCTAGGACTGCTTCCCGGATCGAGCCTTCAGCCGAAGTGCGGGTCCTTGTCAATTTTTCTTCCAAGTTCGCCTTCTCTTCTTGGGCATGAAGGAGAAGCTCGTTGAGCTTATTCCTCTTCTCTTGAACCCGAACCTGAACTTGGTTGACTTCTTCTTCTTTGGCCTGCAGCTTGGCCTCCAGGTCAGAAATTCGTCCCTGAGCTGTTTTCTCTATCTTCTCTAGCTCAGAGACTTTGTCTGCTAAGAGTGAGACTTCCGTCCCAGCTCTTAGCAGTTCATTATCTAGTCGGTCCCGGTCCTCTCGTACCGTGACCAACTCACCATGTTTGATCTCAACTTGCATTTTCGCAAGGTCAAGTTGATCTTGGACTTGTTGGGACACAACATTGCCACCATGGTTCTTCTCCACGGTGATGGCAGTTGTGAAGGCCTTCCTCAGCATCTACATAGGACAATAATGTTAAAAATAAAGCTTCGGATCTTAATGTAAAAGGAGATTACCTTAGTTGCGAGGTCGAGGAAGCCCTCAATAATTTCTTCCCCAGACATGTCCGGTTGGACATTATCTGGGTTTTGCTCTCCATAAAGGCGGAAATCCTTTAGGAAATCACTTCTCTAGGAGGTCAATTTCCTCCCCTTACTGAACCTGTCTAGTAGGCCTAAGGCAACACCACAGTCGGAGTTAGTCTTAGGACCCGAGGCAAACTCCTTCAAAACGATCCCCTTAGTGGGGACCGAAGCACTCCCCCCTCTCTTCAGCCTTTTGAGATCCTTCGTGGCTTCTGCTTCGGTCGCCCTCTTTCATTTTCCCAAGGGGATCGGCGGCAGGGAGACGTTCGCCTTAAAATTGGGACCGGGGAGAACTTTCTCCACGGGAACGGCTCCCTGCAGCAATAAAGTAACTGTATTAGTACTAATGAAGGAATTATTTCCGATTTGGTAGAGGTTGGATAAGCTCAAAGAACGAATCGGAGCCATTATCACCTCTCTACCACTCCAAATACCCGAAACGCAGGTCCCTCTCCCATCGATGGTTGCCCTGTGCAACGCAGGGTTAGTGTGCCCACGTTGGTGGTTTGAATCGGGGGGTTCCCGGACCCCGATGAAACCAGCATACCCCCCGTTGCTGATTCACTCTCCTCAGCACTCCCCGTTGCTTCGCGTTGTCCTTCAGAAGGATGGACCGAAGCAGCAGCCATACGCTTAAACCGTGAGCTAGACATCGTCTCAGTCGAGTCTGCAAAATAAATACATAAGGATCAGGAAAGGATGGAATGAAAACATTACTTCATACCCGATCCTTCTGACGGATCTGAACTAGAAAACATCTCCTTCGGGGCTGGGGCTCCGATCCTACCCGCGACACCTATTTCTATCAATCTTTTCTCCCGAAGCAGTTCTGCTGGTTTAAGGCATGCTTCGGGAGGGGAGAACATCGCGAGTGTGCTTGCGGTGTCCGAACGAGAGGGGTTGAACCTGGTTCGGTCCAACTGACCTATGCGTGGGTGAGTTATACGTGGCCACACCTTTAACATGTCCTCTTTTGGGACTGTTATTCATACATAACAAGATTCCCACGCATGGAGAGACTCTTCTTTATCAACTATAGCGCACTCTTTAGTGCGCACCGCTATGTAATATAGTTTGCGGCATCCTAATAGACCCTTACCCCTTCGGGACCCCACCAAGAACAAGTTGAAAAAATGTTCTAAGGTCGGGGCCCTGTTCTGTTGGTGGCAATATAATATGAACGCCACTATATATACATAACTACCCGGAAATAACGCAAAAGTCGGGCAGTGGATTTCTTTAAGAACGGTTGCTACAAAAGAATGCAGCGGAAAACGTAGCCCGCACTTTAAAGAAGCGTAACTAACCGGAATAGCGGAAGCCGGCACATTCATTTCCGCTGGAAGGAAACATGGAATATCTTCCCGTCCCTTCTAGATAGAATAATGTGCCGGAATCGAAAACCTGGACCTAAATTCCTCAATATCCAACTCAGACATGGATGTGTATCTCATTTTATGAGGAGCCATAGTGTATACCTTAACGAAAATCGGAATGAAATGGGTTGAACGTGAAACAGATTAAGGGCGCAGAGAGCTCGATTTGGGCAATTTCTTCTTTCGCGAAATGACGATGAGGAGAAACAGTACCTAAAACCCCGATTTAAATATTAATTTCCCGACCAATAGTGAGCTGCCACGTAATATTGTCACAGGCGATGGCAGTATTAACACACTCATCACGCCTGTTGGATTATCGAATGTGAAGAGGCGCAAGTCTGGATATTCATATTTAAAAAATAATAAGAATAAAAGTATAACACAAATATACGCTATTGAATTTTAAATACAAATTCATTCATTCACTTATAAAGTTAAGTGAAAGGTCGGTCCCCTGGACGCTTATCACAAGCAGATACGGTTTCATATTCTCCCGAATGTATAAACATTGTGTGATCGACCTTGTATCACCTCTACGATGGCAATCAAGCCCGAGGGGCTAGTGATGAGAACTCTAGGACCGGGCACCCTGCAGTGGATGAGGCCCAATAACGATTGGGCCGATCCATATGGCGGAAGCGAACTTGTGCAGCCCAGTAGTATACTTAAGATAAACTAGCCCGATGTTCTGCGAGAGGACCGAAACCTTGGCAAAATAAAACGTTTTCTGACAGCTGGCTCCGTGGTTCGGTCCAAACGGTTACAAACCCACTCGTTCCACGCTTCGGGCCTTCACACCTTTACCACGCCTCGGGCCAGATCACGCAGACCACGCCTCGGTCCCGGCCTCGTTTTACATCGCACGACAACATCCTCTAACAAACCTGTCAGAGGCAGTTACAGAGCGTGAATTATACACGCCATCAACTCTATAAATACAGAGCACAACGACGGAAAAAGCAGGACCCTTTGGACGCAAAAGAACAGACCGTTACCCTGCCGGAGTTTTTATTGCTTTCTTATTCCATGTTATCTTTTTTAAACCTCTACTGTATTATGTAATTGATCATTTGATTAGTGAACAAGCTAAGAGCTTATTTCGCTCTTAGCCAAGTGGTTTTCTCGCCAATTCCTGGGGTTTACACTATAAATCTCATTGTCTTATTGTTATTTCCAGTTTCTTAATCGTTTTCCCATAAAAAACAAATCAAAACCGAGTTCGTTTGCTGACGAACCGGACGACTGTTGGTACCCCTAAAATGAGATCATAATAATGGGCTTGAAAGTTATTTCGATGATAATTAATTTCAATTGTTAATGCAACTTTGTGATCATTAATACTTTACATTTGTTTTATTAATTTTGTTTTTTTATTTGAGAATATACAAATACAATATGGAGAACTCCACACACCATTTACCCACAATTGACCCACGAGTCTCTGGATACGTTTGGAACATCGTTTGGCAAATAACGGTGAGGTAAGATGATTGTATTGTGTTGTGAGGTGAAATGAACTGATCGTGATTTTAAAAAACTGTTTTTGAAACAGCGGTGCAGTGATCGTGATGTCATAAAATGACTTTTTTGCCCTTATTTTAAATAATTATTTATAACTTAAAAATTATATTTTATATTATTTTATGATAAATTCGTTATTTCAAAACTATATTTTTAAATTATTATATATATTTTTATAGTTTGAATACGTAATTGATAGAATATAAGAAATTATTGATCATAATTATTTTTTTAAAAAAATAAACTATAATTTATCAAAGGTAAAATTGACATTTGGCATGTGCGTTCTGGTGGTCGTTGAGTTAACCCAATTGTGAACTCACCACTGTTTTCTACGGTTACATGAACGCAGTTATTAATGATGTTTGATAAAAATATAATACAACTACGGTACGTTCACCGCACCGGACGGTGGACTGGGTTTCCAAACATCACCTATATCTACATATCTATCGTGGTTTGGGTCTTAGTTCGGCTAGATCTAACTGAATTCAACCCATAAAAATTAATATATACATATTTTAAAAAATGAGAAAATTATGTCATTGGCCCATAATGTTTAAAATAGTATAAAGACGATGCCCCCAAAGTTTATAAATTGCATGAGAAGTCCCCGAAATTTCAAAACCATTAAAAAATGACAATCGAGTGAATAATAGCGATTTTCATATTTTTTCATATAAGTAATTTTGATAATTTATGCATTATATTTCAAAATTTAGAGATATAGTCATTACATACTTTTAAGGTTAATGGGTCAAATATAAACTATAGAGACGTTTAAAATATTAACGAGTATAAGAGTCAAATATAAACGGTTTTGAAAGTTCGAGGCAAACCGTACAATTTTTAAACTTTGAGGATATGATATTTATAACATTTAAAAGTTAGGAGATCAACGACGCACATTATATAAACTTCATGAGCTTTATATGCAATTTACAAACTTTGAAATATCATATTTACATTATTATAACGTTTAGAGGCTAATTACAAACATAACTATTGTAAAAATATTACTTAGCAAATTGTGCCTTATTGATATTTGAATATCTGATCTAGCTTTTCTATCTAAGAGCCAACATAATTGTATATATTTTAGGTAATATATATATATAGATATAAATCGAAGATCTACTTTATAATATTATAAGAATTAATAAATCAAGTTTAATAATAATAATAATATATATATTTTTTAAGAATAAAGTTAAAAAAGGTGGCCGACAAAGTATTTCCCTAAATACGTACACCGACAGTGGGCCCCACCAGAGTTTAAGAATAGTGTCCGCTGGTTAAAAACAAGGAGACCAGAAAATNAGGCGCGGGTTACCAATTGTTTAATTATTGTAATTAGATTTCCAGAACTTTAATTATAATTAGTCCGTTAATGAATTACGATCCAATTTCACATGGCCCCGGCCCAATAATGTTTATTGGGCTCTTTTTATAAAATAATTCAGATTAATATTGTGGGGAGTTTTGATATGTTTTCAAATACAGGTATTTCTTTGGTACCACCCAATACCAAATTTTAGAATCTGATTTCATATTTGGAATTCGATTATAATAATATATATATATTTTCATTTTTTAATATTTTTAAAAAATCAAATTTTGTATCGACTATACCAATATGAAAATATTGGCTTCAATATACTACAAATGAAAATGAGAGTTGGTTATTGATATGCACATCATGCAAAAATTACGATGGATACTAATTTACAATTATAGTATGCTTTATGTGTAAATAATACTAAATATTAAATTTTTAGAGTATTGTCAATTCATATGATGAAATAATATATGTAATTCTATTAATGAGAATCTACCAATGTTTTCATACGACCGTATACCGTCTGATATGTTAAATAACGTTTGACCTGTTATTTCAATGATAATTAATTTCAATTGTTAATGCAACTTTGTGATCATTACTACTTAATATTTGTTTTATTAATTTTATTTTTTTTATTTGAGAATATAAAAATACAATATGGAGAACTCCCACACACCATTTACCCACAATTGACCCACGAGTCTATACCTACATATCTATCACAAGGAAGTTAAATCGATCTGTACCGCTCATATCGGTGGTACGAGCGATTTTTCCTATATATCGGTGGTATACCGGTGATATGTCGGAATATCGGTGTACTGGTCATAATCAATATTTATCGGTATACCACCGGTATGACTACCATGATCTATCGTGGTTTGGGTCTTAGTTCGGCTAGATCTAACTGAATTCAACCCATCAAAATTAATATATACATATTTTAAAAATGATAAAATTATACTATTGGCCTATAATGTTTAAAATAGTATAAATGTAATGTTCCAAAAGTTTGTAAATTGCATGAAAAGCCCTCGAAATTTCAAAACCATTCAAGGATGACCCTCAAGTGAATAATAGCGATTTTCGTATTTTTTCATATGGGTAGTTTTGATAATTTATGCGTTATTTTTCAAATTTTCGAAATTTAGAGATATAGTCATTACATAGTTTCAAGGTTAATGAGTCAAATACAAACTATTGAGACGTTTAAAATATTAACGAGTACAAGAGTTAAATATAAACGGTTTTGAAAGTTCGGAGCCAACCATACAATTCTTAAACTTTGAGAGTATGATATTTATAACATTTAAAAGTTAGAAGATCAACGACGCACATTATATCAACTTTATGAGTTTTATATGCAATTTACAAACTTTGAGATACCATATTTACATTATTATAAACTTTATTGATATTTGAATATCTGATCTAGCTTTTCTATCTAAGAGCCAACATAATTGTATATATTTTAGGTAATATATATATATAGATATAAATCGAAGATCTACTTTATAATATTATAAGAATTAATAAATCAAGTTTAATAATAATAATAATATATATATATTTTTTAAGAATAAAGTTTAAAAAGGTGGCCGACAAAGTATTTCCCTAAATACGTACACCGACAGTGGGCCCCACCAGAGTTTAAGAATAGTGTCCGCTGGTTAAAAACAAGGAGACCAGAAAATGGACACGTCATTAATTACGAATTCAGGAATTTCTCCCAATTCATTAATTGCCCTAATTTTCTTACAAAAATACACTACAAAATTCATAACTTTTAATTTCCGTTATGTAGATTTTAAGTACTGGGTTTTGTTTAGAATGATGGGTTGTTATCATTAATAAGTTTTGATTAGAAAAGACAATTTTTTGTGTAATCCCACTTGTTTGTAGTCAGCAATCGAATAATTCATCTTCTTAATTGTAGCTTTCATCATGCTTTAATTACTATCTCCATCGTCAAGATTATGAAGATTCCATCTTTAAGAATTTTGAGAATTCCTTATATTTTAGGATTTGTAGACAGTATTATTTCTGCTATTATTGAATTTGTATTGATTACACTGAAGTGTGAATTGTAGGTCTAGCCACTATGATGCAATGATACGGAGATTGGGTTTTTTTTCTTTCTTTTGAGATGGGGACTGTAAATGAGTAGTCAAAAAACACAAATCTTTTCATTTCCTTCGATTACGGATTGACTTGGACTTTCCTTTGCCTCTTCAGCCATGGAAATAAGTGTTAAGCAAGCAGCTTTCCATAAATAATTCTGGGTTTTCTTCTGTGTGCTGTGTTCTATTCTTTAAACGAAAGGATACCAACCACCTCTCTTTACTCCAACTCACGCATGCACCCGCGCAGAAGGCAAAGATTCCTTGTTTCATAATTTCTCCTTACTACTTTGCGACTGTTTGAAGCAATTTTAAAGGAGTCAAAGTTTGAGGGGTTTTTCTTCGCAGGGAGAGGTAAGCTATGGATTAATCTCGCTTAAAGATTTGACTTTTTTATAGTGAAATTGTGGCTTTGTATAGCAGTTTGATGGAGGCAGAAAACGGGGATCCAAGTTCTAAAATGGAGAATTATGAAGTGATTGAGCAGATTGGGAGAGGCTCTTTTGCTGCTACGTTTCTTGTTCTTCATAAGACTGAAAATAAGAAGTAAGAGACTTAGCCTTGTCTTAAATTTGAGCAAATTTTGGCTGTCTGATTATGTAATGAAATGAAATTTTAAGCAAGGAGTCTCTTTAAGCCTGTGAATCCTGCCTCTTTGTTTAATGTTCTCTTCATATAAAAGCTGTAAAATTAGGCTTGTGAGAGTTTAAATTGAGATTTAGTAATTTTGTATATCATCTTTTTGCAGATATGTGTTAAAGAAAATTAGCCTCTCCAAGCAAACGGATAAATTTAAGCGAACAGCCTTACAAGAGGTAATTTATACCATTGGATTTGTTTAAGTAGAATAATAAGCATTGAACAAGATGATTGTTTTCTAAGGAGAATTACTCTGGCATTAGTTTGCTCAAAAGGGCTTTTATTATGTGGTTCGTTCGTTTGCAGCCGAGTTTGATTTGTTCGTGTTCGTTCATATTATATTCGAACTGAAAACTTGTTCAAACATTGTTCATATTTCTAAAATTTTGTTCATATGCGTTTGTATTCATGTTCATTTGTGTTTAGATATGTTCGTTTTGTATTCGGGTTCGTGTTTGGATCCGTTTGTTCGTGTTCGTGTAGAAATAGTATATAAAATACTCGGTTTAGAATGTTCCCGAACATGTTCTTGTTCGTTCAAATTTTTACTCAAGTTCATTTTATTTTTCGGACAGTATTCATATTTTAATTTGAACGCACAGATACGAATACGAACAAAAGAAGCTTGGGCACCTTATTATTAATGTTAATTCAATGTTCAGAGCTTTGAATGCCGAATTCGAACTACTTTTTGGTGACTTTTATCTCATTTCAATATGTTTACCCTTTTAACAGATTAACATAGTCGCAAAATTGAGACATCCGTATATTGTCGAATTCAAAGATGCTTGGATCGACGAGGTATCTTGCCATGCCATCTATTACATCTTTTAATTTTTTTGTCGGAAAATTTTGCGGTTTGCACATAGATACTAAAGGAAGCTGTTCATTTGAACTATCTTGCAGGAAAGTTCTATATGCATTATAACGAATTATTGCGAACGTGGAGATATGTGAGTAAAGTATTATTGTTACTGAATCTTATAAATATCACTTCATCTTTTTTTCGCCATTTTCGTTATCGCAGGTCTCAGATTGTTAAGAGGGCAAGAGGAACATATTTTCCCGAGGAGGTAATTCGGTTTTCTTCTTCGATATGGTTTTTTTGTGATTCCCATCTTACCCTCAATGTGAATCCCTCAGGTAGTTTGCAAATGGCTAACTCAGATGTTACTCGCAATCGATTATCTTCATTCGAACCGTGTTCATCATAGAGACCTCAAGGTTTTGAACTCTTTTTTAAATCGATCGGGTGATATTATATCGACTTCTTTGTCTCTTATATGTTGTTATTTCGATAGCTATCGAATATACTCGTCACAAAGGAAAACGATATACGACTCGGTACGATAAGGAAAATATTTTTGTGTAATTATTATTGTGTTATACTTTTCTTATATTCGTTTTCTTTAGGAGATTTTGGATTATCGAGGCTTTTTGACGAGGAAGGCGTCAATTCTTCGGTATGCAATCAATTGTATTCATTTGAAACACTCTTTTTGATGCTTCAAAACATTTCATTATTTCTGAGGAAGGTGTCAATGCTTCCGTATGCGATCATTTGAAACTCTTTTTGATGCTTCGAAACATTTCATTATTGTCGAGAATAGGTTGTCGGGATGCCGAATTATATGTTACCGGAGCTTCTTGGTGGTGCTCTATACGGCTACAAATCGGATATATGGTCACTCGGTAATTATTCATTTGATGATAATTGCTTGTATTTCGTAGCTTAAAGCTTAATTTGCTATAGGATGCTGTATCTTCGAGATTGCGGCACGGCAACAAGCTTTCAAAGCATCCGTAAGTTGATCGTTTATTAGATTCTTCGTACGTCGAAAAACGTTGCTGAAAATACGAATAAAATGTAACAGGACATGGCTGGACTTATCAACAAGATAAATAGATCTTTGATTTCTCCACTCCCCATTTTATACTCTGCTTCTTTGTAAGTTTCGTTTCATTTCGGTTCATTTCGAGTAACAAAATGACGTGAAATAATATGTTTTTCTTCGTAATCCCAGGAAACAAATCATCAAAACCATGCTACGGAAGAGCCCGGAACATCGTCCGACTGTGAGTCGTCGTTATTTTCCTCTAAATTCTCGATAAAAAATTGTTCTTGTTTCATTTGCAGGCTGCAGAGCTGTTAAGGAACTCTCATTTGCAGCGATTCCTTCTTCGTTGTCACGAACCGTCACCTACCTTTTTACCAGTGAAATCGCCTTCTCCGAAAAGCACGAATGATAAGAAAACTAGCAGCTCCGGTTCGAAACCTAAACAAAAAGATTTACTTCCGCTGTTCGATGAAATGAAGGATTCCGAGGTTCCGAGTTTACTGGATTCGGATCTTTCGATCGATTATATACTCGAGACAAAAAGAGTTGATCCCACAAGCTATTCTGGAAAAATTTCAAGTGACAGCAATGGAGATGATGAAAGCAATGCTTCCTCATCATCTTCACTCAAAGTAACAAGTGACACTGTGAAAAATGCGCCTCTAAAATCGGATAAAAGCGAGATTTGCCCCGATAAACTTGCGGGTTTCGAAGAAAACGGCGAAACGGTAGAGAATACTGAACCACAATGCAGCGGAAGCTCGAGTTTGAAGGCAGATTCTGTTATTGAAAAGCTTGAATGTGATAAGAATGGTACTTTAATGGAGTCTCATGGCGAAACGAGAGAAGAAGTAAAAGTAGAGGAGAAAAAAGAGCCACAGAGAGCTGATGCATTGGAATCATTACTGGAGTTGTGTGCTGATTTGCTGAAAAAAGAGAAACTTGATGAGCTTAATGGAATATTGAAGCCATTTGGAGATGAGACTGTTTCATCGAGAGAAACAGCGATTTGGCTTACGAAGAGTCTTATTAATGGCAAGAAAATGGCTAAGAATTCGTAGATTCTTTATCATTGCAAAATGTGTTGTTTGGGATGATTTACTTGCTGTTTTTTAAATTCGAAGCGAGAACAAGTAAGGAGGTGTTTTTTCTTAATAAACTTCGAACAAAAGGATGACAATTTGGGTTATATGTTTCGTTATTCATCGGATAAATCCTCTGTTTTGGAATATTTGAAGAGTTAAACTAAAAATATAAAATTATTTATGTTTTAAACATGGTGGGAGAGTGATTTTTACATAACTACCCCTATTGTTAATATATGCAAAATGGTAAGAACATACAAAAAATTATAGTTTACGTTTTCTTTGCATTTCCATATGTAAAAGTTTTGAATTTTGAATAATTTTCATTAATATGATTTACTAAATTTATATTTTTCAAGTTTGAAATAATTAATTTCTTACTTTTCTAATATATAAATAATTCAAAAAATCTATAACTTCGTATAAATTTTGATCATTAAAACATATTTAATTTTTTATTTATATTGATATTTTTATTTGTATCATTAAACATAATAAAAATTATGATTCTAAAATAATTAATCTTTGTTTTTATGAATTATATTTAAATATTATTGTATTAATAAATTTTAAAAATAAATTTACAAACCAATGATTAACCATTAAATAGAGGAACAAATAGTGGCATGATAAGAAAAGAATATGGTGGAGCGGGATGAGGAACACATAGATGGTGTGTCAAACCGACAGATAATGATTAATGGTATAACAATCCCATGTCTTATAAGATACTTGAGACACCTTAAAACATAAACTATCAAAGGTAAGTATGGTGATTTACCTACTATGTTGTACGGGTGCTTAAAATTCGAAAATTTTACACACCGAGTGCAGGTTGGATGCGTGGGTGAACAGATTCACACACACAAACATATATTTTTTTTAAAAATTATTGTTAATGAGAGTGGAATAAGAAGTTATGCAGAAACTTTTATGGATGAGGAAAAAAACATAATATATGACTAAAAGATGGCTAGAATAAGAAACTCACAAAAATGAATTAAGAATTACATATTTCATTCATAAATTTTTTTAAAATTTATTACTTTTTACAAATTTATGTATTTTTAAAATTTCAAATATTTATATTCATTATTTTATTATCTTAAATTTAACACACCTTAAATCGGATACTTCTATAATCGCAACACCCGCACCAATATCTCCGTACCCATACAACGTAGTTTAACTATCATTGCACGAAACTTTTTTCTTAGCAAAGTGACAATGATCCCAATAAAACCGAAAAATTAAATACGTTCATCTTATAGTAGAGACATGTAACAACATGGCCAATTGGGAGTTTATGGATAGGAAAACAATAAAGCAATGAGAGTATACTAAGCGAAAGCAAGCGAAGGAAATTAGCATAATCCAAAATAGACAATATCGTGCAAATAGGTGACACATTGCCATCAATACACAGGATAATGCTACATTTCTAACAAGTAACAACATTGTAAAGGATCTGCACTTGAGAGCACCAATTTTGCAAGAAAATGTGAATCAATCCACTTTGACAGTAACAAATGTAAAAGGAACGAGGAGACAATTAAGTGTTTTTTCATGGTTAGTGAGCAAAAAAGGATAATTGTAATAAGTTGTTAGAACCTCTCAAATGTGGCTGTCGGAATCCCATAATGGATAAAGCTTCAGACCTCTAGTCCAGCACGGAGCTCCGCCTTTCACCGAAGATAAATCAAGAACAAACCTGCAAAAGTGAGTTATTGAGATAAGGCAACAATGTTGATATCTGATCGCAATAGTTCGAGTATTCCATACGTGTTCTTTCGTCCCGAATCACTGCATTTTATCAAGATCCTCTCATGTTGTCGATAAACCATATGCTCCGATGGAATAAAGAACGATGATTCGAGTGCTGTGTACGAGAAATAAGATACAAATGAACTAAAAGAACAAGGATCAGATCAAGCTAACCTGAAACTTTGCTAGTATTGACATTGTTACTAAGGTTCAAGATTTTCTGCAAGACAAAAACAAGCTTTGTCAAGTAAAACGACACCATCCAAAATTGTGGGTTTGTTTGGAACTCAAATTAAATGTCCGTGAAGTGATGTAGGTTTTTATAATACACAAAACACAAGCTTAATTGCGATGTGATAATTGTTAAAAAATCACGATAACGTCACTTTTAGAAAAGACACAATTACTCTTACTTCTATTAATTACAATATAATTATATTTATTATTTTTTATATATAAAGAGTATATTAGTATTTTTATATAAATCACGATCATCGTATCTCACCACATCTCACAACACCTCACCAAGTCTCAATTTTAAAGAGCTAAACCAAACAAACTGTGTATAAGTTTAAAGAACTACCTTAAGCTGTTCATAGCATTCTTCAAGATTGTCATTCACTAAAATGTGATCGAAAAGTCCATTTGAGTTTGCTTGATCAAGCTCTGCCTTGGCATTCTGCAGTCTCTTTTGAATCTGTTGCTCCGTTTCAGTTGCCCTGCTTATGAAAATTGATAAGTATCGGGTTTTTAACTATCGAAACGCAATATTTCGAGTGTCTACTCCACCTTGAGCGAAGGCGTTTCTCAAGCTCCTCAAATGTAGGAGGACATATAAAGATAAAAATGGCTTCAAGAGAACTAGACCTCACAGATCTTGCCCCTTGAACATCAATGTCAAGGATGCATCTCTACAGAAAATCAGGCAAAAACAATTCTCATGTTCGAAAAAAACGATAAAACGAACATCTTTCGTTCATCTACGAACTTTAAAAGCAAGCATTTTCCGGGTAAATTCAGAAACTAAAAAGTTTTATTACCTTTGCTTGATCAGTGACAGTCTCAACAGCTTCTACACTGGTACCATATAGATTACCATGAACAGAAGCAAATTCTAGTAATTTTCCGTCTTTTATATCGTTTTCCATTACAACACGATCAGTGAAATAGTAATGAACACCATTCTGTTCATTTATCCTTGGAGCTCGGGTTGTGTGACTAACCGAAAATCCAAATGTTGATGCAAATTCTTTCATTAGCTTTGATATTAAGGTTCCTTTACCCACACCAGAAGGCCCTGTGATCACAACTGGCTTTTCAGCTTCACCAATTGCTCCTTTACTCCAAGCAACTACTTCGGTTTTCAGTCTCGTTCTATGCTCTCTTACGAACGGAGTATCAATCTGAAAAAACCGATGAAAACAACTGAAGATCAAATATGTCTGCAGCATGTTAGAAACATAAAAATTGTCCCAGATTGAAAGTGGGATGGTTCAAGTCATTTACGGTGTGATCCTCTCCTCTTATACGTTATATACGAGCACACTCTCCACATGAAATTGACCCGACTCTAAAAATTTAACATGGTATCACAGTGTGTTTGGAAAATCATGAGTGACCTTGCCCAGGATTAGTCCGGTTTAATGAAATTGATCGGATGGTAATCCACCGATTTGAATTGTCAAGACCAACTTTTTAGCTGGTTGGACTTGAGAGGGGTGCGTTGAATACGAAGGAAATGTCCCACATCGGAATTTCAATCTGGATTTGATTGGTTTATAAGAGGAAATGTGGACCATAATAAATGACTTATTCAAGCCTTTTACGTTGTGTTCTCCTCTCTTTATAAGCTATATTCGTGCACACTCCCACGTAAAGTGACTCGACTCTAGAAACTTAACACGGCCAAACAAAAAAACTAAGAAAAAACCTCGAGAAACCAAAAGCAATCATCGCAAGTTGATTCTCCTTTGATAACCAAAATTTGCTTATTATTCACTGCAATAGCTGAGTGACCATTTGATAGCTGAGGTCTTAATCCCAAAACAGTAGGATTCACCCTACAAAATAGTAACAATAAATCTCAAAATGAAAATTTGAGGATTCAAAGGCTGATTAATTACCATTCATTTGTAGTTTTCTTGAAAATACGAACCCCAACCGTTGGATAGCTATCTTTCGAGCAAATTACATACTGAATCAAGGATCAGAAATAATTTAGATCAAGGAGAAAAAATTTAGTTTGTGAGGAACGTACTGTTGTATCAGAGCAAATATTCACTGCAGTTTCCCATTCCTTGGACTTTGAATGAAGGTGATCTACAAGGAAAGCAGAAGCTTCTCCCTGTTCATCAAAAAAAGTTAAAAGAAAACACCCAAAAATGAGTTTTTGTTAAAGAGTTAAATTGTTAATGAACGTACCATAAGACAGTGGTGATGCCTGTTTCAAGATTTGCTCTGCAAAAATGCAAAAAATGATAAGAGCATAATATATGCTACCAATTGAAATCTTTATACCTTCAAAGAATAACGGGGGAGGTGATTACACCCTAATACACCCCAAATTTCAAAAACAAAGATCCAACATTCTTAAAACCTACAAAGTGTTGAAATTAGAGTATGAACTAAATTATGACGGAAGTGTGTATGGATATAACGTATAAGAGGAGGTGATCACATTGTAAAGGACTTGAACAAGTTATTTAAATGATACATTTCTCTCATATAAATCAATACAAATTTCATCCAAAATCCAATGTGGGACAATTTAATATTTCAACATACCTCACATGTCCAAATACATGACAAATTTGGACTTGCGAATTGAAATGAACCGGACTTTCCTGGTATTGATAATCAGGATTTTGACCAAACGAGCTCTGATACCATGTTGAAATTATATAGTCTAGCCGAATTTATGACAAGAATGTGCACAGATTTAGCGTATAAGAGGAGGAGACCACACTGCAAAAGACTTTAACAAGTCATTTACTAGGTATCATTTCCCTCTTATAAACGAATCCAAATTTCATCTCAAATCCAATGTGAGACAATTTGATATTTCAACACACCTCCTCAATTCCAATACCTAAAAAATTGGTTTTGCGAATTGAAATGAAGCGAACTTTCATGATATGGATAATTAGGATTTTGATCAAACTAACTCGGATACCATGCTGAAATTGACCACAATGTAAAATTCTTGAAGAAGTAATTTACTATACTACTCATTCCATGTTATAAACCAATTCAAATTTCACCACAAATCCAATATATGACAATTTGATGTTTCAAATAACACCCAATCACATTTAATCATCCAAACCCTTGTACAACAAGAATCATGCAAGAAAACGGTAAAAAATATGGTCTTCAAGAAACAATCATAACTATGTCAACAAATTTTGAAAACCCCATAAGATCAGACTTCGATTGTGTCAAAACAAGCACAAATAAACATTAACGAAATCACTCTTACTTCCCAGGCCACTACGAAAAGAGCAAATTGTCCTCCTTGTCTTCGCAGTAAAATCAAAATCTTCTTGAAGATGACGCGCAAGTATTTTTCATTGAAATCCGGGAGCCACGGCGTTCTTAAAATAAAACTATTTTCCGTGTCTGTTGGTTGGATGAGCAAACAAAAGCGAATTTCTTTTTATTTATCTAATTTATACTAAAAAAACAAGAACCATAAACAAATACTAAAAAGCGAGGGACAATAAAGAAAAGGTACAACAATATAACAACCCTTTTGCAATATTAAAAAGGAAAGGGTCCAAAGAATAATATATTTAATTAACTAATTAAATTATGGTTGGATTCAAAGTTGACTAATACTAGATAATTAGGGGTGCAAAAAAATCCTTTTATTGAAATATCTTAATCATATTTTAATAGATTTTTTGAATATTAGAACCATAAAAATTTGATAGGATCGAACCACTTTCGATTGGGGATTGCACACAAATGTTATCACGTCTTATCCAATACATCCCGATATTTATTAATATATAATAATATAATTTTATTGTACAGATGGACACTTAATAACCTTTAGGGGTCCACAAGTTTAGCATCCACCCATGATGCAAAATAATTTGTTCATCATTTTGATTAAAAAATTACATTTTGTAGAATTAATGAGTTAACTTAACTAGATGTGTAAACAAATCGAATCGAATTTAAGTGTTATTTTATGGTTCAAGTTTGGCTCGAAATTTACAAAAGTTTGTTTGTGTTTAAAAACTAAAAAGAGTATGGTTCGAGGTTTGGTTCAATTGAGATTCCGGTTGCGGGCTCGAGTTTGAATATAATGTTCGTATTAATTAAAATAATATATATTAAAATTTATAATTATTATAATGTTATTGTTTCACGAACCAACTTAGCTAGGTTAGTTTTAAATTTTGAGGTTCCTTACTTCGGTTCATTAGAAATTAGAACTCGAACTAAGCTCAACCCGACTCACAAAAATTGAGCTCGAACTCGAGTTTTGATCGGTTCGACTATACTCGGGAGATTTGCAAATCAATTCAATTAGTCTAACATCCATAAACTAACTCATTTGGGCTAATCTTTGGATCAAGTTGGGGGTAATGCTGAAACACGACAGATCAACCCATTAACTTGTTGAAATAAAACATCATCTTGTTGGGTTGACCTGTATGAGCTCCTGGGTTTAATACATAGCAACTTGTTGGATCTTAACAACTACAACCTCTATTCAGGACGTAATGTTTTTGGTCATTGGGAAATTGGGGAGTGCTCTTACATATTATGGCATGAATATATGTTGATCTAATTCTTGTTAGTGCTTTAAATTTTTGGTATACTAGAAATTTTGAACGTATTAATTTTGATTGGTATTTAACACAAAATACGTGTCGGTATAGATTTCGAGTGAGTCGGGTCAAATTTAGCTTTTTGATTCATGAAAAAAGAGATATGAAGTTCATATATTTTTTTATTATAATTATTTCGAATTAAGATCAATATAAATTTATAAATATATGGACCCAAATTACGTTCAATTGTAGATCCTTCAGCATCTGATTCGATAAATCGGGAAGAAGTTACTTATTCCAAGGAAGCATACTTAGATCACCCAGTTGAAGCGTAATGATCATACGTTTGTAATGAGTTGTATGTCCCATAATAGGTCCATAAGTTATTTAACAAATACAATTTTTTTTAAAAAAGCTAATTACCAAAATTATCCATCCAATGGGCACTTTGGTTAACAAGGACAAATCATTGTAAATATATATTGTTCTATTATTAGTATTAATAATTATTCGAATTAAAATATGAATATTATTCGAACAATAAAGCAAATTTGAATATGAAGATATTCACAAACTTTCAAATTTGATTATTTTATATTATTTTTGCATAAATACAAACGAATGAATTCAAACACGGACTCAAATACAAAATTAACATATTGAAACATAAATAAACATGAATGCAAAAACAAACATAAACAAAAACAAAAAAAAACAAAGATGAACAAAAATATAGAAATATTAACAATGTTTGAATATTTTTTTTCGTTTAAAATATAATATAAATAACATGAACACGTCAAACTCGACTCTTTCATATCAAGTAAAAATCCTGCCCATGATAGGAGGGGATACAAACCAAGTAAATTGATACCATAACGACTAGTACAAGTAATTGAAAAAACACGACTCAATCATTTGATTAGTTTTTGAAATTATATATTTTTTAATATAATATATCACCGGTATACACTACGGATTCGGATAATACCATCCAATATGACTTACTTTGTATATATATAGAAATGAACACATACCTTGATGGCTTGAACTTCAATCCATCCTAATTTATTACCATTCCCTTGTATTATATATATATATACTAAGCCCACATTCTTCACAAAATAGACAGACTTACCTCACAAGCTCAGTGGACTGGACTCAGAGCAATCAATTATAATGCATCACTGTTGTCATCTATACATATCATATATATATATATAAGTAAGCAACAAATTTCTTACTTTTGTGTAGCTGAACTTGGTCCATTTTTGTAACTTATCCTGCTATCTGTGGATAAGAAGTGATAGAGGTCACGGGCGTATGAAATTGCAGTCCAAGTAAGACAAAATTACCATGTAAATGTAAGGATTGCCACGGCCGCCTGCGCCAATTCTTTTCACTTCCTCCAGCTTAAGCAACCTGCTGACCGACATTTGTTAGTGCCATTGATGATTTAAAGAGATTTATGCGATATGTAAATGTACATTCTCAAAGCTTTGCTGGTTGAAGGGCTATCACCAATCAACTGACGAATCTTGACTTCTGATGTGCTTTCTATGGATAGAATTTTTAGAATTGCGTTGGCTCTTTCCCCCATGTCTCGAGGTATAGGTTTTCTAAGCTTATTTTTGGTTCGGAATTCAGTGGTACTGGAGGAACTGGAGAGGCTTGTAGTTATGGAGGAGGGTAATTCAGATGTAGTGGATGCACCTGGGGTTGTTGGGTTGTTTGTCTCAGGTTTCAGTTCGTTGGAGATGACAACAGTTCTTGAACGCTTCTTTCGAACCATCTGTTCAATCAAGAAGAACAAGGCAATATTAGAGATAGAGAGAACAAAAAATTTCTTGGTGATGGAGCTTTAGCCTGAGCTGAAGCCTGAAACTGAAATTAGGGTATTTGAGAATCTAGAGATCTCATAGATTGAGAAAAAATTTATGATAGAAACTGAATCGGAAAATAAGACACACAAAGAGATCAATGCAGAAGCTAATGCCATCGCAGTAGAGAAACAAAATCTAGTTTCGCAGAAAATATCAACCACAATTCATCAAGAACACGCATCACTTTCATATTTAATTTCTCATCGCAATTTGAACACGACAGAGAGGATATGAGCTAGTTACCTTGAGTTCGAGCTCTTTAATTCCAGACATAAACGCAACTACAGTGAGCTGATCGCCAGAGGTCTCTTCATCAGGACTCGTCTCTTCAATCCACGGTCCATGATTTGACTTCGGATCAAAAAATCCAGAGCTCTCCAAGCTTCCAGAACTACTATTTGCAGCGCATCCTCTGAAAATCAAGGACATTCAGAAATTAACGAAAACTATAACGAGTGCAAGAGGAACAACCAAAAATAAACGGATGATGAAGAATTATAACTTGGATGAAGAATCGGACAGCAGGAGAATCGCGGAGGCGATACTACGTTCGAGTTCTGAAGGAAATGGATCTTCGTCTTCGGATTCAGATGCCATTTTGCGTTTGAAATTGGCGGGAGATGCTTGGAGTTCGATAAATTTAGCTTAAATTAAACTTCACACAAAACCTTACTAATTAACTTTATAGCCGTTTATAAAAATTGGGCTGGTTTCGGCCCATATTCGCCCAAAGTTTCCGTTTATAGATTTTATCAAGTTTAATTAATATTTAAATTTGATAATTAATATATTCATATTCGCATTTAAATTCCAACTTAATTTATAATTTATTAAAAAAATTGAATAAATAAATACTCATCCTTAAAAATTGCACTTTAAGTTGAATTATATCGTCGATAATCTATTACGACCCAACTATACTTGTAAGATAATTTATTACATTTATATTTTTAATTTCAAAACATGTTTAACAATATATGTTACCAGTTTAGATACTTTAAAGAGTTTATTTTGTAATCAAATTCAAATATTATTGTAATTAATATAATTAGATGTCGATTTAATTATAAAATCAAATAATTTAATCATTTATTATAATATTTTTGTGAATTAAAGCTGTTATACGACTGAATCTGTGTATAATCAATCTTCTCCTCCAGTCAATGGGGAGTATTCTGGTTTGTTCCACACTTCCACTTCAGTAGAAAGAATACCGAAAGTTTCTTTCATTTAGCACAGAGGCGTTAGTTATATGGATAAACCCATAAGTATTTTTCTTGAATATTTTCTTCTACCTCTCTTGCGTGTATAAATAATAGTGCCGGGGCGGCATCAAATCGTCACTGTTTGTAAAAGAAATTCAAAGGTAGGTGGGTGAAATTGTGAAAATTGAAATCCCAGAAATTTACAGTAGGATGAAAAGTACCGTTTTTGTAACTTGTAATGAAATTTCTCTTTATTCTTCCTGCATTTCTTTTCATTTGCCAGCTTGGTTACTATTGCTATTTTGTAGTGCTCGACCCAAGTCGAGAAAGAGACTGGACGGTTGTCCAGCGGGTTTCTTAACTGGGTTCTGCTCAATCGTGACTTTTTAGATCCACTTTATTGTACCGTTCTCCTTTGAAGTGTATGCTTTTCGGATCGATCTTGAATTGGTTATCTGCTATTAAAAAAGTTGATATCCCGTGATGATCTTTACTCAGTGTCACGAATAATTGTGACTTTTTCATTGGCTGTTACTTGATTTTCTTTGGTGTCTTTGAAACCCTTACGAAATTTGTACTTGTTTCGGAACGTGAAATGTTCTATGATTTTATTTTGATTGTGAAAGTAAATGGTTATGGGGGAAGTCTTAATGATTGTTTCTTCTCTAATTTGTCATTTTTTATGATGTGTTCTCAAAATCGCTTGAAATCTTGTTCATTTGTCATGCTCTCTTTTGATCTTTTCTGATTTTGCCCTTTCTCAGTTATTCGTGGCATTTGATTCTACGAGCATATAAGAGATATTTGCGCCTGTTTCCCTGCTTAGTGCACGATGTCTTCTACCCCATCAAAAGCTATTGAACCAGCTTTTCAGGGTTCTGGTCAAAGAGTGTATCCTTTTGTCTAGTTACAGTTCAAATTGCTACACTAATTATCACTTCCTATTCCAATTGCATTTTATATTTCATGTCTTCAATGCTTGAGAATGTTCATTTTTTTCATGATCCCGAATCTCGGCTACAAAGATAGTTTATGGGCTTTTGATCCATTAGTTTTAAACTATTGTTATATCGTAATGTTGTAAGGGCTTAGCCCGATAAATACGGGTATATAACCCGAGTTGTATTACGATTCTCGGATTATTGAATCTGGAATTTGAGTTTGCCAAGAAGGGGGAGAGAATAGGGGTTAGAGAGATAATTGGAATTTGGATATTTGATTCGATAATCGTAATACAACTCGGATTATATACCCGTATTTATCGGGCTAAACCCTAACAACATTACGATATAACAATAGTCCAATACTAATGGATCGAGAGCCCATAAACTATCTTTTTAGCTGAGATTCGGGATCGTGACAATTTTGATGCCATGTTCAGTTCAAAATTTTTGCTCACGTTGAATTTTACTTAACATATAATAGAGGAACTGAGATATGGAGGATTGAAAACTTCCAGCCAGTTCCTTTGTCGAAATCTGATTATGGAAAATTTTACTCTGGAGATTCATATATCATTCTCGAGGTTCGCTTATCAGTGTCTGATTTTGTTTCTATTAAGAATAAAAACAAAATGCTAGCAGTCTTTTGCTGATTATGGTACTTGAATGCTTCTTTGTTTAGACAACGACCGGAAAGGGCGGTGCTTATTTTTATGACATACATTTCTGGCTTGGAAAGGATACTAGCCAGGTGGGAAAGTGTTGTTTTTCTTTATTTTATTCCGAGAATTTTGCTTCTTTGTGATGATTCATGCATTCTCAGGATGAAGCAGGGACAGCAGCAATTAAAACTGTTGAACTTGATGCAGTTCTTGGTGGACGTGCTGTGCAATTTAGAGAACTTCAAGGGTATGAATCTGACAAATTCTTGTCATATTTTAAACCATGTATTATTCCTCTAGAAGGAGGTGTGGCGTCTGGATTTACGAAACCGGAACAAGAAGAGTTTGAGACACGGTTATATGTTTGTCGAGGAAAACGTGTTGTGAGATTGAAACAGGTAACCATAGCCATCATTCTAAAACTATACATGAATTATAAAATCTTTCGTATTATTCAGGTCCCGTTCTCACGGTCGTCACTGAATCATGATGATGTGTTCATTCTTGATACGAAAGATAAGATATATCAATTTAATGGTGCAAACTCTAATATTCAAGAGAGGGCTAAAGCTTTGGAAGTAATCCAGTTTTTGAAGGACAAGTATCATGAAGGAACAAGTGATGTAGCAATAGTTGGTGAGAACTGAGCTACACTTATTTCGATGAATGCCGTTATTAATGTTTTTTTTCTTTGTATCAATTCAATGGCAACAACTTATCATCCAGATGATGGAAATCTACAAGTAGAGTCAAATTCTGGTGAATTTTGGGTTCTTTTTGGTGGTTTTGCTCCGATTTCTAAGAAAGTTGCCTCGGAAGATGATATAATTCCAAAGAAGACACCTCCCCAGCTTTCTTGGTAATGTTGTACATTTTGTTTCACTTCTTTATGATTTCAATTTTCAAACGAAACGGCTTAATAGAGTAAGTTGTTGTGCAAGGAGGCTGACTTAGAAATATTTCTTTGCAGTATCACTGATGGTGAAGTTAAGCCTGTGAATGGTGAACTTTCGAAGTCCTTATTAGAAAATAACAAATGCTATTTGTTGGACTGTGGTAGTGAGGTATTTGTTTGGGTTGGACGGGTTACTCAAGTCGATGAGAGAAAATCTGCTATTCAAGCAGCTGAGGTGAAACGTTTTCTTCTTATCTTTTTAATCTAGCATATATTGTCTGAATTTTAACATTCGAAAGAACAGAGGTGAAACGTTTTCGACTGATCTTTTTAATCTAACATAAGTTTTCTGAATTTTAACATCCGAAAGAGCAAAGGTGAAAAGTTTTCTTCTGATTTTTTTAATCTAGCATAAATTGTCTGAATTTTAACATCCGAAAGAGCAGAGGTGAAGCGTTTTCTTCTGATCTTTTTAATGTAGCATAAGTTGTCTGAATTTTAACATCCGAAAGAGCAGAGGTGAAACATTTTCTTCTGATTTTTTTAATCTAGCATAAATTGTCTGAATTTTAACATTCGAAAGATAAGTGGTGAAACGTTTTCTTCTGATATTTTTATCTAGCATAAATTGTTTGAATTTTAACATCCGAAAGAGCATAGGTGAAACGTTTCCTTCTGATCTTTTTAATCTAGAATAAATTGTCTGAATTTTAACATTCGAAAGAACAGAGGTGAAGCATTTTCTTCTGATTTTTTTAATCTAGCATAAATTGTCTGAATTTTAACATCCGAGTAGAGGTGAAACATTTTCTTTTGATCTTTTTAATCTACCTGAGTGGAGGTGAGATGTTTTCTTCTAATCGTTTTAATGTAGCGTAAATTGTCTGAATTTTAACATCTATAAGAGATTTTTTCAGGATTTTTTGGTTGGCCAAAATAGACCAAGATCAACACGTGTTACTCGAGTTATTCAAGGTTATGAAACTTATTCTTTCAAATCGTATTTCGATTCTTGGCCATCTGGAATTTCGCCTGCTGTTGCTGAGGAGTCTAGGGGCAAAGTAGCAGGTACCCTCAATCATGATCTGTCTAGACATTTATTTTAAATACGAATACTCAAATTGGGAGTTATTTTTGAAACTGTAGCCCTTTTGAAGCAGCAAGGTGGTGCAAAGGGAGCTAGTAAAAGCGCACCCGTGAACGAGGAAGTCCCTCCATTGCTTGACGAAGGAGGAAAATTAGAGGTTTTGATATTTCATAATATTTATCTCCGAGGCTCGTTTGTCCATTTAGTGCATAAACACTAACACATAGTTCCACAAACTATATTTTGCATTCCTATAGGTTTGGTGGATCAATGGCAGTAAAAAAACCTCAGTTCCAAATGAAGATCTTGGAAAATTTTACTGTGGAGATTGCTACATCGTGCTTTACTCATACCAGACGCAAGAGAGAAAGGAAAATTACTACTTGTGTTACTGGATTGGAAAAGACAGCGCTGAGGTGCTATTTAGTTCAATTCTTCATGCTTTCTATTATTAATGTGGCGCATTTAATCTTGTTTGGATGCCTCTACCGAGACTCGAAAATAAGCAGTGACTATGCTCAATATTTCTTTAATTTGATAAAATTATTTAACTGGTTAGGAGGATCGGAAATCAGCTGCTATACTGTCAACTACCATGTTCAACTCGCTGAAGGGTCGACCGGTCCAGGTCCTCGTTTTCTTATTGATTTTTTAAGTTAGCATCGAAAATGAAAAAATTGAGATTTAAGCTTTTGCTTCATTCAGGGTCGAATATTTCATGGAAAAGAGCCTCCACAGTTTGTTTCTCTCTTTCAGCCTATGGTGGTCCTTAAGGTGACCTTTATTACTTGGAAAATACGATGAAATATTTTAAGAAAGTTACGAATTACACGTCGAACTCGATTTGTTTGTAGGGTGGATTAAGCTCTGGGTACAAGAACCATATTTCTGAAAAAGGTTTGAATGATGAAACTTACACTTCGGATGGAGTTGCACTTATTTGCATATCCGGAACTTCCCCACATAACAATAAAGTTATTCAAGTCGAACCGGTTCGCACCTTCCCCGTTTCTTTAGATAAATGCAGTGTGTGCATGTAAAATATTGCCATAACGGTAACTATTTCATAGGTGGCAACATCGTTGAATTCCAACGAATGTTTTTTGCTTCAATCCGGAACATCGATTTTCAGTTGGCATGGAAATCAAAGCACCTTTGAGCAACAACAATTAGCATCGAAAGTTGCTGAGTTTCTGAAGGTATGCGTTATCACAATGATTTTCAAATGCGGTTTGTTACGATTTTCGTTTTAATTTGACGTCTTTCGTTCCTATACGTCTTCATGAATCCAGCCAGGATCGATTATCAAACACACTAAAGAAGGAACTGAAAGCTCAGCATTTTGGTTTCCACTCGGGGGGAAGCAAAGTTACTCAAGTAATAAGGCGGTGACTGAGGTTTTCCGAGATCCTCACTTGTTTGAATTTGTTCTCAATAAAGGTATCAATCTTTCAGTTTCACTTTTCACCCGTATACCAAAGATTCATATTTACTATTTTACGTTTTTTTACGATTTTCTAACTTATCGCCTTCTCGATGCACACGATTCCACAGATAAGCTTCAGGTATGAAACTGGCCACGTTATTATTCGTGTTAACTTTACCGTATGGGGGTAGATAAATGCTCATGAATTTACACTTTGTAGGTTGAAGAAATATTCAATTTCTCTCAGGATGATCTTTTAACCGAGGACATTCTCATACTTGACACGCACGCCGAAATATTTGTGTGGTTAGGCCAGTTAGCAGATTCAAAAGACAAGCAAAATGCCTTCGAGATCGGACAGGTATTAGCCTTCTCCGATTTACTCCTAAATATTTTGTGATGGATTCTCTACTGACCATTAAAATTCATAGAAATACATTGATTTGGCTGCATCATTAGAGGGTCTTGCTCAAAATATTCCACTGTATAAAGTCACCGAAGGAAACGAGCCGAGCTTCTTTTCCACATATTTTTCATGGGATCCTGCAAAAGCAAGTGTACGTCGTCTTTTCTCATATTTACCTTAAGAAAATTGTATTTTTTTTGTGAGAATAACTCACTTAATAGCTAGAATGTCTGTGAAAATAGGCACATGGAAATTCATTCCAAAAGAAAGTATTGCAAATATTGGGTTCAAATCATGCTGTCGAGGTAAGCTTGCAATTCTTTAGAGTCCATAAAACCGCAGCCCCGAATTTTTCTTTCTGTAAATTTACGCTTTATATGTTTTTTCGACTCTACTTGCAGTTATATGTTAATCTTATCTCTATTTCAGGAGAAGTCGAATGCTGCAAATCACGGAGGCCCGACTCAAAGAGCTTCTGCTTTAGCTGCTTTGAACTCGGCATTTACTTCATCACCAAAACCAAATTCAGCCCCTCGATCTGCCGGAAAAAGTCAGGGATCACAAAGAGCAGCAGCAGTGGCTGCATTATCATCAGTTCTTACAGCTGAAAAAGATAAGAAAAATTCACCTGATCCATCTACTTCTCGGCTTCAACGATTCACGCAAACGGAATCTAGCCCTCCCGGTATCATTGCCTCAATGTATTTTTCGTCCCCTTTTCATTGATTACGTACATAATCTTCTCCTTTTTTAGCTCCAAGCAAGAGTGAAGAAGTACATGAGGCTGAAGAAGTCTCTGAACCTAAGGAAATTGAGACATTTGAACCAGAAACTAATGAAGATGAAAATGGATCTGATAATAGTTCATGTGTGTTCAAATATGAGCAGCTTAAGGCCAAGTCTGATAACCCTGTAAAGGGAATAGATTTTAAAAGAAGAGAGGTTTGTCACTGTTGCTTATTCACTCATCATTACACTTCTCATTCTTACAACTAAAATTATTATTCTCAGGCTTATCTATCAGACGAAGAATTCAATTCGGTATTCGGAATGGCAAAAAGTGGCTTCTATAAGTTGCCTAAATGGAAGCAAGATATGCTTAAAAGGAAAGTGGACCTGTTCTAGACAAATTCGTTATCGAATTTCGGGTTTGCAGTATTAAGTTTCAGTTCGTGCTTCTTCATTTTCATGTTTGTTTTTTCGAAAGTTGGAAGCTACAAAAGTTTAAAAAAAGCTTTTAGATTCTTTGATTTGTTTGGGATTTTGTCTCTCGACTAAAGTATTCCGTTTGCACCGACTTTTTCGATTCGGTATTCATGGAGTAATGTTTAGTATGTCTTTCATGTTGTATGTAAATTATGAGATCCTTTGGAATTACTCATGTTTTGAATGGTATTGTATGTTTGTAATTTGTTGATCATTGTAGCTATTCTTTGTTGCACATGTTTTTTACATTGTTGTAAGAAAGGAAACATGCAGATTTGAGATACTCATAATCTCAAATATGAGTATCTCAAATTGACCGATACGAATGGTATCGATCGATATGACTTCCTTGGACTGAACTATAGAGCTCTATCATAAGTATATAAATGTTCTTCGAATGTACGTAATTTTGGATCAATATGAAAATATTGAATTTACGATTCCTAATTGTCTCCAATGCATTTTTTGAATAGTAGGGTAATTTAGATATTACTCGCATTCTATGTTATTTATCATTATTGATTCGTTAATTATATATCTTTCAGTATGGTTATTTGAATTATCGTATATAGAAAAAAAAATTAAAGTTAATCATAAGATGAATAATAATATTCATAATATTTAATGATAAATTATCAATATTTAAAACATCTTTATTCACAAGTTATATATTATATAGTTTGAACTCATATTTTTAACCATTATACATTGAATAGTTTACAATTTTGGATTTATATATTAAAATAATTACAATGTCTAATACTCGATCAATTATCAGTATGTATATCCATGAATGAGTATATTCGATTCGTGTAATCGACTCAATATAAAGAATTAATTCAATTATATAAAATTAGAAATATTGTACAGAAAATAACAAATTGAAAAGGTAATTTAGAGTGTATTTTATGAAAAATAGTAATAGGGAGTGGATGGGCTGCGGGTTATTTATATATTAGGACAAGGCTTTCAAAATTTAATGGAGGCCCAAATTAGATATCCAGGCTCAATCATAGTCCAATATGTACAAATTGTGATGCAATTTCCCAATGTGAAACCCTAGTGTTACCGAGTTCTTCGCGCTGCTGATTTATCTCCTCTCTTACGAAGAATCATGGTACGTGCTTTCTCCTTCACTGTCGTCGAAGAATCTGATCAAATTAGGTTCTCTAAATCGCTGATATGGTTTTCTTTTGTAATTACGTTAGGCGGATGTTGACACAGATATGGTGGCGGGGCAGCCAAAGAAGAGGACGTTCAAGAAGTTCAGTTTCAGAGGAGTCGACCTCGATGCGCTTCTTGATATGTCAACTGATGAGCTTGTCAATCTCTTTAACGCTCGTGCAAGAAGAAGGTGAATAAAGACATTTAACGTTCAAATTAGCTTATTTGTGTGTTTTTTATGTCCCCTGGTGTTGCTTTTTTCGCTATGTATTAATTGTTTCGGTTGATTGTTGATTTCTGTGTATCTTTGTGTGATCTTGATCCAACTTGTTCAGGTTTCAGAGAGGTCTTACCAGGAAGCCAATGGCCTTGATAAAAAAACTTCGCAAGGCTGTAAGTTAAATCATTTGAAAATGCCCTTTAATGAGTATTACTCTTCAAGCATCTTATAACTCATTAAACTGTGTTGGATTTATCCTACATTGCTAAAAGAAGTGGGATTGATTTGGTTTATAAGTCTTTTATGTGATGGAATTCCCATCCTTATAAACCTAATCAATCCCACTTCTTTTAGCAATGTGGAACAAATCCAACATTCTCTCTCAAGTCGAACCATAAGGTTTCGAATTGAAATGAATTGTTCACGCTCCCCATAGTAATTTCGGCTAGATTCTATAATTCCAACATGGTATTAGACTTGAGGGAGAGTGTTGGATTTGTCTCACATTGCTAAAAGAAGTGGGATTGATTATGTTTATAAGGGTGGGAATTCTATCACATAATGACTTGTTCGAGTCTTTTAAATATGTGGATTCCTTCCCTTAATCCCGTTCATTCACGCTATTCCGTCTTAGTTATGGCCAGACTCTAATTCCAACAAATTGCATTGGTTTCTATTAGAATGTGATCACAATTTGATATCTTTTTGAATTGCTCCATTTTTTTACAGAAACGTGAAGCTCCTCAAGGTGAGAAGCCTGCGCTAGTAAGAACACATCTACGGAACATGATAATTGTTCCAGAGATGATTGGAAGCATTCTCGGTGTTTACAATGGTAAGACGTTCAATCCCGTTGAGATAAAGCCAGAGATGATCGGACACTACCTCGCTGAGTTCTCGATCTCATATAAGCCTGTTAAGCATGGACGACCGGGTATTGGAGCAACCCACTCTTCCAGGTTCATTCCTCTTAAGTGAAAATTGTGCTATGAGTTTTTGAGAGCTCTATAATCATTCATCTTGTTTATCAACTCTTGTTACTTTTGCTTAGACTTTTAATGGCACTTTGAATCTGATTTCTGTTATTGATGACTCTTATTTTTCTGAAAGTGAGAATTATGTTATGAGTTATGAAAGCTTTAACTATCATCTTGTTTATCAACTCTTGATACTATTTGTTAGGGTTGATTTGCAATCCGAACAATTCATATTCGAAATGGATTCGTTCGAATATAAATATGAATTTTGTTCGAACATTTTTTCATTTTAGTTTAAAATTTGAAAGAACATTAGCATTTCAATGAACAAAAATGAACTTTCGTTAACAATAACAAATGAAATGAATATTTATGCATAACTTTTTTCTTATTAATATATGTGTAATCATTAAATTGACTCAATCATTAGATTATTAAATTTTAAAAACTTTAGTCTATTATATTTCATATTATCTTTTTAATGCTTTCATGTTTTTATTGAATATGAAATTATATTTTCTAAATTTTTAAATTTGTAATCTAAAATTCAAATTTAATATATCTAATTTAAATATTAAATAAAAAAATTTTGAATATAGAACAAATTTTTTGAATTAACATAAATATTTATATAAATATTTGAATAATATTCAAACATAAATTCTTATTTGAATAATATTGGTTTTTTTCTAATAACAATCTAATGTAGGAAAGAACAGAAAATGTTGTTCGTTCCATCATTTGTAGTAGGCATTCATTGAAGAATGGATGAACAGAGTGCTGCTCCTGCTTGCTTTCGTCCCCTAGAAAACAATGTTGTTTTTGTTTCGAATCCAAGTTTTGTTGACTCGAGCTAAGCAACAACGAATCGGCTTTTGGTTTTAACAACGAAGATTGAGACGATGTGATCCTCCAAGAACTCGTTCCTGCACCAAATCCTAGACCAAGAGATCCAACACCAGACGAAGCCTCGGATGCAAACGTATGATCATTGTTACCTCAAATGTACCTGTACATAAAAATCCCACAAAATTAATCGAAAGTGTCAAGGAACTAAACTTGTTACTCCGACAAAATAAACTAGTAACTTGAAAATAAACAAAAGTCACAAGTGTCAAGATCAAACCAATGTGTCATATATCACACATCATCGTCACCTAAGTTGATATTAGATTGGGATGTTGAGTACCTCGTATCGTTACTCCAACTTGAAACAACTCGAGTAAATGCTTCATTATAGAATCACATTTGTGTCTCGTTCAACTTGTTAGTATCCATCTCAATTAATTTTCTCATTTCACGGGCAGAGGAGATAGCAATGTAATTTTCAAAAAAATCATTTTGTCTATTTAGTGCAGATGTATGTTTCGTTAACCTGTTTTCATATGATAGTAGGATCTCTTTCTTCTCGCTTGAAATTACATTACAAATAGTTTGTTCCATTTGTTTTCGCTTTGCTTTATTTCTTCCAATTGGACGCTCTTGATCAAGAGGAGTAGACTCGCTTTGAAAAGACACATGCGAGGTTGGAATTGAGGATCTAAACCCCTCCCCATCACCCATTTGTGATGCTCTTGCATTTCTTGAAATCCCACAATCGATGACCTATTTTAATATAACAAGTCAACATAAAAAAGATCAAACTATATAACAAATGCACAACATGTATGGAGACAAGTGTACCGCCATCCACTTGGGTTGATCTCGTAATATTTTCCAAACTTTGATATAAGTAAACGTCTTTTTGATATCTGAATGATAGGTTTCCAATGCCTTGTCTATGTAGTCGTAGCTATTGAACCCACTAGGATGAGCACGAACAATCCTTTCATACTTTCCACAAAATAGTTGCACATCTTTACTAAGCATACGCCACTTCTTTCTCAACATTTCAGAATCTCGAATTCTTACTTTTTTTCCACCTAATGTAATGCCTTCACAATAATATATTGTTACGGCCTTCCAAAATGAATTCATCTTTTGTGAATTTCCAATAACAGGATCGACAGACGTGTTCAACCATGCCGAACACAATATAGCTCAACTTCGTCTTCTGTCCACCTTTGAGAAATAGCCATTAATAGTACTTATTAAAAAAAGATAAATATTAAATATTCAAATATTTTATACTTGAATCTTTAGAAATTAGAGTCTATAATATCAAAATAATGCACAAAAAAAGTCCACGTCCTAAACTATCTATAGTGACATGCCTTTGATTTTTAGACGTAAAATAATAAATATGCAATGCTTTTAAGCTTCAATCTTTTATTGTCTTGAAATTAAAACATTTCATTACATAATGAGAAAATCTAATTTGATCATTGTTATTATAATGATCATGATCATTGTTGACTTAAAACTGATAAGAATTTAGATATAACAAAAATGATCTTTTTGTCAAAACAAATAAATAACATCTAATAAAACAAAAAATCAGTGAATTGATTATAGTATAAAGTTAATTTCCATTTCCTATCCTCTTGTTTTAGTTTGCTTATGCTTGCTTATATACACCATACTAAGTGATGAAGAAGACAGAAAACAACCACTAACAACTCTTACTTTGATTGTTACGGAAATTTGGGGATTAACAACATAAGTATGAAGTTTTTGAAAGATTTGAAGTTTCTATAACATAAAACAACTCATACTTTTAAAAAATGTTTAATATCACCACAACATTCCATTAGTTTTTAACGAATTTCCAAGTATCTGTAACATCGATCAAATTTCCAAGACTTATAGAGTTCTCCACAACCGAACTTTATGCCCCAATAAATTGCATTTTATACTAGAAAGAACATATCAAACCCGATTACACAACAACTTGCACACCAATCACCCATATCAAAGAAACAATAAGCCCCCAAAATTGTATATTATACGATGAATAGCATTTAAACACACGAGATTACACAATAAATTGCAATAAAGCAAAAAAATAATAGTAGCTACCTGAACTCTCTGCGATCGAAATCCCTCAAGAAATCAAAGCCCTACTTCAGTTTGTCGAACTCACGCCCCAAATCAAAGAAGAAGAAATGATGCTAACTTACACCAACAGTGTCGAAAACTTGAGGCAAAGCATTTGACAAATGGGTGCAAAAAATTGAGAAAGAGAAGACGAAGGAAAGAAACATAATGAAGAATTGACGTTAGGTTTCAAAAATGAGAGGAAAGAGAGTAGGAAAGTTATAGTCCGTTTGTCATTTGAGTAAACACATGTCAACAAAAATAAAAAATGACATGTCATATTTTAATAATGTCCGCCCGCATACTTGGCGCCCAATCGTATTCTGCGCACAAGGATTAAGAAGGCCTAATAAGAAAGAAGTGAATTTGGAGAGAATACGAAGGAAGGCTGCTTCACATAGAGCGAAAATTGAGGTGAGGAGAATTAAGGCCTCCAATGGCAGCAGCTAGGAAACGTAAGTCGGCAACTATGGAACCTCTGGCTAAAAGTGAGCCGGAGAAACCCAAGAATGAAATTTCTCCGACGGAACCACCAATTCGTCCGGCAAAATTGTTATTCATTCTCAAATTCGTTCTCGTATTTTCGCTCCTATACTTTTACTTGGTTTTATTTCACTACCAGATTGAATCAGAGCTAAAAAATTCGATCTTCATTAGTGCGCTAGCTAGCGTAATTGGGTTTTTCATCACTGTCAAAATTATTCCTATAGCTTCGAAGTATGTATTGAGGCGAAATTTGTTTGGGTATGATATAAATAAGAAAGGCACTCCTGAGGGATCCATTAAAGTGTAAGTGTTGATTATCTACTTCCTGGCTTTTGTTGGTTAATTCTTTTTCCCAATCTCTTTATTCTAACAAAATGTGTTCTAGATGAATTATTTTCTCTTAATGAGAATCATCAGCTTCCTCTGATTAATGCTCTATGTTTTCTTTACAGGCCTGAGTCATTGGGAATTGTTGTTGGCACGGTTTTTCTAGTTGTGACCATTTTGTTTCAGTATTTTACCTTTGCTGCAGATTCAAATGTAAGTTTTTCTTCTACTACTCTTATAATACATAGATTCGAATCCCGATTTTAAGCGAAAACTTTATATGTGGCTGGATGAGCATGAATGCATGTTTTAATTATTATAAGTACGAAGAATTCTTTGGATCATTATCTCTTGCTTCTTATTTTTCTCTCAAGTGGCTTGTTGAATACAATGCTGCATTAGCATCAATATGCTTCATGATTCTACTTGGATTTATCGATGACGTTCTTGATGTACCCTGGAGAGTGTAAGTGTTCTTGATGTTTTTTCTATATCATTTGTTCGTTACTCTTGAGATATTCTTTTAAGTGCTTCATATTTTGAAGACAGAAAATTGCTGTTGCCTTCTATTGCTGCCCTTCCGCTTTTGATGGCTTATGCTGGCCATACAAATGTACTCATACCAAAGCCTCTAGTTCCTTATGTTGGAATGGAGGTTTTAGATTTAGGTAATTTGTTTTATTTGTTTCTTTTAAGGATTTGAATGAAAAATACTTAAAGTAACATTAGTTCTACTTAGTATATGTTGAAATATCAAATTGTCCCATATTGGATTTGGGATGGAATTTGGATTGACTTATGAGAGGAAAGGGGTACCATAATAATTACTTGTTCATGTCTTTTACGATATAGTCTCCTCTCCTTATACGTTATCTCTGTGCACACCCCATCATAATTTCGAACAGACTCTATAATTTCACCACTATATTATTAGGGTGACACGTAAATTTGATCCCCAAAGTTTTATGATTGTGACAATAAAAACCGGTTCCAATACTTTCTAACTTTTGGCAAAACCAATCCGAAAAGTTTAGTCTATATGGATATTTGATACCCAAAATTGAAGCAAATGAGGTCCTCGGCCAAAATCAAATTTCGGGGATCGATTTTGCCACTTTGGGATCTGATTTGTCAAATTTTGCAAACTTAAAGGACCAAATCTGCCAAAACTTTAAAGTTCAGGAACTAAATATCTCATAACACCGATTTTGCCAAAACTATAAAAGTTTGGGGACCCAAGATGCCTATTCTCATATTATTATGTCTCCCCTATGCTTTTTCCATTTTAATAAGCTGTACCTCTTTTATCTAACAGGTTGGATTTATAAGATGTACATGTGGTTTCTGGCTATATTTTGCACGAATTCAATAAATATTCATGCTGGAATCAATGGTCTTGAAGTTGGGCAAACAGTTGTTATTGCCTGTGCTGTAAGGACAAATTCATTTAAATTATATTTCTGTCTGAACTTGTCTTGTATTAAACATCTTTTTTCCGCAGATCTTAATACACAACATCATGCAAATCGGAGTATCATCGGGTACTGAGAAACAACAAGCGCATGCATTCTCCATTTACCTTGTTCAACCCTTGCTTGCAACTTCTTTAGCTTTACTCTCATACAATTGGTAATAAATTCTTCTACTTTTTTCTCTTAATTACCCTTTGTTGAAATATGAACAATTGTCCCGATGATCGGAAGTGGGGCATAAGTTTGATTGGTTTATAAGAGGGATTATGTACCATTGTAAATGACTTGTTTGAGTTTTTTGTGGTGTGGTCTCATTCTCTTATATTTTATATATGAGCATATTTCCCATATGAAATTGACCGGACTCTATAAATTTATCACCCTTACGTCTTATAAGAGAGATTGTGGACTATTGTAAATGATTTGCTCAAGTCTTTTTACGGTGTGGTCTCGTTCTATTATACATTTCCTAGATGAAATTGACGTGACTTTAGAAATTTAACAACTTTGCATATTAACCTTTTTTCCTTCGTTGTCGTAGGTACCCATCTTCGGTTTTTGTAGGAGACACATTTACATACTTTGCAGGGATGACAATCGCTGTAGTTGGCATTTTGGGTCATTTCAGGTATGTTCAATGCATCAAAATCTTCAACACATTTTCACTTTTTTTACATTTGATTGATTCTAATTAGTACATTTTCTGTGTGTTATTTCAGTGAAACTCTTCTAATATTCTTTGTTCCACAAGTTATAAACTTTCTCCTTTCAGTCCCTCAGGTTCTTTGTAACATTCTACGTAAAACACCATACATGTATATATATATATCAAGACATTTATTTGTTTCTTACAGCTTTCGGGTATAGTACCATGTCCACGGCATCGACTGCCAAGGCATGCTTCTCTATAATAGAGCCAATTATTCTTTAGTACATGATTAACACTAATAGTTTCACCACATTTATTTGTTTTTAAGCAGATTTGACCCTCAATCAGGTCTGTTAACCGGGACAAATGACGGTAACCTTGTGAACTTATTTCTCCGGCTGTTTGGCCGGAGAACTGAGAAGTCTCTCTGTATTCTGCTGTTAATTTTCCAGGTTTTTTTCATGTTTCTTTTATTGGGAGCAATGTGATTCCTTTTAAACTAGTTAAATTATCTCTTGCCTGCTGTTATAGGCAATGTGCTGCGGATTCTGCTTCTTGCTGCGGTGGCTCCTCGCTGGCTGGTATAAATGATCGTTTTATATATGTAACTGCGTAGAAAGGTATTGAATTTTGTAGTTCTTCATATATAACATTAAGTCAATGAATGTTGCTAAATTTATGGATATAATGGGCATCTAGATTGGGTGTATATAAGTTTTATTAAATCTAATGTTTTTATATCCATTCAAAATTATGTTATGGCCCAAACTCATATTATTGATACTACCAAAATTTTTTTTAAAAAAAATATGAATTATTTTATTAGAATCGAACTCAAAACACCATGTACTTAAGGGTGGGTATGGGTCGATCCAACTCGTGGACTGACTCGTGTAAAATTTGTGTATGGGTTGGATTGCAAAAATCAATCAATCAACCTATATAGGTCAACGGGTTGATATGACTACAACTTATTTTTTTAAAAAAATTTAGAATTAATACATGTTATTGTTTTTATTTTTTAAAACATATGGGAGGAGTACTGATATTATAATATTCATGATTTTATTTAATTATTTTTTCATTCTTCAAAATTATATTGATATTTATTATTATTATTAGTTTACTTAATAAAAACAATAAACAAAAAAATCGATTCCAGATTAGTTTGAGCAATATTTATTTTACATTGCTTATATAAATCATTCGATTGTATATCTGTTGTGGTTCGAAAACCGGGGGTGTCAACAGTCGACCGGTTCGTTGCAAGACGAACTCGGTTGTTATTTATTTAAGTGTGGAGAAGGTTGATGATTCTAAGGCAAAGAAGGCAAACAGGTTTTTAGAGTGGAAAACCTCGGAAACGAGGAAAAAACCACTTGGCTAAGGGCTAAAAGAAATGCCCTCAGCCTGTTCACTAATCAAATTAGCCATTGTACAATACATGTTATGATTAACAACAAGGAGAGGGAAGACAATCGAAAATAAATCGAGAGTGCTCTGCCAAGCTTAAGATTCCTGGAGAAAACCAGATCGAAATCCGAGAGTGAATCTGACCTCCTTTTTCCTTCCCTCTGTGTCCTTTTTATACTGCCACTGTACTATGTACAGTAGGGTGTCGTTTTGCGCCTGTCCTTTGCTACTAGGTCGGCTAACGTCAGGCGAAACAGCCGCCGGAAATAGCCCCTGTAGCTGCATGGCGCCGGTCCTTTCNGTCTCCCCTATGCTTTTTCCATTTTAATAAGCTGTACCTCTTTTATCTAACAGGTTGGATTTATAAGATGTACATGTGGTTTCTGGCTATATTTTGCACGAATTCAATAAATATTCATGCTGGAATCAATGGTCTTGAAGTTGGGCAGACAGTTGTTACTGCCTGTGCTGTAAGGACAAATTCATTTAAATTATATGTCTGTCTGAACTTGTCTTGTATTAAACATCTTTTTTCCGCAGATCTTAATACACAACATCATGCAAATCGGAGTATCATCGGGTACTGAGAAACAACAAGCACATGCATTCTCCATTTACCTTGTTCAGCCCTTGCTTGCAACTTCTTTAGCTTTACTCTCATACAATTGGTAATAGATTCTTCTACTTTTTTCTCTTAAGTACCCTTTGTTGAAATATGAACAATTGTCCCGATGATTGGAAGTGGGACGTAAGTTTGCTTGGTTTATAAGAGGGATTATGTACCATTGTAAATGACTTGTTTGAGTTTTTTGTGGTGTTGTCTCATTCTCTTATATTTTATATATGAGCACATTTCCTAGATGATATTAACACGACTCTAGATATTTAACACCCTTACGTCTTATAAGAGAGATTGTGGACCATTGTAAATGATTTGTTCAAGTCTTTTTACGGTGTGGTCTCATTCTATTATACATTTCCTAGATGAAATTAACCCAACTTTAGAAATTTAACACCTTTGCGTATTAACCATTTTTCCTTCGTTGTCGTAGGTATCCATCTTTGGTTTTTGTAGGTGACACATTTACATACTTTGCAGGGATGACAATGGCTGTAGTTGGCATTTTGGGTCATTTCAGGTATGTTCAATGCATCAAAATCTTCAACACATTTTCACTTTTTATACATTCGATTGATTCTAATTAGTACATTTTCTGTGTGTTATTTCAGTGAAACTCTTCTAATATTCTTTGTTCCACAAGTTATAAACTTTCTCCTTTCAGTCCCTCAGGTTCTTTGTAACATTCTACGTAAAACACCATACATGTATATATATATATATCAAGACATTTATTTGTTTCTTACAGCTTTCGGGTATAGTACCATGTCCACGGCATCGACTGCCAAGGCATGCTTCTCTATAATAGAGCCAATTATTCTTTAGTACATGATTAACACTAATAGTTTCACCACATTTATTTGTTTTTAAGCAGATTTGACCCTCAATCGGGTCTGTTAACCGGGACAAATGACGGTAACCTTGTGAACTTATTTCTCCGGCTGTTTGGCCGGAGAACTGAGAAGTCTCTCTGTATTCTGCTGTTAATTTTCCAGGTTTTTTTCATGTTTCTTTTATTGGGAGCAATGTGATTCCTTTTAAACTAGTTAAATTATCTCTTGCCTGCTGTTATAGGCAATGTGCTGCGGATTCTGCTTCTTGCTGCGGTGGCTCCTCGCTGGCTGGTATAAATGATCATTTTATATGTAACTGCGTAGAAAGGTATTGAATTTTGTAGTTCTTCATATACAACATAAAGTCAATGAATGTTGCTAAATTTATGGATATAACAGCATCTCCATCCGTGACTAAGGTCATATCTGTCAATATCAAACTTCTCTCCTCATCATCATTCTCACTCTTACGTATTATTTTATTTTTTATCAAAATAATCTTTTTACACTCTATTTAATTACATGTATTTTAATCATATTTCCCTATATAAATACAATATATAAATATTTCACTTATATTCTAATTATATATACACAAAACATTATGATAATTTATATTAAATATGTGATAATAAAATATTATTGATTTATAAAAAGATTGAACATCAATTATTCATGAAATTTTGTCCAAATATGATCAACGAGATCACTCTTCAAGCGTTTAACAAATAATTTTATCACGAGAAACCATCATCCGATCGTAATATCCTTGAGCAGTAAAATTCAATCGATGTTATATATTTTCAGTGGTCAGTGAAGGAGTAACATGATCGTAGTCGGCGTTCATGTTAAAATTTGCAGTGTAAGTATCTCTCTCTTTTTCAACAATCATATTGTGAAGAATAATGCAACTATACATAATATCAGCTAGAGTTTGACGATCTCAAGCACGTGCATGACCTGCTAATATTGCAAAACGAACTTGGAGAATTCCGAATGTTCTATATCTTTCCTAGCTGCCTCTTGGTGAGCCGCAAATATTCTAGCTTTTTGATCTTGTGGAAGTGGAATTGATTTAATGAAAATAGGCCAATCCGGATATATGTCATCAGCTAAATAATATTCTATTGTGTATTGATGATTCTTCAAGGTGAATTCAATTCGAGAAGTACGACCTTCTTGTATTTCATGTAAAAGAGGTGATCTGTTAAGCACATTTAAGTCATTGTTTGAACCCGACATCCCAAAGAATGCGTGCCATATCCAAGTGTCCCAAAATGTAACTGCTTCAAGCATTATAGTCGGTTTTGTATAATCTCCTCTTTGAAATTGACCATTCCAAGCATTTGGACAATTCTTCCACTCCCAATGCATGCAATCTATACTTCCAAACATACCCAAAAAGCCACGCATGTCAGCCCATGGCAACAATCATTGCAAATCATGCGACGTAGGTCGGCGCAAATACTCTTCGCCAAACACTTCACGTAAACCCTTAACAAAAGCGCGCAAGCAAAGTATTGATGTATTTTCACCGATTCGAACATACTCATCGACTTGGTCTGCTGAACCACCATAAGCTAACATTCTAATTGCCGCTGTACATTTTTTATGAGTCCTCAATGATGTGCGGCCAGCGGCGTCTTGAGACAATTGAAAGTAAGGATCATGTGAGGCCATAGCCGTCATGATCCGTTCGAATACATGTCTTCTCATTCGAAATCGTCGACGAAAAAGCTCTGATGTGTAAGTTGGGCGATCACAGAAATAATCGGCAATAAGCCTCATATTTCCAGCTTCTCGACCACGTTCAATGTAATGACGTTGTCGACGCCGCTGACGGGATTGTGTCTCTTCTTCAGTTTCAGTTGATGAGTCAGTATCCTCTAAGCACTCTAACAATGCATTACATTACGTACATCTCCGGAAACACGTAAAAATTCGGTTACAATAGGGATTATTTTGTCCCCAATGGAACCAGGGCCAAACGGTATAAAAGGAGGAAGATTGCATGTCATTTTTCTTTGCAAGAAAATGTATGAATGAATTGTAGAGAAATATTGTAAATTACTTTGTAACTAACCGTTTTTATAAACATAAATGACTATTGGACAAAGGGGAAAGTGAAAGATAATGTTTTGATCTTCATGATATATGGGAGATTCGAAAATAATTGCAACACAACAAAAAAATACACATATCTATGGCATGACTAGTCACAATTCTGATAAATCAAAGACACACCTATTCAACTTTGGACAAAGGGGAAAGTAAAAGATAATGTCTTGATCTTCTTGGTATTTGGGAGATTCGAAAATAATTGCAACACAACAAAAAACACACATATCTATAGCATGACTAGTCACGATTCTAATAAATCAAAGACACACCTATTCAACTTTGGACAAAAGGGAAAGTTAAAGATAATGTCTTGATCTTCTTGATATTTGGGAGATTCGAAAATAATTGCAACACAACAAAAAACACACATATTTATGGCATGACTAGTCACAATTCTAATAAATCAAAGATACACCTATTCAACTTTGGACAAAGAGGAAAGTGAAAGATAATGTATTGATCTTTTTGGTATTTGAGAGATTCAAAAATAATTGTAACACAACAAAGAAACACACATATATATGGTATGACTAGTAACAATTTTAATAAATCAAAGACACACCTATTCAACTTTTTGGTATTTGGGAGATTCGAAAATAATTGCAACACAACAAATAAACACATATATCTATGTCATGACTAGTCACAATTCTAATAAATCAAAGATACACCTATTCAACTTTGGACAAAAGGGAAAGTAAAAGATAATGTCTTGATCTTCTTCGTATTTGAGAGATTCGAAAATAATTGCAACACAATAAAGAAACACACATATCTATTGCATGACTAGTCATAATTTTAATAAATCAAAGACTCACCTATTCAACTTTGGACAAATGAGAAAGTGAAAGATAATGTCTTTATCTTCTTGGTATTTCGGAGATTCAAAAATAATTGCAACACAAAAAAGAAACACATATGGCATGGACTAGTCACAATTCTAATAAATCAAATACACACCTATTCAACTTTGGACAAAGAGGAAAGTAAAAGATAATATCTTGATCTTCTTGGTATTTGGGAGATTCGAAAATAATTGCAACACAACAAAGAAACACACATATCTATGGCATGACTAGTCACAATTCTATTAAATCAAAGACACACATATTCAACTTTGGACAAAAGGGAAAGTAAAAGATAATGTCTTGATCTTCTTGGTATTTGGGAGATTCGAAAATAATTGCAACACAACAAAGAAACACACATATCTATGGCATGACTAGTCACAATTCTAATAAATCAAACACATCTACTCAACTTTAGACAAAAGGGAAAGTAAAAGATAATGTCTTGATCTTCTTCGTATTTGAGAGATTCGAAAATAATTGCAACACAATAAAGAAACACACATATCTATTGCATGACTAGTCATAATTTTAATAAATCAAAGACTCACCTATTCAACTTTGGACAAATGAGAAAGTGAAAGATAATGTCTTTATCTTCTTGGTATTTCGGAGATTCAAAAATAATTGCAACACAAAAAAGAAACACATATGGCATGGACTAGTCACAATTCTAATAAATCAAATACACACCTATTCAACTTTGGACAAAGAGGAAAGTAAAAGATAATATCTTGATCTTCTTGGTATTTGGGAGATTATAAAATAATTGCAACACAACAAAGAAACACACATATCTATGGCATAACTAGTCACAATTCTATTAAATCAAAGACACACATATTCAACTTTGGATAAAGGGGAAAGTAAAAGATAATGTCTTGATCTTCTTGGTATTTGGGAGATTCGAAAATAATTGCAACATAATAAAGAAACACACATATCTATGTCATGATTAGTTACAATTCTAATAAATCAAAGACACACCTATTCAACTTTGGACAAAGGGGAAAATGAAAGATAATGTCTTGATTTTCTTGATATTTGGGAGATTCGAAAATAATTGCAACACAACAAATATTGGTCTTGCTTTGATCTTTCTAAATTGTATATAAATATTAGAGTTGTATTCATTTTTGTATACAAATTACATCATCTTCTTTATTTATTTTCCTAGTAAAATCTTCAACGTTCATGGATTCCACTCCTCCATTCTCTCACGGATTTACTAGTTTCTCGACGGACTTGAAAACATTCAACTTGATTCACCAGTGAGAAGTTCCAAACGAGGTAGACAACGGTGAACATATGAAGAAGAAATCTTGGTCGTTTCAGCATGACTAAATGTGTCTGTGGATCCTATCGTCGGTAATTCTCAAACATCCACGGGATTTTGGGCAAGAATTACAGATTATTACAACTCTAATATTGTTCGCGGCAAGCCCCTTGAATCAGAATCAATTCGAAAGAAGTGGACAGATATTAACAAACTTGTTGGGTTATTTTGTGGATTTTATAATGCATCTTATGCAAGAAAAAGAAGTGATTTTACCGAAAACGACTATGTGCAAGAAGCCCATAAATCTTATCAAGAAACACACAAAATAGATTCAAGAATTTCAGCTAAACACTTTCCATATGAGCATTGTTGAAGAGTAATGAGAAACGAGGCAAAGTGGAGACGTCTTATTGATCGTAGGGCAACTAGTGCATCTACCGGAGGAGCAAGTAGTTAAGGGACACAACCTTCAGATACTGAACAACGACCGATTGGGAGGAATGCTGCAAAGCGACGTGAAAGGGAAAAAACATCGACTCGAGGTGAGTCCTCGACTCGTGCTGAACGACGAGCCCGCAATGAGGTAATTGTAAGTCAATTCACCAATTATGAGTCTTCCATACGCGATATAGAAGGACAACTACGGAACTACAACAAGCAAATATCGATGTTTAATGGAATACAACTTCTCAATATCAATCCGGCTACACTCACTCCCGAACAACAAACACTATATAGTAGCATACTGAGTGCTCTAATTCAAGGTTACGCAGATCGATCTACTCCTCCTTTGACCGGTTCCGGTAGTAATGCAAATCAATCACATAACGATAGTGTTGGACTAGATCCAAACTTAGATAATTGGTAGTGATAACTTTAATTTTATTTTTGAAATGTTTAATTATCGTTGTTGTATCAATTTAATTTATTTTCAAAATATTAATATTATTATAATTAGTACTAAATTTTGAATTTAAAATATACTTATTTTAATATATATATAATAATATAACATTAATTTAAAAAAATTATAAAAAAAATAAAGTTGTTAGCATAGGAGAGAGAAATTCACTCTCCTTTGCCCAAACATTCAGGCATACGGTCAAAACCGTATGCCCAGGTAATGCTGACGTGTCGACCGAACAGTGGTTCAATCACCACATTGGCGGTCATATGGGTGCCCGTGACCGTATGGAAATACGGTTTTGGGCATCGATAAAGGTGGTTTAATGGACATCCAGATTGGGTGTATATAAGTTTTATTAAATCTAATGTTTTTATATCCATTCAAAATTATCTTATGACCCATATCCATATCATTGGTACTACCAAAAATTTTTTTTTGAAAAAATATGAATTATTTTATTAGAATCGGGCTCAAAACACCATGTACTAGTTCCCGTGGAAAATTTTGTAGCAGCAGTAAATATGACTATGCAAAATATCAGTAATTTTTTCTAGTTTTTGTTTAAGTAATTGAAACAGTTTTTTCGTCAATATAACACTGATTTACAATCCAAATTGTCAGACTTTTTATGAGCTCGGGTTCTATAAAATATAGAAACCGACTTGAAATATTGTTTTTTTATTGAGGTCGGTTTCTATTAAGTTGAAACCAACCACAATAAATATTCAATAATATTTGATTAATTGTAGTTCGTTACTCTTTTAAATAATGTATATATTAAATATATACATTAAATGTATATTCATTGATTATTTACTAAAAAGTGGTACTTATTTATCAAAATTAGAGGTTCAACAAATCAAGATGATTAACAAACTTTTGAGTTGCACCGGTTAATTCTTAATTTCAAATCTCTAACGATTAAAAAATTGAACCTCAAATTTCTTACTATTTGAGGTGATTCGTGTTTCTATTTTATAGAAATTTTATAGAATAATAATTTGTATTAGAATATATTTTATATTAAATTTAATTCATTTGAACCCCAAATTCATAAGAAATTTGAGGTTTCATTTTTATTCATTAAGAATTTGAACTCAAGAATTTACCAATGCAACTCAAAAGCTCATTAATCAACTTGATTCGTTGCACCTCTAATTTTAATAAATATCACTTTTTAGTAATAAAGAATTAATATACATTTAATTTATATATTTAATACATATATTATTTAAAAGAGTCTAAGGCTACCTGTAACCTTGTCTGCGCCCAAAACCATTTCCACCGTATAAATCTCTCTACACATCATCATTCTCTCACATCCACATCATTTTCTCTTTCTACTTCTAAAAATTCTCACTCATCCACATCATTATTTATTTCTCTTTCATCCACATCATATTTTCTCTCCAAATTTCATTTTATCTTTCTATCTCATCAACTTTATTATTTTATTATCTTATTTATCATTAAATATTACATTTCAATTTTAATATTTTAAAATCAGTTTAAAATCAATATTTTAATAAATTTTATATTACATTTTATAGAATTGAATATTATATTACATTATCATTAAAATAAATTAACTAAAAACATATTTAAAAAGATTACAAATACACCTAAAATTGATGAAGAAAATTTATTCCATACATATTCAATAAGATCATTTTTTAATTGATGACAAGTTCTCCGATCACGAGCATCGATCATACGACGAAGATAAGCATGAAAACTTGGATCAATTCCTCTTTGAATCGGTTCCGGTTCAGAAGAGTCTTCCGGTTGATCATAATCTCCAAGTGCATTGTAAGTTGCGGTGTGGTCGTCTCTCTCATCTTCGATAATCATATTATGTAATATAATATATGAATACATTATATCTCCAAGAGTTGCTCGATCCCAAAGATGTGAAGGTCGGGTGAGAATCCCCCATCGAGCTTGCAATATCTCAAATGCTCTTTTTACATCTTTTCTTGCTCCTTCTTGGTGAATAGCAAATAATTTATCTTGTAGAGTTTGTGGTAGCGTAATTGATTTAACAAAAAGAGGCCAATCTGGATATATAACATCACCTAGATAATAATCCATATTGTATCTGATATCACCCTGAGATATTTATTATTCGAGGACACATATATTTCTATATAGTCATTCCCAAGTCGAGAAATGAAGCAAATCGAGATATTTTGATGATTGACATTGTTTATAACTTATCGTGGTATTTGGATCAGGATCCTTATGCCTAATTTAGAGATTAATGGGTCATTATTTATTAGACTCCATTAATGATGAGCCTAGTGAGATATAATTGAGCTGGATTAATTATCTATATAAACATGGTTAAACAAAGAAAAGAGGGGGTTTTTTCTTGGACTCTTGACCTAATGGAGGTTGGATTCTTGACCTAAGAAGGAGGCCGCTATTCTTTTCTTTTTCGCCCATGAAACCTACGACTACGGCCATCAAAACACGATCTTTTTCTTTGGTTTTCTACCTCATGTTCTTCTATTGTAAATCTACGAACTTGACATTTATAGTGGATTCAAAGGCTACGGCCGGGGTGGTTTTTTATCCTTTCTTTTACAGAAAGGTTTTCCACCTACAAAAATCGTGTCTTTTTACTTCTTGCTTTCGTATTACTTTTTCGTTCGACCCCTATCCGTAAAAGGGGTCTAAATTTTGTTATTGCGGATTTTTAGCAGCAATAACATTGGCGCCGTCCGTGGGGACGTTTTTAATCCCATTGAGTTTTTATCCGGAGTTTAGGATGGAAAACGCGAATATATTTTCGATTCAGCGCAGCTTCGGTATTATGTTTGTTTCTGATTATTGAAACATTGGATCGGTCTGAAATTTTGGTATATAGTTATAAACATATTTATCTCGGTTCTGAACGGTAAAGATCGAATTTTATGGTCGTTTGGATTTTCGAATTAACATTGGTTACAAGTGACTGTTTCTGATTATTCAAGTATACAAATGTTGGTTTTTCGATTCGAATCTCATAGTTGTAACATCGGATTGTTCTGAAATTTCTAGCATGGTTTGATACATATTTTTCGGTCTTCTGATTGGTGGAAAGCAGTTTTTATGGTACTTTCATATTTCGGTTTACTCTCCGAATATATGGTTGTTATTTCTAATGCTATATCAATGCGATGTTCGGTATTCTATTTAGTTTGCATAATTGGACAGTTGGATGTTTCTGAAATTTATTTATATAAGTCTAGATGTATTGATTAATGTTCGAGACGGTGGAGATTGATTTTGAATTCTATTTCGTTTTTAAATTCACGACGAACTTTCAAAGTTTCAATATGCGTTTTCTGATATATTGAGTTGTGATATTCTATATGTAGTGTTTTATTTCACCTTTGGATTATTCTGAAATTTGCGTATATTATTCACGACACATTGTGCTATGTTCCCAACGGTGGAGATCAGTTTCGATAATTATTTCGCTGTTCAAATTATCGACGGACCAACAATATTTCTTATTATCCAGAATTCGTTATTTTTGGATTTCTAATATGGATATGATTATTTCATCTTTGGATCGTTGTGAGACTTATATATATTGATCAAGACGGATTATTCAATGTTCTGAACGGTCTTCGTTGTGAAAAGTGAAGATCGATTGATCTTATTTATTTCGGATTTTAAATTATGTAATCCAAAGAAGATGGATTTCTATATTTTATGGATTGAGATAATGTTGATTTTATGATAATCTCTTCGTGTTGGTATTCTTTATGGTATCTCCTGAATAATTTACTAGGTGACTCGTATGTATTATCATCCTAAGTTGGTAAATTGTTATGATATAGTATCAAGATTACATTTTTATTTTTGAACGGAATCAATCATATGATTGATTATAATAGTACTTCAATTATATTTTTATCAAGATATGGTTATATTCTGAAAATCTTATCGTTTTGGTATTATCTCCGGTATCTTCATAATGATTGAC